>CAUDMG010003609.1:740000-1220275 GCA_958450375.1 Homarus gammarus
TATGGGGGCCCCATGTGCATTCAGCTGACTACATTAAAGGTTAAGTGCTCAGTCACACTGTATCCATTCCTTATTATTTATTACTTTCACTGTACTGTATCCATTCATCATTATTCATTACTTTTACTGTACTGTATTTCATTGTAGATTTTTTATTAAAAAAAAAAAAAAAAAAAAAAATTTTTTTTTTTTTTTTTTTTTTTTTTTATCTATGTCGGACTTACGACCTGGATTTGGGTCCCTAACCCCGTCGTAAGTCGGGGTCTAGGTGTATATATATATATATATATATATATATATATATATATATATATATATATATATATATATATATATATACCGTATATACCCGTGTATAGCACGAGTTCTTAAGACCAAATTTTTTGGCAAAAAGTTGGGGGTCGACCTCTATACGGGTAATAGTTTCGTTAGGTTGAAAAATATTTACCAGTAACTACCAGTAAACAATGGAAACGACGCACCAACGCACCACCCGCTGTGAGTGTCGGTACAGTTGCCAGGGCAGATCTCTTGCGTCATCATAGCAAGCCCAAAGTAGCCAAATGCATGGTATGGTATGCACAGGAGGATGTAAAACATAAAGTATACACGTGGGCTAATCGTGATGACATAATATGATGTGAGTCAGATCATCTACACTCAGTTGCCAGTTTCAAAATTTTCCTTTTAAAATTTTAAGTTACCGAGTATTTCTTTTCCCAAATCGTTTTACAATACTGTAGGTAAAACAGTATACTATTGTGCAAACCCCACAGAAAAAAAATTAACAAATGGAGACACCAAAAATGTAAAAAAAAAAAAAATGCTGTCTGACTTGCAACACTGTTGGTAGGGTCAGGTGGTTCTAACGGTACCTGCCAGGACCCGGTAATCAAATTTATAACAATATCTAACCTCAATTACTGTAGTTTATCTGATGTAGGCAATATGAAGTAAAAAATACCAGTTAAAGTGAGAAATTGGAAGAGAATAAACAAGAATGATGTTGGGCTATTTTTGGTTGGGCTGATGGAGAGAGTACCAGCTGTTTGGTCTTTTTTGGCGGGAGAGTCACGCAAATATCCGTACTGGTATTTGTTTGGTGTGTTCTATATTTTTAAAAATGAATACTTGTAAATTAAAAGTACCGTAACATTGTATTATATAAAAACTTGTCATATTTCTGGAAAATAAGAAGCAAGAAAATAAGAATACACCGGTAAACACAATTTCAACGTACGCTAAAATTAAAAGCTGCTTAAGAAGGGCCGATGCAAAAACAAAGCCTCCGCGACCAGGGCTCTGCCGTATCAGCTAGACGGTACACGTGTTTTTCGAATCGTTTTCAGTTAAAAAACTTTTACATCACAAGTGAATTAGGATAGAATATTATTGTAATATAACAGTTTTTAACTGAAAACCATTCGAAAAGCGATTACGGTAACATCTTTTGAACGAAAGAAAGCGAGTTTTTGTCACGATTTTATCCCACTTTCCACTATAATACGTACGTCATTTCAGCAAAAATATTACATTTCCATATTCTCAGAAATAAATAGTAGTTTTGCTGAAACGTGATGTATTTCAATGTAAATTAGGATAAACTACATGAAAACAAAAGACTTTACCTAACCTTCCGATGTTCAAGATATGTTACTCGTATTTTTAATAGTTTTCGGTTAAAATACTGTTATATTAGTGATATTCTATTCATACTGTGGTTGATATAATACCTTCACGGAAATGTAATATTTTTTGCTGAAATGACATACGTATTACAGTGGAAAGTGGGATAAAATTGTGATGAAAACAATGACTTTGGCTTTCTTTCGTTCAAAAGATGTTACCGTAATCACTTTTCGAATGGTTTAGTTAAAAAACTGTTGTATTATATTACAATAATATCCTAATTGACTTGAATAAATACTACGATACCATATTTCTGAATATTTTCATTAAAATCCATCAAAATCATTTTCCTTGTCATCGTCTGCAGCACCAAACAGCTTCTCCCAGTCCTCTCCTTGAACAGGGCTAGAGGGTACGTGTTTTTCGAATCGTTTTCAATTAAAAAACTATTACATCACACGTATATTTTACCTAAACTGCGCCTGAATGAATATATTCTCGGAAATAAATAGTAGTTTTGCTGAAACGTGATGTATTTCAATGTAAAATAGGATAAAATACATGACGAAAACAAAAGACTTTACCTAAGCTTCCGATGTTCTAGAGAAGTTACTCGTTTTTTTAATAGTTTTCGGTTAAAATTCTGTTATATTACAATGATATTCTATTCATACTGTGCTTGATATAATACATTCACGGGAATGTAATATTTTTGCTGAAATGACGTACGTATTAAAGTGGAAAGTGGGATCAAATCGTGAAGAAAACAATGACTTTCGCTTTTCTTTTATTCAAAAGATGTTACCGTAATCGCTTGTCGAATGGTTTAGTTAAAAAACTGTTGTATTACAATAATATTCCCTCCTAATTGACTTGAATAAATACTTGAATGGAAATATACAATATTTTTGTTGAAACTACCCGCGTTTCAGTGTAAAGTGTCGTGATAATAAATGGTAAACAAGTTTATAGGACGTAGTGTTTCTCTGAAGGTTTTGTTGTTCCTTTACCCTCAAAAACGTGGGTCGACCTATAAACGAGGAATATCATAAATTAACGATTTCTTGGTCATAAAATCGGGGTCGACCTATATACGAAGGGGGGTTATAGACGAGTATATACGGTATATATATATACTTCATTTTTAGTCCATTTAACACGCGGACTTTGAACATATAATCAACGACCTCACCAGCAAGGAATCGAACCCTCGACCTACTGGGTGGCCCTAGGGAACGCTTACCGGCTAGCCCACAAGGACACTAAAAGCAGTTCTAGACTCTGTTATATTTCACACAAAGCCTGTTCATCGAGCTGATGGCGCCGTGAACCTCATTGGGAAACTGCCCGTGCCTCGTATGTGGTGTCAGTAGCATTTTACCGAATCCAGCTGGTATGAAACGCGAGGTACATATATATACTTCATTTTTAGTCCATTTAACACGCGGACTTTGAACATATAATCAACGACCTCACCAGCAAGGAATCGAACCCTCGACCTACTGGGTGGCCCTAGGGAACGCTTACCGGCTAGCCCACAAGGACACTAAAAGCAGTTCTAGACTCTGTTATATTTCACACAAAGCCTGTTCATCGAGCTGATGGCGCCGTGAACCTCATTGGGAAACTGCCCGTGCCTCGTATGTGGTGTCAGTAGCATTTTACCGAATCCAGCTGGTATGAAACGCGAGGTACATATATATACTTCATTTTTAGTCCATTTAACACGCGGACTTTGAACATATAATCAACGACCTCACCAGCAAGGAATCGAACCCTCGACCTACTGGGTGGCCCTAGGGAACGCTTACCGGCTAGCCCACAAGGACACTAAAAGCAGTTCTAGACTCTGTTATATTTCACACAAAGCCTGTTCATCGAGCTGATGGCGCCGTGAACCTCATTGGGAAACTGCCCGTGCCTCGTATGTGGTGTCAGTAGCATTTTACCGAATCCAGCTGGTATGAAACGCGAGGTACATATATATACTTCATTTTTAGTCCATTTAACACGCGGACTTTGAACATATAATCAACGACCTCACCAGCAAGGAATCGAACCCTCGACCTACTGGGTGGCCCTAGGGAACGCTTACCGGCTAGCCCACAAGGACACTAAAAGCAGTTCTAGACTCTGTTATATTTCACACAAAGCCTGTTCATCGAGCTGATGGCGCCGTGAACCTCATTGGGAAACTGTCCGTGCCTCGTATGTGGTGTCAGTAGCATTTTACCGAATCCAGCTGGTATGAAACGCGAGGTACATATATATACTTCATTTTTAGTCCATTTAACACGCGGACTTCGGTAAAATCTACTGACACCACATACGAGGCACGGACAGTTCCCAATGAGGTTCACGGCGCCATCAGCTCGATGAACAGGCTTTGTGTGACAATATAACAGAGTCTAGAACTGCTTTTAGTTTCCTTGTGGCCTAGCCGGCTGAGCGTTCCCTAGTGACACCCAGTAGGTCGAGGCGTTCGATCCTTGCTGGTGAGGTCGTTGATTATATGTTCAAAGTCCGCGTGTTAAATGGACTAAAAATGAAGTATATATATGTACCTCGCGTTTCATACCAGCTGGATTCGGTAAAATGCTACTGACACCACATACGAGGCACGGGCAGTTTCCCAATGAGGTTCACGGCGCCATCAGCTCGATGAACAGGCTTTGTGTGAAATATAACAGAGTCTAGAACTGCTTTTAGTGTCCTTGTGGGCTAGCCGGTAAGCGTTCCCTAGGGCCACCCAGTAGGTCGAGGGTTCGATTCCTTGCTGGTGAGGTCGTTGATTATATATATATATATATATATATATATATATATATATATATATATATATATATATATATATATATATATATATATATATATATATGCTGATAACCACCAGGAAAGAAGAAAACACGAAGTTCCCAAGCGCTTTCGTGTTTTCTTCTTTCCTGGTGGTTATCAGCATATACCTAGATCACGCGCACCTACAGTGATTTACTTGCATATATATATACAGGTAGTCGTCGACTTACGACCTAGATTGGTTACGGCCGACCGGTCGTAAGTTGATCTGGTCGTAAGTCGGCCTATGTTATAATTACCTTACGTATATTATACAGGTAGTCGTCGACTTACGACCTAGATTGGTTACGGCCGACCGGTCGTAAGTTGATCTGGTCGTAAGTCGGCCTATGTTATAATTACCTTACGTATATTATACTGTAATGTGTAATGATAATATAATCATCTTTAAGTCATATTTTATCAACATTTTCTTTGTTCATTATTGTTACGGTCGTCAGGTTTAAGTAAATCACTGCATACTACAGTACAATTGGTTTATTATTTACACTGGGGCTGGGGCCAAAACTGTCGTACCGCCGGTCGTAAAGTCGAACAGACGTAAGTCGCATAGGTCGTAAGTCGACGACTACCTGTACTGTAATGTGTAATGATAATATAATCATCTTTAAGTCATATTTTATCAACATTTTCTTTGTTCATTATTGTTACGGTCGTCAGGTTTAAGTAAATCACTGCATACTACAGTACAATTGGTTTATTATTTACACTGGGGCTGGGGCCAAAACTGTCGTACCGCCGGTCGTAAAGTCGAACAGACGTAAGTCGCATAAGTCGTAAGTCGACGACTACCTGTATATATATATATATATATATATATATTATATATATATATATTATATATAATTATTTATTATATATTGTACCTTCTATACTAAGGGCAGTGTCTTAGTGCACTTATAGGGGAACACTTAAGTGAGGTGTTCACTGGGTAACAAGTGATATGAGTCTCTGTCACTCACCTAGGGAGAGAGAGCCAACAGGCCTCGTAGAGGAAACGCGTCAGAAATGGTGTCGCTGACATGCGTTGACCTCAGCCTGCCCTCGCTTGCTCCCCAAAGGTAATGTCACCCCAGCAATTCATGAGTCATTGTTGAATAACTTGGTGAATAATTTGGTATTATATATTTGGGTAAATATTTATATAATACAAATGGTGCTGTTACAAGTCGATACACATTCAGCCACAAAAAAATGGTAACATTTTAGGTCAGTTAATTCAAACAATGATGATAGTGATCCTCCTGGGAAGAGCAGAAGATGTGTGTGTATATCACACACACACACACACACACACACACACACACACACACACACACACACACACACGCACGCACGCACGCACTATCCTTCAAATTTGGTAAGAAGCTTCTACACCATCCCCGACACCGGCTCCTACTACCACCCGAGGTCCCTTGTCCGAGAATTGCTGTTCGACACCACAACCGCATCCAGCCCATACGTGCACGAACTGATCGCTATAAGAACAGCCCAGTCCCAACCATTGTAAAAATTATCAATAACTTGTAATACTGTAACACTGTCACTATGTTGAAATGAACTGTAGTTTGAGCTTTTCCCCATCTAAGTTATTATATGTCTTATTTGTGTCACTTATGTTACTTGTATATTATTTGTAATTCGTAACCCATTCCCCAAATATGTAACTGTATATTTTCAGCCTTCTGGCTGCCAAGCTCTTTCAATAAACCGTTAATTATTATTATTATTATTATTACCACTGAAGGGTCAAGACGTACCTGGCGCTCATCTGGTAGCAGCCAGGTCAACTGTTATGTTGTCCCATACCAACTCCTTCCCCTGAACCCTCCTCCCCTCCAGAATATCAACAAGTTCTCGCCAGAAGTTGCTATTTCATTTAGGAAAGGAATGGAACCAGTGTTGAACAGAGGTGAACAGTGGTGAACAGTGCTTAAGTTAGTGAAAACAACTCAACAGTAACAGCTGAGTCGTACCCAAGTTAACCTTCACACAGTGAGGTCCCAGGTACCCAGTGATAACGGCCCCTGAGACTCAACAACACCAGCTATGTGTTAATCCGTCCACGATAGGGAGGCCTGGGACCACACCTCACTCACGTGGTGTCCCCATGATGCTACGACACCACGTAATGAATGAGTTGCTACAGCATCATGTGAGGCCCCTCATAACACCATCTGTGAGGGAGTTACTACACCACGTCAGGTCCCTCATAACACCATCTGTGAGGGAGTTACTACACCACGTCAGGTCCCTCATAACACCATCTGTGAGGGAGTTACTACACCACGTCAGGTCCCTCATAACACCATCTGTGAGGGAGTTACTACACCACGTCAGGTCCCTCATAACACCATCTGTGAGGGAGTTACTACACCACGTCAGGTCCCTCATAACACCATCTGTGAGGGAGTTACTACACCACGTCATGTCCCTCATAACATCATCTGTGAGGGAGTTACTACACCATGTGAGGCCCCTCATAACACCATCTGTGAGGGAGTTACTACACCACGTCAGGTCCCTCATAACATCATCTGTGAGGGAGTTACTACACCATGTGAGGCCCCTCATAACACCATCTGTGAGGGAGTTACTACACCACGTCAGGCCCCTCATAACACCATCTGTGAGGGAGTTACTACACCATGTGAGGCCCCTCATAACACCATCTGTGAGGGAATTACTACACCACGTCAGGTCCCTCATAACACCATCTGTGAGGGAGTTACTACACCACATCAAGCCCCTCATAACACCATCTGTGAGGGAGTTACTACATCATGTGAGGCCCCTCATAACACCATCTGTGAGGGAGTTACCACACCACGTCAGGTCCCTCATAACACCATCTGTGAGGGAATTACTACACCACGTCAGGTCCCTCATAACACCATCTGTGAGGGAGTTACTACACCACGTCAGGTCCCTCATAACACCATCTGTGAGGGAGTTACTACACCACGTCAGGTCCCTCATAACACCATCTGTGAGGGAGTTACTACACCACGTCAGGTCCCTCATAACACCATCTGTGAGGGAGTTACTACACCATGTGAGGCCCCTCATAACACCATCTGTGAGGGAATTACTACACCACGTCAGGTCCCTCATAACACCATCTGTGAGGGAGTTACTACACCACGTCAGGCCCCTCATAACACCATCTGTGAGGGAGTTACTACACCATGTGAATGCCCCTCATAACACCATCTGTGAGGGAGTTACTACACCACGTCAGGTCCCTCATAACACCATTTGTGAGGGAGTTACTACACCACATCAAGCACCTCATAACACCATCTGTGAGGGAGTTACTACACCACGTCAGGTCCCTCATAACACCATTTGTGAGGGAGTTACTACACCATGTGAGGCCCCTCATAACACCATCTGTGAGGGAGTTACTACACCACGTCAGGTCCCTCATAACACCATCTGTGATGGAATTACTACACCACGTCAGGTCCCTCATAACACCATCTGTGAGGAAGTTACTACACCATGTGAGGCCCCTCATAACATCATCTGTGAGGGAATTACTACACCCTCGTCAGGTCCCTCATAACACCATCTGTGAGGGAGTTACTACACCACGTCAGGTCCCTCATAACACCATCTGTGAGGGAATTACTACACCATGTGAGGTCCCTCATAACACCATCTGTGAGGGAATTACTACACCACGTCAGGTCCCTCAACACCATCTGTGAGGGAATTTCTACACCACGTCAGGTCCCTCAACATCATCTGTGAGGGAGTTACTACACCACGCCAGGTCCCTCGTAACACCATCTGAGGGAACAACTACACCACGTGAGTTCCTCCTAACACCATCTGGGAGGGAGTTACTACACTACGAGTTTGCTGCTCAACACCTACATTAATCTGTATGTTCACTGCATGTTCCTTTACCTTTCTCTAATGAAGGCTTTTGTTAAACCACCAATGTAACTAATAAGTCATTTATGTCCAATGTATATTTTAAGCATTCGGGCAGCAGAACTTTTTCAATAAACTGTTAATTATTATTATTAATATTATTATTATTATTATTATTATTATTATTATTATTATTATTACACACACACACACACACACAAATTATTATTATTATTATTATTACACACACACACACAAATTATTATTATTATTATTATTATTATTATTATTATTATTATTTCACACACACACACACACACGCGTTGAGGAACACTTGGCAACACCTGTGCATATACACACACACACACACACACACACCAGCTGTTGAGGAGTGCTTGGCAACACACACCTGTGCTTGGGAACACACACCTGTGCTTGGCAACACTCCTTTCCACTCCATCTCTCTAATCACCCACAACTTCCTCACTCCATATTTTAAAATGTTATGTGATGTATTGTTGAAGGGATACAACTTTGCTCATTTATACTTATTTCTTATCACAATTTCTAAAAATACTTTAGGTTTCCTGTTTATTCAAGACATCTTCAGGTCATGAGACCCACTAATCCCCCACCCAAGAAAGGGTGACCTGACATTCCATCAGAAGGTCAGTAATATGAGACATAACGGAAAGCTCTCGATTTAGTGGAATTTTGATTTAAAAACAAGTGCGGCTCGAATTAGTTCATTGAATCGAGAAAATACTATATTTGGTAGTGAGGGTTACACTGGATAACACTTCCCACATGTGTCCCAGGCCAAGTCACAACTCCAGGACCCTGTAGTGAGAGATGTGTAAGTTACTGCTCTACCAAGCACAGTTGTATTACCTTTAGCAGTTATGGCAGCCTTTGCTGTGATAATTCTCATATTGGTTTTTTAATTTTACTTACCTAACCCTTTTGCTACCATTTCTGCACTTACCATTTCATTCTGGTTACCCCCAGGGGTTAATGCTCCAGACAGCGGACTTTATAATACCAGTGTGCTTGTCTACTGCAGATACACTCACACCTGTCTAACACAAACAGTCTTTTGCTCAGTCTCATCATTATTTTAATTCTGCATTTTCAACAGCCTTAACTTCCCCACTCATCTTATAATTAGAGGCCATGATTAAACACATGCAACATGATAGCACAAGTTTACAGTAAGTTTAGAGGCACAGTGAAGTGCTACACAGACAAACCAAACATCAGCATATGTACAACTCCCCTTTGTGGTCCCAGTATTGGTAGTGGCATGGTGAGGTGGCTGGGGTGGTGGGCTTGCAAACTTGCCATTACAGTACCATAGGTCAGGGTTTCATAAATTAGGAAATGTACTGTACATTTACCAATTTGAAAATACTTGGAATTCACAAATACAGAGAGTATACTGTAGACATGTATGCTTTCTTTGTGTAGGCTGTGTAAATGTTGGTTTAATTACAGTATTTTTAGAATACAGTACTGTACTATGCTATACAAATGGATGCAATTTTGTTTCCCTCTTGTAGGTTATTTATCATTACTGTATGTCAATTTAATTTTAGGCATCAGGAAAAAGAGAGAAAACGACTGAAGTGAGTTAAATCACTTGGTGTAACAGTAATGTGGTACGGTATAAAGCAGCTCTCCTTCTGGGTGTGGCAGGAGTTCATATAGTACAGTATCTGCTGTACAGGTTGGTGTGAAACTTGGAGGCAAATTCTGAAAATTCCAATTTGTGTGAACGGTAAGTTAACAAAGAATGTCTAGGGTTTAAATGACATCAGTAGCTGTGAAGCATGCGTGATTGGTGCTGAAAATGTACATGTTGTTTAATTTTGACTTTTCTTCATTTATTTTGAGTAATATAATATGCTCTATGTTGATGTGCAAGAATTCTAATATATAAATTGTTCAATTAATCATGACACTTGTGAGTACAGTACAGTACAGTACAGTACTGTACTGTACTGTACTGTACTGTACTGTTTGATTATCTGATTACAGTATTAACAACAGATCACCCAAACAAGACCCGGTAAACACATACAGTAAACATAGAATCATTCCTAAAGTTAAATCTTTATCTTTGTCATGGATTAAACATTGAAAGTATATCTTATGTTTCTAATTTTTAAGACATTTCTTAAAAGCATGTGCTGTGCTGTGCTGTGCTGTGCTGTATCTTGATCCCATATCTTCTCTGCCATTTATAATGTCCACTTTAGAATGAGTTGAGAACTCTGTCAAGACTAACTTAACCCTATTTTACTTAAGGCTGTGAAACCGGCAATAATGTTTAATTATTATTATTTTGTTTCTATGCTTCATTACTATTGTACAGTCACCCAAAAAAGTCCTGTCGCGAACCATGAACCCCGAGATTCAAACTCTTGAATCTGAAGCATTTATGGGCAGACTAATGTATGAGTGTCTACTACTTCGGGTTCGCGACAGGACTTTTTTGGGTGACTGTACAGCATCTGCATATACAGTGGGGTATGCTATAACGAATCTAATTGGTTCTAGAACCTTGTTCGTTATAGCATTCGTTCGTTATAGGATTAATCCGTTCCAGGCCCCCAAATACAACCACTTAACACTGAAAAATATAATATAATATTGTAAAAATTGTAAAAAAGTTCATAAATATGCATCTAAACCCCTGAAATAAAGAATATCATTAATACTTGTAATAAAAAAACAATAAATTAGTAAAAAAAAAGAAAAAAAAAATTTTTTTTAAATAAATGTTCGTTGTAGGAGTTTCGTTCGTTATAGCATTCTCAATTTTATAGGTAAAACCGTTTGTTGTAGGAATATTCGTAGTAGGATCCGTTCGTTATAGCATACCCCACTGTATAGGGATAGTTGTTATATATTACTGTACAAATAATTGTATAAAGGAATAATTTATATTATTACAGCAACAACTGTATTTATTTACTTTAAATGTTGATTATTTATATGGGGACTCACTGTAGGGAGGTGGATTTATATGGAGACTCACTGTAGGGAGGTGGATTTATATGGAGACTCACTGTAGGGAGGTGGATTTATATGGAGACTCACTGTAGGGAGGTGGATTTATATGGAGACTCACTGTAGGGAGGTGGATTTATATGGAGACTCACTGCAGGGGGTGGATTTATATGGAGACTCACTGCAGGGGGTGGATTTATATGGAGACTCCCTGTAAAGGGAGCAGGAAATAAACATGGGATTTAGAAGACTGTGCCTCAATCTCTTCTACATGAATAGCCTTAAGAAATGAAGACACCACAGAATTTGGTCACGAGGTTGGGATCGCTTTGTACAGTAAGGCTTACAGTATTACCAGAGTCACTTTAGAAGAGTGAATTAAAGTATAAAGGAGAGAAGGGCGAGTTAGAAGAATCAGCCTGATTCAAAACATTTGTGCTACCCCAAAATGGCAGTTCAGGTTTGCTTGGCTATATTGATTTTTTTTTATCCTTCCACAGAGGATTTCACTAGTTACAGTGAGAGATTAGAGCAATATTTCTGTGCAAATTAGATTGGCACTTATCATGCTGCTGCCAATGATGCCACAATTTAGGCTGCTAGTAAAAGAAAAGTTGCTGACCTGATAACTGTCCTGGTTAAGAGTACCTACAAATTACTGCACGATTTATGCAGTCCAAAGTTACCCAAGGAACAGACTTTTGATAAACTAATTAAGTTAGTGACAGACTACTACAACCCCAAAAGACTTCACATTGCTGAAACTTTTAAATTCCACAGATGCATTCAGGAAGCAAATGAGTCCATTGCAGATTACAGTGCTAGGCTAAGACACACGGCTGCAACATGTGATTTTGGCCAGTTCCTCACCAGCGCTTTGAAGGATCAGTTTGTAAGTGGGATCCACAGTGCTGAGACCCAAAAGAAGCTGATTACCGCCGAAAGATCTTTTGAAGAATGTCTGCAAATAGCCCAAGCTCATGAGGTTGCTGGCGTTGAGATGCAGCAGTTTCGGAATCAAAATGCGCCTGTTCACCAAGTTCAAGCTGCAGATAGTGATGAAGTTTCGGTGCATCAAAGCCAGCGCTCAAGAAAATCATGTCTGCCAGTGCGCAAGGCTAGGGCCATGCCCAAGCAGTATAACCACTCAACTGCTAGGGAAGGAAATTCTTCAGGTCAAGCCTTCTACACATACAAGTGCTTCTCTTGCGCAAAACCCAGGCATCAGAGAGGAAATTGCCGGTTCCGCGACTATATGTGTAACAAGTGCAACACCAAGGGACACATTGCTGTAGCATGTAATAGGAAGAATATTCACACCATAAGGGTTAAAGACAATGAAGTACAAGATGTTCTACAACTTCAAGAATGAATACATACAGTAGAAGTCCAAAAATCTGGACTGCTTGGGGATTGGGTCGGTCCGGATTTTCGGATTTTCAGGCAGTACTTTTAAAATTCAAATTTCAGGAGAAATAAAGAAGAGATGAACAGGTACATTTTGATAGTTTATTCATTAGCAAATATAGCATGCTTCATTTATCAAAACGAGCAGTTTTAAAGATAAAGCTGTGAATTCTAAAATTTTATTCTTTGCCTTTTTTATATCATAAATTGTAGACTTTCCAATGTCGTATGTTTCCATTAGATCAGTATTGCTCACACCACGTTCTAGTTTCTTAATTTTTTCAAGTTTGTCACTCAATTTCAACGTGTTCTTTTTTCTCTTCACACAACGAAGTTTATCTACTTTAGGAGCCATTATTATGGGCTTGTCCAGTACAGTATTACCCCGCCTAACTCGGTTTCACTTAACGCGTTTTTTCATATACGCGGTGCCTCGCCAGAGCTGAACTTTCACTTAACACGGATTTTTTCCACATATACGCGGTGAGCGTCCGGCTCGAGATGCTATTTTTAGATTTGCCCCACCCTCCACCCTGCCTGACTGCCTGTTTTAGCTCATAAAATTCATACAAATTACCCGGCCAGAATATAATTTACATTGCTGGAATTCTTATAATTTGGTGATCATTTTGAATATAAACATCATATATTTTGCATTAGACATACAAATTTTAGATAAAATTTTTTCTCTGAGTAACTATGTTATCTTTTGTGCAAAATATATGACATTTATATTCAAAATATTCCTGGTCTTACAAGGAATCCAGCAATGTCAATTATATTATCCTAACTTTAGTTTGAGGTATTATTTATTACTGAAGTTAAATATTCTGGTTTTCCCACACATCTCCTTGGGACGGTTGGTGGGGGGTGGGGGAGAGGGAGGGACCCACCGACCATCTGTTACCCTGTGAAGAATATTTTTTTTTTTTTATTAACTGAAGATATTTGTTTTAGCTCATAAAATTCATACAAATTACCCGGTCAGAATATAATTTACATTGCTGGAATTCTTATAATTTGATGATCATTTTGAATATAAACATCATATATTTTGCATTAGACATACAAATTTTAGATAAAATGTTTTCTGAGTAACTATGTTATCTTTTGTGCAAAATATATGACATTTATATTCAAAATATTCCTGGTCTTACAAGGAATCCAGCAATGTCAATTATATTATCCTAACTTTAATCTGAGGTATTATTTAATACAAAATGTTAAAATTTATATTTTTCACCCCCACATCTCTTGAAGGGAAGATTGGTGGGGGTTGGGGGGGAGGGTTGGGACTGACCACGCGGTTGGAAGAGGGGGGAGGCAAGGTGGGGTACTTTGATTGACAGATAGTGTCGTGAAGAATATTTTTTTTTTTATTAACTGAAGATATTTGTTTTAGCTCATAAAATTCATACAAATTACCCGGTCAGAATATAATTTACATTGCTGGAATTCTTTTAATTTGGTAATCATTTTGAATATAAACATCATATATTTTGCATTAGACATACAAATTTTAGATAAAATTTTTTCTCTGGGTAACTATGTTATCTTTTGTGCAAAATATATGACATTTATATTCAAAATATTCCTGGTCTTACAAGGAATCCAGCAATGTCAATTGTATTATCCTAACTTTAGTTTGAGGTATTATTTATTAAAATTTAGTGGTTTTCCCCCAAAAATTTCTCAGAGAGGGAAGAGCCGGCAGTGTAGTGTGAGAGGGGGAGGGAGTTGAATCCATTATTTGAATGGACATTAACTTGGCGACTGTATTTCTCTATTTCTCTTAAGTATTAATTGTGTGCATGTACCATCATTAAATTAAGATGTTATTTTTACTACAACATAGTTATGTGTCTTCAAAAAGTGGAGTTTGGGGGTCGGGCCGGTTTCTATTGGAATTAATCCCATATGTTCTGTTGTTCACTTAACGCGGATTTCACTTAACACGGGACCCTCTGGGTTCTATTGACCGCGTTAAGTGGGGTACAACTGTACTCTGTAAATGGAAAGAGTAGGACTCAAAATTACATACGTTGTCACAGTTTGATTGCTCGTTTTAAAGTGGTAACCTCGTGGTCGCTTGTTGTCGCTGTGCAGCTGTGGCGCTCACGCATGCACACATACACACAAAAGCCAGCCCAAAAAAAAATAGAGTTTGAGTTTTCGAAAAGTCCGTATTCTCGGGTGGTCCGGATTTCTGGCATCCGGATTTTTGGAGTTTTACTGTACTGTGAATTCTGTACATACCAGTACTACTGCAAATGCTCCTATTGTTTCTTTGAGGTCTGAAAAGAATGATGTTGCCATTGTTACAGTCGTCTTCCCTATCCCTCAATATTTGTTTCAGTTACCCATTGTATTTAGTTTCTGTTGTTTCCCATTTTTCTTTAGAATTAAATTTCCAAGCTTATGGTAAAGATTTTAAGAAATGTCTTGATTATTATATATAAGTACATACAGTGGTCCCTCGGTTAACGAATACAATTTGTTCCACAGAGTCGTTCGTTAACCAAAAATTTTGTTAACCGAATCCATTGTTTCAATGGGATATTGGGTAATTGGTTCCAGCTCACCGAAAATTACATACAAAGTAAAAAAAAAATTCAGTAAAGTACACTTACTTTGAGGTGTGTATGTAGAAGGTTCCTGGTTGATGATGATGGGAATTAGAAGTGGGGGTGGAGGAGAAGGGAGAAAAGAAGGAAGTGGGGGTGGAAGAGAAATCACCCCATGCTTGATGCCATCATTTCACCCATGAAATTTTAAGTTCACTAGGTGTAATTCAAGATTATTTTCCTTAAATCAACACTGCACTGCACTATATATTGTCAATATGTTAAATAAATTTCAGAATGACCAAAAATTGTACTGTAAAAACGTAAAAATACTCTGTGTTCGAGAGACCCAAAAGCAAGATGATTCCTTCACTGAACAGAGATACAAACTGAGGCCCTGGTGGGTGAGTGAAGTGGCTGATGGGCGCACCAAAAACTAGTTCCCTGTACTGCAATTATGTTAAATAAGTGTTAAAATTACTAAAAATTTTAATATAAAACTTGGAAAATTATTGAATAGTACAACCTTCTTGATATTTACTTATATAGTAATGAATGTAAGCCCTAGAACCGATTTCTGTATTGGCAGACTAATATTCCAGCTGTTGAGCAAGCCAAAGCATGTCGAAACATTTTTGTAAGAATTTCGTTAACCGAATTTTTGTTTGTCAACCAAAATGAAGATTCTTATGGAAGGTAATGCGTTCACCGAAATTTCGTTAACTGAGGCGTTCGTTAACCGAGAGACCACTGTATTGCCAAAAAAGAAAGCATATACACATGTCTCCATACTTATAAGTACTTATATTCTGTATTCTCACATTTATAAATAAATGTATGGAAATACACATGCCAAGTACAGTCCCACAAAAATGTATAAATGCTGTCATATAAATTTGTAAATGCATAACCTTTTTATACTACTGTTCATACTACACAGTGATGCATAGCCTTTTATAGTAGGTGTAATATTTGGATTTAAACTGTTACAATCTTTCTCTTTTCAGATTTATATTTTCATCTTTGCATCATAAAATGAGTACAGTAGTTATCAACCATACAAGATTGATGCAGGTAGCAGCAGGCATACCATTCCTTCACTGGTGTTAGATTTTATGATGCGTTGTGTAAAATGTAAGAACAAATTGCTGTACCAATGATCGTAAGTTTATGAATATTCTTAAGGCAGCATGCTGAAAATATCAAATTTTTCCTTTCGTGCTTTCCCCCCTTACTTATGAATGCCTGAATAGACTGTGAAGGGGCTGTTACTTTGTAATGATCTCGTGTTCATTACGCTTTGGTTTTCGCTTGAACAGCACAATGTGCCCCTTTGATAGCAAGAGGCTGATCTTATTGCCATCAATATTTCCCAGTTACAATTGTTGTCCTCAGGAGAGATATGAGAAGCAAACTACCTCTCTTGAGGAAGGAGGTCTTAGTGACTTAGCACTTCTTGTGCCACTCCTAGCAGCTCTAGAGGCCAATCACAAGTTGAATCATCCACCAATTTGTTTTTATCCCCAACTGATAACCACCAAGAGCGGTCATGACTATATAGTACTGTACTATATACCGTAGTTTTATCCAGCTGTACTTGACTACTGTACTTTACTGTACTGTACTGTGTTGATAAAAGTCAAGTGCCTGCTCCATTATCACACTTCAAAGGAGACATGTCTATAGTTAATTTATATCACGTGCCATGTCAAGTCCCAAGTCATTATTGATGAGTTTCAAGTTCAGTCCTGAGTATTTTATGACGTCTTACAAGTTGAGTCTCAAGTTTTTTTTTCTTTTTTTTATGACATGCAAGTATTTTTTGACGAATCACATGTAAAGTCTCAAGTCAGTATGGATATTTTTTCATTCACGTCGGACTTAATATCTTAACTTTTTTTATGGTAAATTAAGCCTTACTCATCCTGTCACCTGGCCGAGTCTACCTCACCGTCTTACTCTACTGCTAGGGGAGGTCTTACTCTCAATAGGAGGTTTAGTATATTCTTGTTCATATTCCAATTGTTTTTCACCCCAATACTACTGGTTGAAGATGACTATAACAGTGATGACCTAAGTATTGTACTCTGACATTGGAGAATCAGCGTGGTAACGAGACACACCCGGCTGTGAGCCTTGCTAGAAAATAGACTTTTAGGATCAATCCGCTATGCTGTACTCTATTTATGTACATACAATGTGCATGTGCATGTGAGCATAATAGTTTTGCATGTAATTCTGCTTGTGTAGTTTAAAAATAGTAAGTTTAAAAAAAACATCACAGCATGGAATATTTACCAGAAAATTAGTCTGTATTTTTTAATAATATTAATAACATATATATACAGTATATATATATATATATATATATATATATATATATATATATATATATATATATATATATATATATATATATATATATATATATATATATATATATATATATATATATATATATATATATATATATCATGTAGATCCACAATGAAAACGTGGATAAGATGTCTTGAATAAAGACGAAAGCTAAGGTGCTCCATTGTTTCCCTTTTCCCGTGTGATTTTATCAAGATATATATATATATATATATATATATATATATATATATATATATATATATATATATATATATATATATATATATATATATATATATATATATATATATACACACAGTTCGTCCCCGAATTACGTACATCCGAATTACGTACAAACGGCCGATACGTACATCATTTCTGAAGTCTTTAATTGCAAAAATATTGTCTTAAAAGGGCGAGCAATTTTTAAATTTGGCGGGTGAGCCAGCCGCACCGCGCCGCCACTATCACTGACCATGCAGACGACACGCTAGACGCACCAAAACAACAAGTGTGGTCATTGTGCATACAGTACTTCTCCTGTGAATTTCTGCCCTATTTTGTACACTTTACTCTGTGTGCAATGACTGGTGTAAAGCGTAAGAGTGGTGAAGCCAGTGGGAGTGCTACGAAACGTCAAGCAATCTCACTAGAGGTAAAAATGGACATAATAAAACTGCTTGAAAGTGGTGAAAAGTTGACCAATGTTGCCCGCAAATTTAACCTGAGTCGGTCAACTGTTAATACAATTGATAAGGGCAAAGAAAAGATCAAGGAACATGTGAAATCTGCAGTGCCAATGCAATCTACGATTATAACTAAAAGAAGAGGGAAGGTTCTGGAAGAAATGGAAAAATATCTTGCGCTGTGGATCGAGGACTGCACACAAAAACGTAAGCCTCCGTGTCTCAGTATGATTCAGGAGAAAGCCCTAAGTCTTTTCAACGACCTAAAGAAAGATCACCCTGATGATACTGTGACATTCAATGCTAGCAATGGGTGGTTTAACCGATTCAAGGTGCGAAATAAGCTGCATAATGTTCGAGTGACTGGTGAGGCGGCGAGTGCTGATTGGAAAACAGCACAGGATTTTCCAAAGAAACTCGCGGAAATTATCGAGTTACGTACATTTCGAGTTAAGTACAACCTTTTGGTCCCCATTATGTACGTAACTTGGGGACTTACTGTATATATATATATATATATATATATATATATATATATATATATATATATATATATATATATATATATATATATATATATATATATATATATATATATATATACTCACCCCTGAAGATGTGAATTACACGAAAGCGCTTGGGAACTTCGTGTTTTCTTCTTTCCTTGTGGTTATCAGCATATACCTAGATCACGTGCACCTACAGTGATTTACTTGCATATATATATATATATATATATATATATATATATATATATATATATATATATATATATATTATATATATATATATATATATATATATATATATATGGGATTAATTCCAATAGAAACTGGCCCGACCCCCAAACTCCACTTTTTGACGACACATAACTATGTTGTAGTAAAAATTTGATCTTAAATTTATGATGGTATGAACATGCAAGTAATATAGAAGAGGTTAGGTTAGGAAAAATAAAGGTTAAGTTAGGAAAAATAAAGGTTAGGTTAGGATAATTAAAAGTTAGGTGTAACACTTACGTTAGTAGAAGACACACACTGCGCAACCTTACAGCGCGGCTTGCCCAGGCGGAGGGAGGGAGGAGGAGGGAGAGGCAAGGCAGGCGGGAGCAGCGGGTGGCGGGTGGGGCGAATCTAAAAATAGCGTCTCGAGCCGGACACTCACCGCGTATACTTGGAAAAAACCCGCGTTAAGTGAAAGTTTGGCTCTGGCGAGGCACCGCGTATACGGTAAAACGCGCTAAGCGAAACCGCGTTAAGCGGGGTATTACTGTATATATATATATATATATATATATATATATATATATATATATATATATATATATATATATATATATATATATATATGTTCAAAGTCCGCGTGTTATATGGACTAAAAATGAAGTACATATATATATATATATATATATATATATATATATATATATATATATATATATATATATATATATATATATATATATATATATACAGTGACCCCTCGTTTAACGAACACCTCGGTTAACGTAATTTCGATTAACGAACTGACCCCTCGTTTAACGAACACCTCGGTTAACGTAATTTCGATTAACGAACTGCCTTCCATAAGGATCTTCAATTCGGTTAACGAAAAAAAATTCGGTTTACGAAGTTCTTACGAACCGACCTCAACATGTTTTCGCTTGCACTGACCGGGCAACCAGCTTTAGTATCAGTCCGCAAATACATTAATCGGTTCTAGGGCTTAAATTCCTTACTATTTTAGTAAATATCAAGAAGTTTATACTATTCAATAATTTTAAAAGTTTAATATTCAATTTTTTAGTCATTTTAACAATTATTGAACATAATTGAAGGTAAAGTGACTAGTTTAATGCGCGGCATCCAGCCTCTTAACACAGCAAACAGGAGTTAGTCTCTCTCTGTTTTCACTGGAGGTAACATCTTGCTTGAGACTCTCTTCAACTAAATGCTTTTTTCTGTGTTTCCAAGCAAATTATTGGTCATTTTGAAATATATTTTACATATTGACAATATATAATGCAGTGCAGTGTTGATTTAAAGAAAATAATCTTGAATTACACCAAGAGAGCTAAAATTTTATGGGTGAAATGGCGCCATGGGGTGACTTCTCTTCCACCCCAATGCCTTCTCTTCTTCCTTTTCCTCCACCCCCATTCTAAATCCCATCATCATCATTATCGTCCAGGAGCCTTCTACATACACACCTCAAAGTAAGTGAACTTTTCTACCATTTTTGTTGAATTTAGGAAATTTTCGGTGAGCTGGAACCAATTACCCAAAAACCCATTGAAACAATGGTTTCGGTTAACGAACGACCTTCTGGAACGGATTGAGTTCGTTAACGGAGGGGTCACTGTATATATATATATATATATATACAGTATATATATATATATACTGTATATATATTACATACATACATACATGTATACACAGTGGTACCTCGGTTAACGAACAAAAATTCGGTTAACGAATTTCTTACGAACCGACCTCAACAAGATTTGGCTTGCACTGACCGGGCAACTAGCTTTAGTTTTAGTCCGCCAATACATTAATCGGTTCTAGGGCTTAAATTCCTTACTATTTTAGTAAATATCAAGAAGTTTATACTATTCAATAATTTTATAAGTTTAATATTCAATTTTTTAGTCATTTTAACAATTATTGAACATAATTGATGGTAAAGTGACTAGTTTAATGCACGGCATCCAGCCTCTTAACACAGCAAACAGGCGTTAGTCTCTCTCTGTTTTCAGTGGAGGTAACATCTTGCTTGAGACTCTCTTCAATGCTTTTTTTTCTGTTTCCAAGCAAATTATTGGTCATTTTGAAATATATTTTACATATTGACAATATATAATGCAGTGCAGTGTTGATTTAAAGAAAATAATCTTGAAATACACCAAGAGAGCTAAAATTTTATGGGTGAAATGGTGCCATGGGGTGACTTCTCTTCCACCCCAATGCCTTCTCTTCTCCCTTCTCCTCCACCCCCATTCTAATTCCCATCATCATCGTCATCATCCAGGAGCCTTCTACATGCACACCTCAAAGTAAGTGAACTTTTCTACCATTTTTGTTGAATTTAGACAATTTTCGGTGAGCTGGAACCAATTACCCCAAAACCCATTGAAACAATTGTTTCGGTTTACGAATTTTTCGGTTAACGAACGACCTTCTGGAACGGATTGTGTTCGTTAACTGAGGGACCACTGTATATATATATATATATATATATATATATGCTGATAACCACCAGGAAAGAAGAAAACACGAAGTTCCCAAGCGCTTTCGTGTAATTCACATCTTCAGGGGTGAGTACAGACTAGATAGAGTAATGCAAAACAAGATGAATATATACAGAGGAGGGTGAGACCAGGTCCACAATGGTCAGGTAATTAGGTAATGACCCTCCTAATCTTTAAATGGCACACAACGCTTGGGAACTTCGTGTTTTCATCTTTCCTGGTGGTTATCAGCATATACCTAGATCACGCGCACCTACAGTGATTTACTTGCATAAATGGATTCCACGCGCCACTTCTTCATCTTCTCTACAAGCTGTCCTGGACTGTCTCCTTTCGTTACTGAATACTCCTCTTCGATGATCAAGGCCCACAAATTGAAAATACGTTTGAAATTTCTCCAGACATGCCTCAGTGAAAAAGTTATGCCTAGATCAATCCTCCCACAACGTGTCCTGAAGATGTCTGACCGCCCCTTTGATGAGTTCCAAGAAATCATCCTTAAGAAACATTTTGAAATAAAGAAAATTGAAGTGGATGAAGCCTTCCGTATTGTAAGACAAAAAAAGCGCGCTTTTAACATGACCATACCGAGTTATTGGAAAAAGTTCATGTTGGACTACTGTTTTGATAACCTGAGACGCGTTCTGATCGTCAAGCCAAGATAGACCACAAATTGGCACTCCTTATTAGAAATAGTGATTGGACTAAGGATGCCAATAACAACTGTGTAGTGAATCTCCCCTCTAAACAACTAGACAATGATACCTTGTGTGCCCTCGGCTATGGTTTAAGTTTTGATGGTTCCAACAAGGGAGTCGACAGTGTTGACATAGCCAGAGCATTTTGCAATTTGGAGAAATTCAGTAATTTGACAAGTGAAGAAGTGAACATGTGTAAAGGTGTTGTGTATGCATCTATGTCCAAGCCTTGTGTTTCAAACTGTCCAGAAATATTCACCAAAGCACTCCAAGCCCTTAAGAAAAATAAGGATCTACATGTCACTAAGGCAGATAAAGCCAACACAGTAGTGATTTTAAACAAAGATGACCTTTTATGTGACACTACAACATATTCTAAACTCATAAATAATCCTCTCAACACTGTCAACACCCAGTTCAACAAAAAACTTAAGTCCCTATTGAGAGGCAAAGCTACTCTCATTAAACATCTTACTTCAACGTCCCCTCCACTGCCTTACATGTACGGTTTAATCAAGACCCACAAGCCCAATAACCCAGCAAGACCCATCATTAGCTCTGTTGGGTCAATCTCTTATAAACTATCTAAATGGTTAGTTTCCTTACTAAACCCCCTAGTTGGCAACATTTCTAACTCCAATATCAAGAATAATATGGATCTGGTTGATAAACTCAATAACTTGCACATTAATCATGATTTTAAACTGGTCAGCTTTGATGTAACGTCACTTTTTACAAAGGTCCCAGTTGATGATTTACTAGAGTTCCTCATAGATTCCCTGGATAACATTTCACTGACCGTCTCGAAAGACGACTTCATCGAACTCATCAAACTATGTATTAAGGATTGCAAATTCGAATTCAATGGGGAATAGTATGCTCAAAAATTTGGTATGGCAATGGGTAATCCACTCTCACCTGTATTAAGCAACCTATATATGGAATTCTTTGAAAAGAAACTATTAAGTAATATTTTACCACCCTCAGCAGTCTGGTTTAGATATGTTGATGATGTATTATGTCTCTGGCCATGTAATGAGGACCTAAAAGTTTTCCTACCACAACTTAACAACTTAGCCCCCTCGATCAAATTCACTGTGGAATTAGAGCAAGACTGTAAATTGCCATTCCTAGACTGTCTGATACACAGAAGAGGTAACGCTTTTAAGTTCAGTATTTATAGAAAACCAACCAATGTGTGTTCATACATTCATTATTATTCTGCCCACCATAATAAAGTCAAACAGTCAGTATTTACAACAATGTTTTTACGTGCCTTGAGAATTTGCAGTCCGGAATTCATCGATGAGGAATACAAATATATATATAATATTGGCTCAAACCTTAAATACCCTAGATCTTTCATAGACAAATGCTTAAACATTACTAAGAAAACTTTTTATAGAACTGATCCCAAGCCCACCCATGACCATAAGAATATCTTAATATTACCATTTCACAAAAATTTCTCACACATTCCGGCACAGCTAAAATCTTGGAACGTCAATGTGGCATTTAAAAACTCATGCACTGTTAAACAAATGTTAATCAAGAACTCCCCCAACAACATAATTGGTTGCATTTATAAAGTTCCTTGCAAGGAATGTAATATGTTTTACTTAGGCCAGACAGGTAAAGATCTTGTAACTAGAATTAAACAACACAAATACAGTGTTAGGACAGGCCAGGAATCCAATGCTCTGTTTGTTCATTTGAGGGATAACAAGCATTGCATTGACTGGGATAATGCCTCCTCAATATTACCATGTAATTCAATTGATAGTAGGAACATCATAGAATCTAGTCTTATTAAACATACCGAAGCTGGACAACTTTGTAATTAAGAAGATTTGTGATCAGGTGAGCGGGCGGGTCACTGTCCCATCTGACCCAACCACCAACCGTTGTGTGCCATTTAAAGATTAGTAGGGTCATTACCTAATTACCTGACCATTGTGGACCTGGTCTCACCCTCCTCTGTATATATTCATCTTGTTTTGCATTACTCTATCTAGTCTGTACTCACCCCTGAAGATGTGAATTACACGAAAGCGCTTGGGAACTTCGTGTTTTCTTCTTTCCTGGTGGTTATCAGCATATACCTAGATCACGCGCACCTACAGTGATTTACTTGCATATATATATATATATATAACCAACAGCGAAGATTAGAGGATAAAAAAGGTACGGGTTTACCTCATAAACCGACGTCCCCTTCACCGCCGCTTTGTATAACCCACGGTTATATATTAGGGAATTAACCCACAAGATTTGCCGACTACCCCGTTGATCTGATGATTGGAGGAGGAAGCAGCAGAGCAATTGTGAGTTTGGGGCGCGGTGATGCGGTGGAAATTCTTGCCATGAGTATGCAAATTTGTATTTTGTGAATTATCAAGACTACAGTATATATATTGTTCATATCTTTCTCTTTCTCTCTCTTCTTTCTCTTCTATTTATTCTTTCTCTTCTCTTGTCTTCTATTTATTCTTTCTCTTCTCTAAATGCCCCAGCAAAACTTTCTCTTCTGTTTAACTCATAAATGATGGCTAGCGTTTAAAGTAGACTACTGTACGTATATACGATATTGTCTTTATAGTGTACAGTACAGTGGTCTAATAAGACTGAACGAGAGTTGATACACAAGAGATGACACTTGTTGTGTGGGACTGGCTGTTGCTACAACACCACGTTTGTTTTTCTTTCATTATTATATAATACTACAGTATTGTATTCTCATATGATGAGTCTATTGTGGTGTATGTTTCTTCATGAATAATATACTATATTAAATAATGTATAATTTGTAATATGACTTTAAAACAAAAGGACTAACTGTATCAGAAGGTAATCTCTTCCCTTCCCTCTGATTGCTGTCACGGCCATCTTTTGGCCTGAATATTATTGATTTATTATTATTATATTCTACTATGATCGGCCTCTTATGGTGTACGATTCATTGTACATAATATAAAGTCTTCAATAAAAAATAATAATAATAAAAATTATTGTATTTTGACTTGAGAATAAAAGGATACGTTGTATTGAAGGTGACGTCTCACTTTATCTTCTTTCCCTCCTCCTCCTCCTCCTTCCCTCCCAAAACATAGTAAACTAAAAAAAATCTTCAATATGAGAGAAGCCATTTATTATGTCTGCAGATGGCTGTATTTCTCCAACCACTACAGTGAAACCTCGCTTTATGCGGTCAATTGAACCCAAGGAGGCCCGCGGGAAACGTGTAAAGTGAACTACAGAATATATGGGATTAATTGAAATAGAGACTGGGCCGACCCCCAAACTCCACTTTTTCAGACACAATACCTACGTTGTAGTAAAAATAACTTCTTAATTTTATGATGGTATGCACACACAATTAATAATTAAGAGAAATATCAATAATATTAGGTTTTTTAAGCACTTACATTAGTAGAAAAGATGGCTGGGCACACGGGGAGGGGGGGTTGGTTCCGAGGCAGAGGGCAGATTATTGGCCCTCACTTGTATCAATTGTATCACTATCCACCACAGAGGCTTGCAGGGCCTCTTTGTCAAACTCCTCAAAGTCCATATAAGTCCATATCCTCACTATAATTATCACTATCACTGACTTGGGCCAGCTGTGGTGGGTGGCGGGTGAAGAACTCGGTAATGTTTTGATGACTGGGCGACCTTGTGTGCACCCAGCTTGCGCCGCTTACACAACATGGCGGATGGCGGGAGGTTTTGATCCAAAAATGGCGCGGCTCGCCAGCCGCTCTCCGCGTAAAGGGGTACACGCACCGCGGAATGTGAGCATCCCGGGTTCCGGCAGGGTACCGCGTAAACGTGGGACCGCGTAAAGTGAGGGTTGACTGTATAGTAGGGTGTGTCATACGGAGGCGAATTTTTTTTTTTTTAGTTTGAAAAATCGGCCCATGGTATTAATGATGTAGTTCTATGTGCAGAATCATGTGATATCTTCAGATTTGAAAAGTTTTCATATTTTGCTTGGTAAATTTTAACTTGAAATCTTATGAAAATTCAGTATTCCCACCCTTTTACCAACACCACTAAATAGCTTATTTAAAGTAAAGTAAATGTATCAGGTTAATTTATTAGGATGAAAATGATCCAGAATAGTGAAATGAATGATCTTGACACATTTATTAAATTTAATATTCCTTTAGAAAACAAAATCATCAAATACAAAAACCGGTTTTACTACTACGACCCGGTGTTGCTGCACACCATAGAGAACATGTCTTTCTTGCTTCTGTTTCTGCTCATCACCTCCCTGCTGACCACCTGAGCTCGGATGTAGCCTTCCCTCCTCTCCTGGCTGTACACGTGACTGCTGGCCTCGCTCACTTGCTGTACACAACGCTCTATACTCTGGGTGTGCGAGGGCCAGGCAGGGACATGCATGGGGTTGTCCAGGAAAGCTCTGACTTGAACATTGGTGAGGCTGCAGGTAAGAGGGGGCTCACTGCCAGCCTGGATGTTATCCAGATCTATGAGATCAGTGAGGGTCTTGGCACCTATTGACTTCAGGAGTCTTCCTGACCCTGAAGGAATCGTCACCAACTGATTCGTCATGCCCAGATCCTCTCATAAGTCTCATATCCAAGATCTTTTTGACTGCCACTCTTCTCTCCTCCTCATCCTTACTGCAGAGCATTGTCTGCAGAACTGCCTCGGGATGAGCATACCAGGAAGATCTCCTCACAGTCTGCTCCACAATCTGAACAATCTTCCTTGGCTGACTCCTCAGGAGCTCAAGCTGGAAGAGAACATGCCTCGGACCTTAGGAGAACAATGACTTGACCTTGGTGTTGAACCAATTTGGCAAGTATACACTCACAATGAATTGGACAATAAGTCTCAGGTTGTGAAGCCGGTTCCCTTTCAATTTATGATGAGCGACCCAAATTCTGCCGAAACTGAGAGCCGTTGTGAGCCACCTAGAATGTGAGACTGGACCTATCTGCAGGTAAGCAAGTCTATCAGGCATGACCCCAGTTTTGATGGCACTGCAAATCATGTAACCATAGTACTGGTCAGTACTCAGGTCGTCAATGACAGTATGTGCAAGCTCAACGAGTGGAGGGCCAACTGTGATTTTTTCAAAGCTCGGATTTATTTCTAACTCAGTGGCAGAGTCCAGCATCTTGCCAAGAGGACCAGACCATCTGTTGTTTGAAAGAGTCTTGCCATCCAGCTCCTGGATCAGATGTCTGAGTGGCAACTTGTTGGTGTGGAGGTCACAAACAATCCAGACCAGCTTCCTCCCAATCTTCCGCTCTATCCACTGTATGACCCCCCCTTGCCACCCTGTGTTCGTGTTGGTGCTGTCCCCTCCAATGGCCTGCAGGGTCTGGTCTACGTTCCTCTCTCTGAGCCAGTTCACAATGTTATCTGCCACTATCTCAGCTGGTTTCCTGATGTCATCTTTCTCTGGAGTGAAATGCCACAAATACTTCCCTCCTGGTTCACTGCAGCAGGAGTAGTGTTCCTCCTTCACCATGGCAGGGAACAACTTGTCAGAATCTCCAACTTTCATGAACACTTTAGTGTCATCCCTTCTCCCATCAAAGAACAAACAATTGATTCCATTTTCTCTTATCCCCTTATCAAACTCCTCTTCTAGGTTACTGACAAGTTTCTCCTGAGCTCTCCTTACTTTGTTATGATCTATCACCAGGTGAACATCATCAGGTGTTATCAAACCACCGTCAATCAAGGCAGCTGTTGCTATCTCTGCAGTTTCTCTGAGACCAGTGTGGTGTCGCATGCTGGCCAGAGCTATGCTCGGGATATCTTTCCTATTTCGAATCTTATGCCTGGAAGGTTTGGGATCATTATTTTCTGGGTTAGGGACAAAGTCACCATTCTCCTGGTCAGCACTCGGATCAGCCACGGGGAAGTCATTAAACTCTGAATCAGCTTGACTCCAATCATCGGCCTTTTTTACCTCACCCTGGGCCTTCTCAAGTCTCTTTTCCTCGGCAACTCTTCTCCTCTTCTGTCTCTCTGTGGCAGCCTCCTGTCTCTTGGACTCCGGAATATCTTGGCTAGAAATCATGAAAGCCCCTATACTGCCAGTCTTCTCTCTCTGTGCTTTGACAAATGCCAGTTCGATCACAGGAATCTTCAGTTCACGCTTGCAAATACAGGAGATGTGGGCCTCGGATTTACAGTCACGATCGCATCCAAACTCAGGACAGAGAACAATTGGGCACTTGCAAGTAATTATGTCAAATAACTGGTCCAGTTGCTTGGCAAAGCTGTCCTTAACTGCAAGTTTTCCTCTCCCAAGAGAGATATCTCTTGCCTTTTCCCAACTGGCTAGCAGTCTCTCACTAATCTTCTTCTGACTTGTTATGACTGGAGGCTTGAACTGAGCGTTAGCCAGAGTGTACTGTGCCAAGACAGCTTTGGTCATATCACTGGCAATGTCTTTGTTTGTGTAAGTTCTTTGGTTCTTTTTACTGATTTGCCTGATTAAAACACCGTATCTCAAAGCATCTCTCAATGTAGGCAACTCCGACTTCAGGAGCTCACTCCCAGACCCAAGATAGTGACTGAGATGGCTGGATTTTTGGTTCCTCGTCCTGACACAAGCAGCCATCGCAAATATTATCAACTTATAAATGCATCAGAATCTGAAACAGAAAAAAATATTGTTACATACTTGGGTTGTTAAAGAATGAAGTCAGAAAGCAATATTCACTATTTAATTGTAATGCACTAATGCAGCTGTACGTTAGATTTTCGATAAATTTCACGCTAAAATTTACCTAGCAAAAGGTTGCAAAATATTGAAACTGAAATTATTTTCTGTTTATATACACTAAAATCTACCAAAAAAGTGATGGGCCATTAGTTTTAGCTGATCTTCCCTCCTATGACACACCCTACTGTATAGCGTTAACTTGGGGAGTTACCAGCTGTAAACTCAAAATACCACTTGTACAGTAAGTCAAGACGATATGATATAAATTAATGATGTGGTAAAAGTTTGACACTGCAGCACCGATGAGTTATTGAGGCCAACGTAGAACAACACAAATCCCCCAGTATTTTATTTTGATCTATATTTTTAATTGAATCTTTACATGATATCAGGTTATCAGGGCTAACCCACAGCTTCACAGACTTTATTCCAATTTATTTTTTACTACCGATTCTAATTCCTGTAAGGTATCATTTTTTTTTTGTTTTTCATGTAGTGAAATATTAATTTTTACCCCATCAGATACCGTAAGGAGTGTAACAATGAAACACTCTCTCAAGTTGAGGTATGTGGTGTTGGTGCTTGTTGCTGGTGTGGTTTACTTCTTCTGTCAGTGGAATTTAAGAAGAACCTCATTGTCTAAGTTGAGCCCCAACCATTACTCATTGAAGGAAGATTATTCTGTGTGGCCGGTGTTCAACAGCAAACTAAAACACTTACAGGTGAGATCCTTCAGTAGTGAGACTGTATTGTACTGTGTTATGTTATGGTACAGATCTTTTTCTTAACAATGTGTATTCTCTTACCATCAACCTTTTGTATCTTTAATGTTTGAGCCCCACTTCACTCTTTCAAGCTTTTACCCACTAAAATACAGGATGGCTGGAATGAAGAGCTATTACACAGACACATTGAGCCTCCTTTCATTTACTGTTTTATCATGTCTACCCCAACCAACTGGATTAAGACACTCACATATTGGAGGTACAAGTAGAGCTATTATTTGTTTCGCCTGATTATCACAAGGAAATCTGGCTTTCGTCTGCTTATGACGCCGACCACTCACATACAGTATATATCATTGGAGTCATTTGGTATTTAGTACTGTACAGTTGTACCCTGCTTAACGCGGTCAATTGAACCCACAGGGTACCGCGTTAAGTGAAAACCGCGTTGAGTGAACAACAGAACATATGGGATAAATTCCAAAAGAGACTGGCCCGACCCCCAAACTCCACTTTTTGACGACACACAACTATGTTCTAGTAAATATAACATCTTAATTTTATGATGGTACATGCACACAATTAATACTTAAGAGAAATAGAGAAATACAGTCGCCAAGTTAATGTCCATTCAAATAATGGACTCGACTCCCTCCCCCTCTTCTCACACTACACTGCTGGCTCTTCCCTCTCTGAGAAATTTTTTGGGGAAAACCACTAGATTTTAATAAATAATATCTCAAACTAAAGTTAGGATAATATAATTGACATTGCTGGACTCCTTGTAAGACCAGGAATATTTTGAATATAATTGTCATATATTTTGCACAAAAAATAACATATTTACTCAGAGTAAACATTATATCTAAAATTTGTATGTCTAATGCAAAATCTATGATGTTTATATTCAAAATGATCATCAAATTGTAAGAATTCCAGCAATGTAAATTATATTCTGGCCGGATAATTTGTATGAATTTTATGAGCTAAATAAAAAAATTATACTTCACCCGCGTAAAGGGGTACACGCACCACGGAATGTGAGCATCCTGGGTTCTGGCAGGGCATCGTGTAAACGTGGAAACACGGAATGTGGGACCGCGTAAAGTGAGGGTTGACTGTACAGTGGTCCCTCAGTTAACGAACACAATTTATTCCAGAAGGTCGTTCGTTAACCGAAAATTTTGTTAACCGAAACCATTGTTTCAATGGGATTTTGGGTAATTGGTTCCAGCTCACCAAAAATTACATACAAAGTAAAAAACTAAATGCAGTAAAGTACACTTACTTTAAGGTGTGTATGTAGAAGGCTCCTGGTTAATGATAATGATGATGGGAATTAGAATTGGGGGTGGAGGAGAAGGGAAAAGAGAAGGAAGTGGGGGTGGATGAGAAATCACCCAATGCTTGATGCCGTCATTTCACCCATAAAATTTTAAGTTCACTAGGTGTAATTCAAGATTATTTTCCTTAAATCAACACTGCACTGCACTATATATTGTCAATATGTTAAATAAATTTCAGAATGACCAATAATTGTACTGTAAAAACGTAAAAATACTGTGTTCAAGAGACCCAAAAGCAAGATGTTTCCTCCACTGAACAGAGATACAAACTGAGGCCTTGGTGGGTGAGTGAAGTGGCTGATGGGTGCACCAAAAACTAGTCCCCTGTACTGCAATTATGTTAAATAAGTGTTAAAATGACTAAAGATTTTAATATAAAACTTGGAAAATTATTGAATAGTACAACCTTCTTGATATTTACTCAAATGGTAATGAATGTAAGCCCTAGAACCGATTACTGTATTGGCGGACTACTCTTCCAGCTGTTGAGCAAGCCAAAGCATGTCGAAACATTTTCGTAAGAATTTCGTTAACCGAAATTTTGTTAACCGAGGGACCACTGTACTTATTTTCACCCACATTAAGTCATACAAAGACAAATTATGTATCAATAAAACTACATTATGCAAAAACTAACATTTTAAAAGATCAGAATCACACGAAGATATAAAGTTGTTTCCAGTTATATTTCCTGCCTCTGTTGACGGCCTTGTAATATTTTTGTGTGATTCTGATCTTTTAAAATGTTAGTTTTTGCATAATGTAGTTTTATTGATATGTAATTTGTCTTTGTATAACTTACTGTGTGTAAAAATAAGTATATACAGTACTAAATGCATCCTCCGAAAGCATCAATTTGCTACCAGAGTTTAACAGTTAATTCATATATAATATTTCTGATAAACTTCCTACGTGCTCCTGTTTGAAATGATGAATGTATGTATCTTTATATAATTTAGCTAAATATCTTTCTCGTCAGAAACGGTCATCCCAACGATTATGAATAAACTCATTTAGAAATACATCATTACTTTAGGACGAAATCGAACAGATTTGCAACAGCCAATCAGGTGTAACTCTTGAGGAGGGGGCGGGGCATCTTTTCTCAGCTGGGAAAAAATGCCCTATACTATAGTTGCATTACTCTCCAGGTGTTCATTTCCACTCTATCCTGGTCCACTTTAGTCATTACCATTGCATCTCACACATCTCAAATTATATCCAAGTCCTTTCAAAGCCTGTCACTTTACTCCTCCCCCTTTATTGTGTACATGTTCTCAGTACAGCTCACCTTCCACCACCACCACTTCCTTTACCTGTTGAGACACTCCTAACCAAATATTACACATTGTACTGTACTCCACTTATCACTTCCTGCTCACGTCTCCTTTACGCCTCGGCTTTGGACGGCACAAAATCAAGACACCGTATTGAGATTCCTTTAGCTTATTATACTTTCACTCACTGATTACATGTACTGTACTGTTCACACTTTTAAACTCAACCTCATACTGTTGTTGTTTTCTTGATGGTGATTTCATATAAGATGATCCTGTGACCAGGGCCATGCACAGGACCTGTCAATGGAGGGGCTGAGTATTTGCAAAAGGGGCACCATCCCCTGAGGGAGGAGGCCAATGAAGTGAGCCTTTACAGCTGGTCTTGAGCCCTACCTGTGCACGTGCCTGCCTGTGACAGTTACATCTATACCTTATGTTAAGAGGCAGTGGTTGATATATGTGAAGTTTGGTTCAGGGTGTGGATGGTGTCCAGTCTTTTTTTTTTTCAAGGTTTAGTCAAAGGCCAAGGTCAAAGTTTAGCACTGGTGTTGTTGGTCAGGGATTGGTGCTCTCAATAAACAGCTACTGGTACTGTACTGTATAATGTTATTAATTCCCTTCCAGGAGTGGTACATAACCGAGTGCTTTGGTGGACATTTTTCCGAAGACATTGAGGAGATCTTTGGTAACCTCGTCTCGACGTGGTCCGAGTCCGAGAATGCCGAGTGTGCAGACGTCTATCACAAGTTTATTACATTGTACGAAGTCCACGATCGCTACTCTGGGAAGTTGAAGTTCCCTGCGCCCTTTGCCAAGCGAGTTAGTGAGTGGATGAAAGGAGACAAGGCGATGTTGAAGAAAATTAACCACCAGGTATTATTTGTATAGATGATTACAATTCTGATTGTCTTTATTCCTCTCCTACTACTGTATGGGTGGGGTCAAGAAATGCTGTACAGACACCTGAGGGAAAAATGGGAATTGATTAGGGGAAATAGTGTAGTGTAAGACAAGTACAGTACAGAAAGGGGTGAAACACACACACACACACACAGAGGGAAATTGAGGGGGCGTGTGATGTCTACAAGTACAGGGTAAAATTTCTGTAGGTTCATTGTAAAAGTAGTTATGTGAATGTAATATGTAAACAATGTACTGTACACCTCTGAGTGCCAGGTTCAAACTGGAACCACCATGGTCGGTAGTCAGGCAGCCAGAGGTGTAAATTGTTTACATTACAGGTTCTGATATGAATGTAATATTATTATTATAGAGACGATTGACATTGACAAGAAAATTTAGTTGTTAGGTACAGTACTGTATCCATGAGATGGGTTTTTCTATTTATTTACCTTCTGTAATGGGTAAAATGATCAAGTAATGACAAAAACAGGTGGTCATATCTTCTGCCATGATGCAAGATGCTCAGGAAAGGTGAAATGTTAGACCAGCTCAAAAGAGTTTTAGGTCATGAACAGTAAACTATGACCTGTACACCACTTCCTTCTCATGATGGTCAGTTTTCACCTCCACCCTGTTTGTCCTTATTTACTGTACTGTAATTGGGTGTTCAAGTACACCACAGTACTGTACTTGTCTCGTCCTGGTCACATTACATGGTGCTGCTCCGCCCTGTTTGATCTGTGGCATATTACAGTCATCCCTTGGTTATCGCGATTTTCGTTTTCAAGCCTCCATCAAAATCTGCACACCTGCTGTTTTAGCGCATTCTTCAAGCCGAGAATTTCGTTATCACTCAGTTGCCTCCAGGTGTTTGTACCCATTTGCTTCACCTTCATCTATTGAGGATAAAATCTTTCACCTACAAATTGACAATAACACATTTGCTGTAATCAGACATATCTAAGTTGCCTCAACAATTGCAACCCCAGTTGCAATTTCAAATTCTGTGTCATTACTAAGGAATAACGAAGTCTCGGGTGTGCTCTAAGATTGAGAGAAAACGGAGGACTCGGGCGTCCTGAAGCGATGAGAAAACAGACTCCTCAGACGGGGGTCTCAAATAAAGAAAGACATAGCTACATGTTTTGTGGACTACAGTATTAAGCGTATCCTTTTCATCACTTTGTAATAAACCTAGCCATGCCTATGTGTGTTTATGATATTTACCATAACATTATATATATATTTAGTGGGTCTAAATGGTCGTAAAATGGGAAACTTGGGGTTGGGTCTTGTGGTGCCTGGAACCAATTAGAAGAAATCCCATAGGTTCTGTACTTTCGTTATCGCCTTTTTTGTTATCACGCACTCGGCGCGGTCCCAATTAGGCGTGATAACCAAGGGATGACTGTAAAAACATCCATTATTGCAGTCTCTATATTCTGTACCATATTAGAACCCTAATATAGCATCAGTTGTACACTAAAGCACTTTGTTACAGTATTTCCAGACATCACGTACAGTATCCTGCACTGTCGTGGGTGAACGAGGGTAGTGGTGATATATGAACACAGAATAGAGGATCAAGTCCAACAAGAAAGGCCTGACGTAACGCCAAGAAATACTCCACAAATTCTTCCTAATGATCTTTGATTTTATTGCAGCATCTGATCCACGTGTTCAATCCACTAACATCGGAGCACGTGGTCTACAATTCAGTACGAGCTAAACGTCCAATGCCAGCCATGGAGACAAACATATATGAGTGGGTTGATAAAGTCAGTGAAGACAGTGCAAAAGATTGTGATTTTTGCAGATACATTAATATGACGGCTGTTGATGAGTTTGGGAGGTACGTAGTGCGTGTAAAGCTTATGTATTTTTCTACATACCTCGATTTATTTTACTCTCTTCTTCATCAACACATACAGTACCACAAGTTGAAGAGTTGTGACTACCCGTGAATGTTAAGAATCCGTGTACTATTGCCCCCCCCCCCCCCCCCAAAAAAAAAACCCTGGCCCCCCATGTCCTTATTTACCGTCTATACCTGTGTGTAGTTCGAGTTTTTAAGACCAAATTATTTGGCAAAAAATTGGGGGTCGACCTCTAAACGGGTAATAGTTTCGTTAGATTGAAAAATATTTACCAGGAACTACCAGTAAACAATGGAAACGACGCACCACCAGCTGTGAGTGTCGGTACAGTTGCGTCATCATAGCAAGCCCAAAGTCGCCAAATTTTTTAAAGTTTATTTATAGATACTGTACATAAACTTTTGTTCATTACATTTGAAACATCAGTCTTTGTTAATTAAATTTGAAACAAAAGAAAACTACGATACCGTATTTTCATTAAAATATTACATCACAAGTATATTTTACCTTAACTGTGACTGAATGAATATATTCTCAGAAATAAATAAGGAACTGTAATATTTTGGCTGAAATGACGTACATATTACAGTGGAAAGTGGGATAAAATCATGACGAAAACAATGACTTTCGCTTTCTTTCGTTGTTCAAAAGATTTTACCGTAATCGCTTTTCGAATGGTTTTGTTAAAAAACTGTTGTACAGTGGGGTATGCTATAACGAACGGATCCTACTACGAATATTCCTATAACGAACGGTTTTACCTATAAAATTGAGAATGCTATAACGAACGAAACTCCTACAACGAACATTTTTTTTTTTTTTTTTTTTTTTTTTTTTTTTTTTTTTTTTTTTTTTACTAATTTAGTGTTTTTTATTACAAGTATTAATGATATTGGTTATTTCAGGGGTTTAGATGCATATTTATGCACTTTTTTACAATTTTTACAATTTTATATTATATTTTTCAGTGTTAAGTGGTTGTATTTGGGGGCCTGGAACAGATTAATCCTATAACGAACGAATGCTATAACGAACAAGGTTCTAGAACCAATTAGATTCGTTATAGCATACCCCACTGTACCGTTCTGTATTACAATATTCTATCCTATCATTAGCCTCATAATCCCACAGCTGAAAACCATTCGAAAAGCGATTACGGTAATATCTTTTGAACGAAAGAAAGCGAAAGTCATTGCTTTTGTCACAATTTTATCCCATTTTCCACTGTAGTACATACGTCATTTCAGCAAAAATATTACATTTCCATATTCTCAGAAATAAATACAGTCAACCCTCACTTTACGCGGTCCCACATTCCGCGTTTCCACGTTTACGCGGTGCCCTGCCAGAACCCAGGATGCTCACATTCCGCGGTGGGTGTACCCCTTTACACTGGTGAGGTATGATTTTTTTATTTAGCTCATAAAATTCATACAAATTATCCGGCCAGAATATAATTTACATTGCTGGAATTCTTACAATTTGATGATCATTTTGAATATAAACATCATAGATTTTGCATTAGACATACAAATTTTAGATATAATGTTTACTCTGAGTAAATATGTTATCTTTTGTGCAAAATATATGACATTTATATTCAAAATATTCCTGGTCTTACAAGAAATCCAGCAATGTCAATTATATTATCCTAACTTTAGTCTGATTTACTATTTATTAATAAAAAGGAAAACAGTCTGGTATTCCCACACATTTATCTAGGAGGGACGGTTGGTGGGGGGTGGGGGGGAGGGAGGGACCGGCGACCGACCATCTGTTACCGTGTGAAGAATATTTTTTTTTTTTATTAACTGAAGATTTTTATTTTAGCTCATAAAATTCATACAAATTACCCGGCCAGAATATAATTTACATTGCTGGAATTCTTACAATTTGATGATCATTTTGAATATAATCATCATATATTTTGCATTAGACATAAAATTTTTAGATATAATGTTTACTCTGAGTAAATATGTTATCTTTTGTGCAAAATATATGACATTTATATTCAAAATATTCCTGGTCTTACAAGGAATCCAGCAATGTCAATTATATTATCCTAACTTTAATCTGAGGTATTATTTAATACTAAAAGTTAAAATCTAGTTTTTTCACCCACTCTTTCTCTTGAAGGGAGGGTTGGTGGGAGGTGGGGGGGAGGGTTGGGACGGACTGACCATCTGGCTTGTTGGAAGAGGGGGGGGAGGCAAGGTGGGGTACTTTGATTGACAGATAGTGTCATGAAGAATATTTTTTTTTAATTAACTGAAGATATTTGTTTTAGCTCATAAAATTCATACAAATTACCCAGCCAGAATATAATTTACATTGCTGGAATTCTTACACTTTGATGATCATTTTGAATATAAACATCATAGATTTTGCATTAGACATACAAATTTTAGATGTAATGTTTACTCTGAGTAAATATGTTATCTTTTGTGAAAAATATATGACATTTATATTCAAAATATTCCTGGTCTTACAAGGAATCCAGCAATGTCAATTATATTATCCTAACTTTAGTTTGAGGTATTATTTATTACTATACCTGGTTTTCCCCCCCCAAAATTTCTCAGAGGGAAGAACCAGTGAGTGTACTGTGAGAAGAGGGGGAGGGAGTGGAGTCCATTATTTGAATGGACATTAACTTGGCGACTGTATTTCTCTATTTCTCTTAAGTATTAATTGTGTGCATGTACCATCATAAAATTAAGATGTTATTTTTACTAGAACATAGGTATTGTGTTGGAAAAAGTGGAGTTTGGGGGTCAGCTGGTCTCTATTTCATTTAATCCCATATGTTATGTTATTCACTTTACGCGTTTCTCACTTTCCGCGGTACCCTGTGGGTTACATTAACCGCGTAAAGTGTGGGTTGACTGTAGTAGTTTTGTTGAAACGTAATGTACAGTATTTAATATTAAAATGCTAAAAGAGCTATAAAAACAATTAATACTGTACACCCGTAATGTACTGGCTGGCATCTCCACTCGTCCCCGTCTCTGCTCCCGCCTCCAGCGTCACCACTCCTACCCGCTCTATCCCTCTGCCTCCACATTGTCACTACTGCTGACAACAAACACAAATGTTTTGTGAATAACTGCACCTATGTACAGTACTGAACTGTACTGTGCTGTGCATTTTTACAAACAATAAACATAGCGTGTGTGTAGAGACTTAGCTTTCTCCCGGATAAGGATAGAGTCCACTGCTACACCTTTCCGGTCCTGGTGCTCTATCCACAGAAACAAGGCATTCTCCATCTTCACCATTGCCTTCTCCCTCACTTGGCTGACATGCTTAGCACTGCGTGGAGCACTGGCACTTACAGCATCACAGATATCTTTTTCCCTTTTCTTGATGGTACGTACGGTGCTTTCATTCACGTTGTACAGTCGCCCCACAGCAGCGAACGACATTCCCTCCCTTAACTTATTCAACAACTCCACCTTCTCCTGCAGAGTCATCACTTTCTTCTGGCGCTTAGGGGTGGCTCCAGCTGGTGTCTTTGATGCTCTTTTAGAGGCCATGGTAAATGTGGGTAGCAAGGGTAGCAACTACAATTCTGATGTTAACACAAGCGTGGTTACAGCGAGACTGACTGAGTGACGGAGCGCGGAGTGGCGGGGTGGGGTGACGACGCGCTATGCGTGTGTGTGTGTGTGTGAGGTTGCGGGAGCGGGCGGTGCTGCGCGCGAGTTGAATGGCGCCCGATTTGAATGTACTTCAATGTGCAGAATATTTCTCCGGCAGGGCAATCCGCATATTTACAAATCCGTGTATGCTAAACCCGCGTGTTGTTAAGGGCCGACTGCATTTACTTTCTTTAAAATTAAAAGTGAAAACATTTTTTAATTGAAGTACTAGTTCATCAAGAGCTTAATGGAGTTTTGATAAAGACAAGGAGAATTAACCAGTGCTGCAGTGTAATAAGCTATCGTGGCCAGAGGTCGAGGACGGTTACCCCAATTGTTCCATTTTGAATTTCTCATCCATATTGGAATGATTAGGTACAATTACAGGTACAGTGTCTCCCTATTTATGACCTCCTTATCCACCATATTTCACTGTAACAACGGTGATGTATTAAACCATCCTCCTATTTACATCTAAAAAAATTTCACATGAATGATGGTCATCGTCTAGCCAACATGATGCACATGTCAACTGTGGTCTGCCCGTGGGTCACCATGCAGCTGCACTACAGTCCGAAGCTTTGTGCCATGACCATGTAGCTCAGTGATTATTGGTCAGTATTGGTGTTCTTACTTATCATTGGTGGTATTTTTTTTTTTTTTTTTTACAGTGTGAGGACATGACTAAGGTTCAATCTGTATTGGTGAATCTCAAGTGATATTTTTCTGTGCATTTGTGACTGTAGGTGCTTTGCCTCTGTTTTTGTGACTGTGAAGTGAGCAGTGTAACTGTGAAAATGTCTGGGAAAGCCAAGACAACTGTGTCTCTGAGGTGAAGCTTGACATTGTTAAGCAGCATGAGACTCTCCAGGGGCTGTGTGGGTCATGTCTCCACTCCACCCACAAGAGCCCCCTTATAAGGCCTTGATGATGACCAGACTTGTTCTTAATGATGTGGTCAGTCTTGTTTAATTGTACTGTAGTATTAGTGTAGGAATTTTATTTTCGGCAATACATTTGGGTGTCGGACTGGCTGATTACATATTCCATTGAGCCCCATGTTATAATGATCCTGATGTACGATATTTCTCCTTACAACTGTTCTTTTCAGGAACGTAACTCCATCGTAAATACGGGGATACCTGTATATGGGTCCCTACCGTGCTGGTAACTCTGAGGCTAAGAGTGGGAACACGTTTTAAAATATTAAACAAGTACAGTAGACCCTTGCCTTGTGTGAGGGATAGGTTCCAAGAATTGGCAAAACCTGTAATAGCTACTTATATAATACCTTAGTGCACTAATATACAGGTATACTGTGTAGGAGAAACTTAGGTCACAATACTGTACAGTACTTACATTATATGTGGAAGTTTAAGTGGTGTACTGTACATAGGGAGACATCTGGTTACTGAAACATAGGTGGATCACTGGTGGAAGAGGGTGATGGAGTGGTGGTTGGTGGAGCGGCGGGTGGTGGGGTGGCACGTCACTGGTAGGGAAGTATTACCTGTTTGATTCCTTGGACTGTCTTAAGGCTGTGTTCCATGGAAGGGTCGTGGTCAACATTGAATTCATTCATCATCTTTACCTGACGAAATAGTTCACCAATATTGTCCAAGCTCCAACCTTCTTGTTGTAATTCCATAATGTCTTCCTCTTCATCGGCACTTTTTACCAACTCTTCCAAATCCTCTTCTGTCCGTTCCTCTCCGTGGCCATCAATGGGCTCTTCCACGTCTTCAGCAGCCGTGTCCACAAACCCCTCACCACCCAACTGACGTGCAACACTCACAATGTCATTCACCTCCTTTACTATGGATGGAAATCCCTGAAAGTTATTCACACACTCAGGCCATAAGGTTCACCAACAACCATTCACTCTCTCTGGTTTGAGTTCACTGAACACTTCACTGATGTTGGTAATGCAGTCCACTATGCTGTACTCCTTCCAACACTTGCTAACATCAAGGTCAGGGTCTTCATCCATGGCACTACGGATACGACCAAAAGAGCAGTGTGTATAATATGCCTTGAAGGTGTGTATTACACCCTGATCGAGAGGCTGGATAAGAGCAGTGGTGTTGGGGGGTAGGAACACCACCTCTACACCTGGATGGCTAAACTTTCTGGGTGGCCTGGTGCATTGTTTTTCACTTCCGGGACGAAGCAGTTATGGAACCGGTCCAGGAATGCTTGGACGGTTACCCAAGCCTTTTTGTTGGACTGGCAAAAGGTTCTTGTTTTTACCCTTGAAAGCCCAAGGGTTTGCTGAGTGGTAAAGCGAGCCAGGCAAGCCACATTGCCACAGAAGATGAACGTCCCTGTCCCTGACTGCCTTGCGGCACGCCTCTCCTGCTTGTTTATGTAGGTTCTACCATGCATTTTCTTCCTATATAAACAAGATTCATCAGCATTAAGCACTCACTCTGGTCTGTAGCATTTCTCTTTTATTGTTTTCTTCTACTTGGTGGGAATTACATCTGTGGCTGTGTGGTCAGCTGATGCGGCCTCCCCAGTCTGCTTCACATTATGGAGTGAGAATCTTTTTCTTAAAATTCTTGAACCAACCTTTACTGGCACTAAAAGTTGGTTCAGTCATGGCACTAGCCCCTTCACCACCCGTTGACTCGTAAAAATGAGCATAAAGACTTTTAGCCTTTTCACCAATCACGTTGCTGTCGATCGGAATATTTTTGTGGTGCCGGTCCTCAGTCCAAGTGTTCAGTGCTCTCTCAGTTTTCATAATGTTCTTGTCACGAACAACCTGCACCACTTTAGCACTTGCAGGAACATTCGCTTGAATAGAATCACGAATTGCTTGTTCATTCACAGTTTCAGGAATGCTGGCTGCCTGGCCTTGATGCTCACCATAGCAACACAGTCCAGCTGGGACACTGCCTCTGTCTACCCTCCTAGCAGTGGAGCTCCCTCACTCCACTCCTTCCTTCCTTTTTCAGTCTGCTAATTCTTGCGCACGAAGAAATATTTATTCCCCTTATATTTTTCACTTTATGATAATTGTATATGCAGTAAGATCTCATGTTTCGCGACTAATTGGTACTGGTTTTAGCTTTGCGAAAGTTAAAATCGTGAAACGAGTGACATTGAAATACATATAAATAAGCCTAATGACATTACATTAATGTATTCACAGATAATATATTGTATATATTGTTCATAACAATATTTATATACACTCATACTGTAGAATAACTTCCCTTGATGGAGTCAGTGAAATGCTTGACGGGTCTGGTTGATGGGGAGGGCTGGTTACTGCTCCCTCCTCTAACCTCAGCATCAAAGTCTTGAGGCAGCTCTTCCACCAGTAAGTCACCCAACACTACACTATCGTCATCGGTGGTGCCATCATCATCTCCTAAAGTGATGTTTGCCAAGGCATTAATAGGCTGGCTTTGTACAGTAATGAGGGCCAGCTGATGACCATTAACACGGGACATGTACAGTACAAGGCCTTATATTCCTCCATAACCTTATCGAGGACGGGGCAGATAAGGTTCCGAGGATGAGGCCTGGTATCGTATTCTTGTAGCTGTTCACCGAGACGTGCGATGTTTGTGAGCAGCTCAGTCAGCTGGTGTGTTGTAGGTTCACCAGGCTTAACGTCATCCTCTTGTGTTGGTTGCTGTTCTTCTTGCTCTTCGTCCTCCTCCAACATTTCTTCAATTTTTGGTTGCTGCTGATGTTGACCAACAATTTCTTGTAAATCTTCAACCTGAACATCTGAAGATCCCGGTGCTGGGACTGAGCGGGCTGCCTCCATTGTGTCCATTAGTGTTGCCGCCATGGACTGCCTCTCCTCGCGGTCTGTTCTGTCCCACTTATCTCGGAGTTAGCCAACGAAGGCTTCCATGCATGTAGCACTGTTGCAACATTAATCTTACGCCATACCTCAACAATTCTGTCCACTGCATTTTTAATATTATATTTCTTCCCAAATTCACAAACTGATAACACTTCACAGTTGAGGGGTGGTGAGGTGCTAGGAGTCAGGTCGTCTACCATCTCCTCCTGGTTAGCTGGTAGAGCCTGGTCACTGTCAGAAAGTTCTGCCTCAATTTATTGTAACAACTAATGAAGTCTGTCTGCCTGATGAAAGTCTTTATAGAGTGACTGATAGTAGAACAGCTTAACATTACTGATGAATTCTTGGTCAAGTGGCTGCAGAAGTGATGTGGTGTTAGGAGGAAGGAAGATAACTTGTACATTAGGATGGCATCCAGTTACAAACTTAAAGAGTGTCCAGGAGCATCATCCATCACCAGGATCACTTTGTAGTCAATGTTCTTCCTCCAGCAGTACTGTTGGGCGTCAGGAACAAAGTGCTTGTCAGACCGATCGGTCCATAAAGACGTTGTAACCCGAGCTTTCTTATTAGACGTCCAATAAACATTGAGCTGCGACATATTGGCATGATGGTAGGCTCTAGGACGGGCAGCACAGTTAACAACCAGGGGTTTCATCAAGAAATGTTTACTTGCATTAGCTGTGGATATAACTGTAATCCTGTCCTTTGAAGTCTTTACACGCCCTTGCCTGTTTTTCATCCTTGGCAGTGAAAGTGATCTTAGGTGAGCGCTTCCAGAAAATGGCATTTTCGTCACAATTGAAGATCTGGTCTCGGTAATAACAACCCTCTTTCACAAGAGCTTGAAAGACAGGTGAATATTTTTCTGCTGCTGTGACATCAGCCGATGCTCTCTCCCCATGGTAGTGGGCAAACTTGACTTCATAATGCTTCTTAAAGGCAGCCAACCAACCAACAGAAGATTGAACGGTGGTGGATAGTCAACACGTTTCTTCTGTGCAACTGCAGCGTAATCAACACGTGCTTGATGCCTTATCTGTGGCCCAGACAGGTCACCTTGCTCAAGGTTTCTTCTTTCCACCCACTTGTGAGGGTAATGTTCCGTGATAACAAGCAGTAGGTTTCGTTGTGAAGTATTGGAGAACGTCCTGCTATAGAAAATCTTGAGAATATATTCACAGAAGCTGTTAAGGCTTCCTTGTTCTTCTTAAGGGAATGTATGGTTGATTCGGGGCAGTAAAAACCCATGCGTCACTTCACAGGTATGAGCATCACTTTTGATCATTTCAAGCATCTCTTGTTTCATTTCAAGGGTGTACAGTATTTCCTCTTCTTGACTCCCCTTACGGTAGTCATGCTTGGCTTGGGGCTTTCCTTGTTGACCTCTACGGCCATCATTACCACCAGAACCGCTCCCGACATTTACATTATTGACCTTCACTCATCGTTTATACACAAGAATCGCGAATACACAAGAATCGTTTATAGTTAAACAAGAATCTCGCGAAACGTAAGCACAATGGGTTATATAATCCAAGGTCACTACATCACTCACTCATTCAAACTAACTGCCGTTATGCCATAAACAAAAACAGTCGGTGGGTCGACCGATAACAAAAGACCGTGACATTGCTCGCTGTCCACTCAACAATGACTCGCGAAACTGGTAATGAAAATCGCTATTCTTGAGAGACTGGAAATTTTGAAAGTGACGTGAAACATATGAATCGCAAATCTAAAACTCGCTAAACCTGAGATACTACTGTATTCAGTACATACATTATATATTTTATTGGACATTATGTATGTAGGATTATGGATGCACAAAACTGAGCAAAAGAAAAATGAAGAAATTTATGTATATTTACCCAAATTACAAGTTGAAAAATAATCATAACATCTGACAGCTCGGCCTGGTGGGGAGAGAGCTGGGGGGATGTGGCTACAGTGGTGAGTCTAACTTGGCACCAGTGATGTTAACTGATACAAACAAAAGGAAAGTTATCTATAAATCTTCATTTGTGTCAAGTATTTATAGACTTAAAGTGGCATATACTGTATAGTACTGTTAGTGAATGAAGTTCTGCTCTTGATGCAACAACATAAGAAAGACTAGGGGTATGGCAGGTAAGGCCAGGATGAAGGAGCTTGGTAGGTCTACCTGGTAGTTATAATTCACTGTTAATGATCCATGGAAATACACCACTTTTAAACCCTCAAAAATACTAGGTGTATATTGTTCAACCCTCCTACTCGAACTACACCTGAGTATATGCAGTAAATATTGATCATCAGAATAATAATAAAAATTATCATATTTGTCCCTTGTATACCTTTGTGTTCTCACATCAGCTATATTTTCTGTAATAAATAAATGAATAAATGTGTAACTGATAAGAAATAAAGCTCAATATGGTGGATGATTATAAATAACATAGATTTTAAACTTGAATTCCTCTTATATGGAGATAAAAAAGGTGGTGGTTGTTGTCCCAACATAACCCTTTAGCAACAGTGATCTGGTTATGCTTTTTAACATAACTGAACTGGCTGGTTATTTCCAATGTTGACCAGGTTTGTTCATGTATATTATATTGGGCTTTAGTAACGAAACCCAATTGAAGTTTCTTCTTTTATTAAAAAGTATTATTTGTATAATTCCTGAGTGTAGATCAACCGTAAGTTCCACTATTTATGACTGTGATGAGAAAGGACTGCGTCTATGTAAATAGACGTGAATCAATTTCCGTTCGATGTAAGTTTGTGAGTGAGACTCTGAGTAGTGACCCATCGAGGGAGAACGGAATAGACTCGTCGTCCTCCCTCGAGGGATGACGGAGCCATCCACTGCGGCTCTCAAATAACGTCTTCCTCTAGTCAAGGATATCAAGCTACTGCCCGCTTTAGGTGGCCAGGAGCCGGCTACTTTATGCCTTTACTCAGCATGTATGACGCAGCTTCCCTTGGGCACACCTTATCACGTGCATTGAACATGTCACCTCATAGCCGGTGGAAAGTTACAGGGTATGAATCAGTATATAAATCAAATGTAATTCTAACCCATTTATATAATACTTCTGTTTGTGAAACAAGGGCCATTACATAACTTGTCTTTAGATGTAGCCAGAAGTAAGTTAGAATCATCAAACATTCTTTTATATCTTTTGACAATAGTGTGTCATTTAGACAGTCTCCCAAATTTGAAGCAGTTGCTGTGAAAGGGTTAATATTGTCTTTACCTCCAAAAAATTTACCGTATTCAGATGTGTTGGAGTTTAACTGGTGACGTTTAGTGTTGTAGGTCACGGTGTGAGGAAGCTTGTGGCTTCGAGCTTGGATTTTAATAACAAAATTTGCTATCTGTGGTAGGATCATAGGATCTACCATTTCTTTCTGAAAATTATTAATTTGATTAAAGGACGTTAATTGTATTTGAATATATTTTAAGGTATCATGTGTAGTGTTGTACTAATAGTGTATGTATTTTTGTATATAGGCACATCACAGATGAAACAGTTCGTATGACAAACACATTTAAAGTGGAAGCATGGCACAGCATGGTGATCACGCGTCACTTGCACCATCCAGTTAACTTGACCAAGAGTTTGATTGTCAAATTCTTCCAGGAAGCCGCCACATGGGCGTATGAAGTAAGCACGAAGGACCTCCACTACATGTGAGTTGCTCTATTACCTATAGTTATAGTGTTTTGTGATATATTGTAATTTACAGTCTTACCGCTCCTTAAAGAAATTGGTGGTGAACAGCCAATTTTGTATACAGGTGAGAAAATTTTTGGTGTAAAACAAATCTGAAAAACTCATCCAATACAGTACTTAACTTTGTTTGGTGTGCAGAGTTATATTACATTATTCTGGGAAGTATTCTTGAGACATACATAAGGACAAATGACTCCATAGGGACATAAAACACAAAATATGAAGCCCTGTTTAAAGTAAGCGGTAACGTTCAATAACAGGGCCGGAACTTTGAACATTTACCGTAAACTCCATATCAGACTGCCTATGGTTGTAAATAAATTGTACTAGCAATACTGGATATTTAATTTATACTCCATAGTTTTATCACCTTCCAAACCCAACTGTCATGTGTTATGGTTATGAAGTAATTTATCTTGTGTCAGGAATACATCCCTAGCATTATGTAATGTATTTTCAAAACACCCTGTACAGTACAGTACAGTACTGTACTGTATTGCATTGTACAGTATATGGTAAAGTTTGATATTTTTAGTCCAGATAAATTGTCACAATACTGGATTTTTTGTTATATAAAACATAGTTTGGTAACATAAGACTTTAATGGATAGTAAATATAAATGATATATAAAAAAATACAATAACACAAGGATATTATACCAAAAAAAGTTCTATATTACGTAAACAGCTCCTTCCCTGGCTAGCTAGCTGGGTGCTTGGTCAGCTGTTGGTCTATGTAAACATAATGCCACAAGTTTAATACTGTACCATATAATAACTCATCTGAGGTTGTGTAGGATTTTTTTTTTTTTTTTTTTTTTTGAGAGAGAGAACTGATTATTTTATGACAATGTTCAATGTTTTATTAAATAATGTGGCACCAAATGAGCCTAAATACCTGTAATCAGTGACCTACCCAAAAATTTGAACAAAACAAACTGAGGCACAGTATTGTTGAAATACAAGAGAATTACAACAATATTGTAATATTTTTCTGTACGTTTATGATGAGGTTACCGTTCAGTTAGTGATGCTATTATTTTTATTTCTTTCATTAGTGTTATTTTTGTTCTTTTTTTTATTATTAAAATGGTTTATTTGGAATAATTTATTAGCTCAAGGAAGGGTGGTCTCTCCCATAGCCCTCTTTGGTATGCCTATGACAAAATACGGTGATGTCTTCGTTAGCCGGAACAATTGGTGCAGAGCTCTCCCGGGAGTGAGGGATTTTTGGGTAACGAGACGACTCTTGAACCCGGAATAATATCCCCCATCCCCGGAATTTTCCGGGTATCGGGAAAAATTTCTTGGAATCTTCCGCAAAATGTTCTCCTCAGAAAATTGTTCCCAAAGCCAGAATTTTCTGGAAAATGGAAACTAGGGTTCTGAAATGGTAAAGTTACTTTATATTGTTGAGAAAATATAAATATACTGTATATATAAGAGGGCTTTAAAAGTTACAGGAACAGCATGATTGATGTTTTAAATATTCTAAAGGCATTTTTTTATTGCAAGGGTCATTAATTAACACTTCATTACATTACTGTACCCAAAATTTTCAATAATGAACACAGATCCTTCATGTAAAAGAGTATAGTACATTTGTATGAAATTTGAACAAAATCCAGTGTGGTACTCTGAAATTAGCTGGAGCGGGGTGGGTTAACTGTGAACGAAACATACCAAGGTACTGTACAGTGTTGTTGGAGTACCAGATAATTAATATTTTTATATACATTCATGATGAGCTTACCATCCAATTTGTGGTGCTATTATTTTTATTTGCTATTATTTTATCTTTTCTTATTGTTAAAAAAGGGTTTATTTGGAAGTTTATTTGCTCAACGGGAAGCAATCACCCCCCCCCCCCCCAGTACATCTATGAGGGTAATATGGGAATTGTGGCCAAATTGTATACTGTTGTTACAAGGGACCAGAGGAGGAATTTTCTGCTTAGTCCAGCCAGCAACCTGCCTTGCCTACCTCCTCTCCCGCACTGAATTAATTTGCCACTTGTCATTTTCTTATTTTATAGTTTTATATTTCTGTATATTTTCTTTATTTGTAAATCACATGAGAGGATTGTATCGCAGTATTATATATGAGGAGGGGTTTGGTAGAAGGTTCTTTATATGGTACCGTACCGTATAATATAGAGAGGTACTTCCGGAATCTTCCGAGCCGTTTGGTACAGAGGTTCTATATAAAAAGGTAATACTGCATCGTGTACTGTATCTGTATTCCACCATTTGAAATAGATTTGTATATGCACAAGTTGTCTTTTATCATACACAGTACAGCCTTTACACTTACAAGCACCGAAGATAACAAAGTAGGACTAAGTCCTCGCTTAACGTCGGGGTCACGTTCCTGAAAATGCGACGTCATGCGAAACAACGTTAAGTGGATCAATTTTCCCCATAAGAAACAGATAAAATACGGGAGTTACGTTCCCGAGCCTCTCTTTGACCCGTGAAATACATTACATATATACATAAATTCAAAGCGCCTTGTGTGATGCCTGGTGAGGTGCTTGTATGCATTACTATAGTCACATTCATTGACATTTTATAATGTTAAAACTCCCTCTGTGTGACTGATACATACACACTAGGTAACCTTCCCTGCTGCTGCTGTCATAACAAATCACCTCCCCCTCTGACATCCGGCAAGATTGAAGGTGGTTTTGGGCTTAAAGATTTTATCTTATTAAATGGCACAGACTAAAGTTAACAGAATATAAATTGCACTGGTGGAATCCTTGCTAGACAGCAGATAATATGAATAAAGACATATATTTTGTACAAGAGATAAAAATTTTAGCCCCATAAGTACATTTAAGTGCTGTACATGTTTTTCAATTTTTTTTTTTTTTTTTGGTAGATATAGTAACTTTCTTCATTTCTTTTTACTCATTTACATGCACACACCATCCTAAATACATATTTCCTAAGGGCAAACCTGTACTGTACTCAAATGTATTAAATAATTATTAAAATGTTTAGGTCTTGTGCAAAATATAGCATGTTTATATTCAAATTAATCACTATCTTATAAGGATCCAGCAATGTAAGTTACATTCTGTTAAGTCAATTCCTTTAACCTGTACCATTTACATGCATTCTTATGGGAAAACAGTGATGATATAAACCACACTATATTGAGTCGTTGGGACGTTAAACGAATTATTGGCATCTAAAGAGTAGCGACTCGTACCAAAACAACGTTGAGCTGGGCGACGTTATACGAGGACTTCCCGTATTTGAAATGTGCAGCACCGATAAATTCTGTTCTTTAGTTTGTGTGCGAGTTTGTTTTGTGTGAAGATGATGCCACTTATTTAGTGCTCGCCATGTTCCCCTACCCACAACTTCTTGGGCCCCCCTCATGATATTCCTGGATCTGCCCCTGCTAAGAATGAGTTTCATCTAACCGGAAAATCTCTCTACCCGGCACCTCTCAATACCCATAGGTGTCGGGTAACCGGGATTCTGCCGTACAATTAATTCTACTGCCGTTACGACCTCGTAGTATTTGTTCTTTGTTGTCCATATAGGAGAGTGTCATTACTCATATTTTCCTCCTTATTATTGTGATAACCAAAAACAACGTCTCAATCTTAACAATATAAGGATCTGATGATTCGTCCCGTCATTTTCCCCCACACGCTGTGCCCCATCTACTGTATTGGTTCCAAGAGGCACTAACTTCTGGGGCTTAACTTATTGAACCTCAGGTGCTTCACATTGTGGCTGGCAGTAGGACAGGACTTTTGTTTGTAACTGTAAATACCAAATGTTAAATGAGTACTTGTACTGTAGCACTCAATATTAACCCATTCTAAAAATAATACTCAGTAAAAGGTATATGTGATAATGTACGCACAGAAACATTAGTTGGTGTCTCACTGTGGAATGAAAAACATGTGGGGTTCGTGGTGAAGCCTTTCTGTAAATACCATACTGTACTGTACTGTGTTAACATACAGTACTATACAAAGATAATTAGTAAGTTAAACCACTCTTGGAAGTTTTCTTTATAAATTTCAACAATTAAACTTGTGTGCCCTTATTAGTATTATTTTATAATTTGACACTTAATTCCCATGAAATTGTGTTTAAAAATATAGATACTGTATCATTTTAAGTAAGTTATAGGGCAAAAAGTTTTGTTGGAACATTTCTCTTAATTATATAATGAAAGTCAATAAGATAATTGCCGTATTGTACTGTACCTGTACCGTGCCATGACGTGCCGTGCTGTGCTGTACTGTACTGTACTACACAAAGTCATAGCAAGTGTAGTTGTCTTTTGTGTGTTATTAAGGAAACTGTCTTTAACAGCTACCCCAACCTTGCCTGGGACACACTGTTACATGCTGGAGCCTCACAGATCCATCCACACCTTCATGTGATGATGTCTCCTGATCACTATCACGGCTTCATGGAACTCGTTCGCTCGGCTTCTCAACGATATTACCTTGCCGAGGGAGAGAACTACTTTGGAGCCATGCTGGATGTTCATGCAGCTTTAGGACTTGCAGTACAATATGGAGACGCTGTTGCTCTCGCCACCATAGTAAGTAATATATCATTGTAGTCTTTTGTTTACTGTTAACAATTTTTGGAGGACACAAGTTTAAGTTTAGTTTATTTCTTAAATTGATTTTATCATTATACATTACTATACAGTACCTGTACTATAATTATGTACAGTATATACAAACAGGAATACAGTACAGTGGAGTCTCAAGAATTCATGAAATACAAATTCACATAATTAAACTGGCAGGTACAGTACCTCCATTACTAACCACCGACTGCCACAGTGTTTTTTTCATAAGGATCCACGAAAGTTGTGGAGAATTATTTCATGGCTCTAATTTGCCTTGAAAATATAAGAAGATATAATATGAATATCACTTCAGTGCTCCAGTTAGAAATAAAGAAAATATAATATAAAACTATATAATATAATATAAAACTATAAAATAAGAAATATTAATACAGGTTGTACCTCTCTAGTCCGGCAACCTCGGGACCTGACCGGTGCCGGACCATGGAAATTCACCCTTTTCCTGGATAGATAGTGACTTGTGCTTATGCCTGGAAGCACTAGCACCACTTTCTCTGCATCATGGTCTCTTTGAAGACATATTGAAGGGTTAAATGTCGTATAGTAGCTTCTCTAATTTCGCGAGTTTTTAATTCTTAACGTGTTTTATTGGAACACACAAAAAAATAAATAAGTAAAAATTTTGACTGCGGAAACTTGAATTTTGACGGGTTTGAACGGCCCGCCAACGTGCAGACGACGTGCATAATCGTGTAAACAGCGTCATTTCTCTTATGTACAAAAGATTCATTATTGCTTATTACTGAATGTCCTTTTTATTGAATTAATGTTTATGTGTGCAAAATGAGCAATACAATTCATTAATAATACGTAGAAAATTAAAACACACGAGGAAATGACACAGCATTGTTTTCGTTGATTACAAAACCAATGACTGACTGGTTCTACATATAAAACTGAAGACAATAAGACCTTGGCTGTAGCTGTAGTAAAATTAATATGGTTGTTTTAAGTAATGTTATTTAATGTTAATAAATGGAACAATAGAAGTAGCTAACGATAATGGTAAAGAAAAAGAGAGATCGCATATGTAAGTGCGCATGCGCACACGTGAAAACATATTGTCATTACTTTACATAAGAATATGAAAGCAACACTTATTTACTGTTCATATATATTTTAATTAATGTTTCTGAATTTGTTTTTATTGAATTAATGTACGTGTGTGCAAAATTAACAATACAATTTATTAATAATACGTGGAATATTAGAGGAGACGAGACGGCTGCCGGCATTGTTTATGTTAAAGCTTACGAAACCAGTGACTGATTGGTTCTACATATAAAACTGAAGAAAATAAGACCCTGAGTTTAGCTGTAGTAAAATTAATGTAAAAAATGAATATGGTTGCTTGAAGTACCTGTAATGTTATTTAATGTTGATAAATGGAACAATATAAGTAGCTAACCATTAATGGTAAAAAAAAAAGTGAGACTGCTCGTATGTAAGTGCGCACATGTGAAAATATATCGTCATTACTCTACATAAGAATATGAAAGCAACACTTATTTACTGCTCATATATATTGAAGGGTTAAATTTTGTACTCTGTATAGACAAGCAGAGAGAGAGAGCAGCCGAACTGCCGGATGTAAACAAACCTTAATTTCCCGCGGCTTTTTTTTTTTTTTTAAGGGGATTAGCCCACCCGGGCATAGGTCACTGACCCACATTGGGGCCTGAGGGGCAAAAATTTAATACTCCTGTAATAATAATAATAATTCGGATAAGGAAAAAAAAAAAAGAAAAAAAAAGCTGCCTATCTACCTATTGGACAAACTAAAATCGTTCCGGACCACAGAATGCCGGACTAGAGAGGTACAACCTGTAGTAGTTAGTGAAGTGGTGTGGGAGGTATAGTGCCCCTCCCTCCCTCCCCATTCTAGAGCCAAGTGCACCCTCTCACTCCATTAATACAACATTATGTAGTTTCACCATAATTCCCATATAATTTAGGTTCATTTGGTACCAGATTAATAAAACATTATTGCCAAGTAATAAATTTTCACACACCCAAAAATCCCCAACTCAACCCCAGATGAGTTATTGTGTGGCATTAAACTCCTGGTTCTTTGTTGACACAGTGAGATCACAGCCAGCCTGGGGCTTGTCTGTCTCTGTGTTGGTGTATGGACATAACCCAGGTGAAATTATGAGAAGGATAGGAGCTGTTTATGTAATCCAGAACTACGGCACTTAACTTTAAAACCTCGATACACCGGAATTTACTTTTTTCGGACTCTCTGAAGTGTTTCAAACTGCTCCTCTATTCACCAGAAATATTTTAAAAATTCCAAAAATCCAACATCAGTCTGGATGATTTGTATGTTCTTATGTGCAGATCACATCTGTGTGTGGGTGTCGTGGGTGTCGTGCAGCATTTGTCTAGTCTGAGTCCTGCCTTCCTATGTATAGTACGGGTTGGTCTCACAAATTCGTGCTAATTGATATCCCACCGTGGTCGAATTTCCGAAAGGCGCAGATTTGCAGAATAAGCATTAAAAACATAGGAATATTTGCAAATCATTTGCGATTGTACAGAATAAATCTTTATTGTTTCAAACTTAGATGCCAGTGCCATATTTATTGGACAGTTCAGGAGTTAAATGATTTAGTGAGCACAAGCTCAGCCTAATTTGAACACATTTCAAGTTGCATATTATGCATCAAAAATTAAAAAAATTTCTATGATAAATATTAAATTGTTACATATCATATAAGCTACAATAGCACATACGCTGTTTCATGTACTAAAAATAGTTCCTTCCACACTCAAACCATCCTCTGGGCTACGTGACAATTCAACCAAGCAGTCACCCAGCTGACTCAGAGACGTGTGGCTGCTGCACTGCCATGACGTTTATTGGGGGGTGGAGTGCAGCTTGGCTCCACACACACACTTATGCTTCTCATATTTCTTATTTTATAGATTTATTTTGTATTTTCTTTATTTCTAATCCACATCATTTATATAGTGGAATAAGTGTCAAAAAAGTCTGTGAGTGTTTAAATTTCAAAACAAGTTTATGTTTATTTTTTCTCAAACAAGTACGGACAAGCTATAAACACGGTATAGTAATTGGGAAACGCTCATGAAAATGCATGGATTTGCGGAAAAACGGACTACTGAGTCACAAATTTGCGAGGTCAGTCTGAATGAGTGTGGTGCACCTCGCTACCTACACTCATTTATGTGAACTTTTCATGTAGAGTATGTAGTATCTTTACGTCCTCTTCACCAGTGGTCGGCTCATTAGCTGCTTGGGTGGTCGGTCACGTCTCTGTTACACACTGTTGGCAAGTACTGGGCATGCACCGGCTCCTGAATGTACCTGAACCTGCTCCAGTGTTGGTCAAGTCTAGTTTGAAACAGCTCACACTTGGTGCCGTCACAACACTCTCTGGCAGGTTGTTCCAAGAGTTCACAATTCTCACTCCGAAAAAGTTTGCCCTCACAGTTTTCTGGACTTGTGGCTTCTTCAACCTTGAGCTGTGACACCTTGTGGGGTGAGCATCCGCCAGCTCCAGGTAAGGACACTCGACTGAGTAGTGCCTTTGAGATGTTTATACACCTCAATTAGGTCCCCTTTGCCCATATGTAGTATAAGCTAGGCAATTTCAGGCACTCTAATCTCTCAGGGTAGCTGAGGTGCCGAAGGGCAGGCACCAGTCTGGTGGCCCTCCTTTGAACATCTTCAACCAACCGACAGTCCCTAGCATATCTCGGGGACCAGACGGGGGGACAGTACTCCAGATGGGGAAGCACTTCACTCTTGAAGATCGTTACGAGGGACGGGCCGTCTAGATATCAGAACGACCTTCTTATAAGACCCAATAATTTAGTTGCCTGATTCACCTTCTCCTCACAATGGCCCGAGAACTTCAGCTCATTGTCAACATACACACCTAGACTCTACTCACATTCAGTCTCAACTAGTGCAGTTTCTTCGTCCCGTTGGGACACGTGATATACCTCCTTACTGTTGGTACGACCCAGGTGCAGCCTCTTTCACTTTGACAATGAATCTCAGCAGCCATTTCTTCAACCATTCTTGAAGGTCACAGAGATCTTTCTGCAGCTCTTCACAGTCTGTTTGGTTCTTACTTTCCCAAAATAACTTGGCATCGTCTGCAAACATTTGTATGGAGGAATGTAGAGCGTCAGGCATGTCATTTATAAAGCAAACAAACAACAGCGGGCCCAATACACTGCCCTGTGGTACCCTGCTTGTGACAGGTACAGATGATGATTTCGTGCCATTAATCATGACACACTGCTTGCAGTCATGGAGAAAGTCTCCGATCCACGCTAGGACATTTCCCCGAATCCCGTACCCTTCCAGTTTAATTTTCAGCCTTTCATGGGGTATGCTGTCGAAAGCCTTGGCAAATTCTAGTTATATAGTGTTGATATTGCCACCCTGTTCCAGAATTGGGGTCCAAACATCCAGTACTTCGAGTGATTGTGTTAAGCAGGAGCGTCCCGGCATAAAACCGTGTTGGCAATCCTTTACATGGTTGTTTCATAGATGTTCCATCGCGCCATCTCTGATAATACTCTCAAGTACTTTACATATTATGCTGGTCAGGCTCACCTGTCTATAGTTTGTGGAGTGACGATCGCCCTTCTTGAAGATAGTATTCACATAAGCCACTTTCCAATCACTGGGGACCTTATGTTCAACCAGGCATTTACAGAACAACAAGGCATTTACAGAACAAGATCTTCAGGAGCTCAACAAGCTCGTAGCACAACTCTCTTAACACTCTGGGATGCACCATGTCAGGGCGGGGACTCTTATGAACCTTTAGCTCTGACAGTTTATTTCTAATGCCCTCTTCTGTGAGCACAATGTGGGTCAGTGCTGTGTCAAACAATCTGTCCTCAAAAGCAGGAAGATTAATTGCATCCTCTCTTGTGAACACCGAGGAAAAGAAACTGTTCAGTGCCTCAACTTTGTCCTGGTCAGAATCCAGAATCTGTGTATACTACCATCTTCAAGCCTCAGGTCTGATACTCCAACTCGCATTTTTAATTTCGACTTTGCATAGCGGTAAAATGCTTTTGGGTTTGACTTGACCTCGCTTGCAACCAGCCTCTGGAACTCCATTTCGGCCCCTCAGCACTCTGACTTTGCTTGGTTCTTGGCTCTTGCATACATCCTCCTGTTCTGTTCATCGTTTGACCTAACCCATGCCTTGAATTTCTGGGTTTTCTTCTTAACTTTGCCGACTGCCGCAAGGTTCACGTGTAGGGGTCTCCTCGTACTCCTAGAGGTACTGGGTTTGGTCTTAGGTATATATTTCTCAATCAAATGGTTCACTTTACTGGCTATGATATTCAGCGTAGTGTCTGCGTTCTTGTGCCTTTGTGAGTCAGTCCAGTGGATACTCCTCATCTCTCTCATCCCGTCATAATTTCCCTTGTAATATTTGCACCTTGGCCTGGTTTTGTCGTGAACTAAGTAACAGTTAAATCTGAATGACAACACTACATGGTGGCTGGTGCCAACTGGGGCAAGGTGTTCCAGTTTGGCCACCATACCCTCCCCGTTTGTTATGATGAGATCTAGTGGCTTGGGTGTTTGCTCCCTTCTGTAATGTGTCGGGTCTTTAACATGTTGGAACAGAAAATTATCTCTCAGAGTTTCTATAAAAAAAAGTAGCGGGGTTATATAAGTCATTTGGGGTGAACTCATTTCTCCAGTCAATGTGTCACAGTTAAAGTCCCCCATGATAAGGAGGTGGCGAGGGTTGAGCATTGCTGCATTGTCTATTAAGGCTCTTAAGTCCCTTTGATTTAGTGGGCCACAGTTTGGGGATCTGTAAATACACCCGACAATAAGTAAGTCTCCTCCCTTTAATTTAATTTTACACCACTTAGATTCTTCAAAAACTTCCTCTCCCTGTACCCTCACCTGGCTGGCTCTAAGGTCTTGCCTAGCATAGATAACCACACCCCTCTTGCAAGTTTCTTGAGAAAGGTTCATAAATGAGTCATATCAAGCAACACTGAACTCTCATTTCTCTGAACAAATTTTCTCAAACTGCAACTTATCGTGTGTTATCCTACTCTCATCTTCCTCCAACTGGCTCTCAGGGACTCCATAAAGTATTACGTTGCTCCTGCGCTGGAAACGTTTCCGTTGTTCCTGCTCTCCCCTAACAGTAGGTCCGCTAGTTACCATCTCTTCGATACGCTTTTTCAGAGTCCCGAGCTGTTGTAGAACCTGTTCTGATCCTGCATTACTCTCCGCCACCTCCTGTGGCCCTGCTAAGGCCTGAGCATAACTCCTCTTTGCTACCCCATTCATTCTATCGGCTACTTCCTCTGTCTTAGCAAGGATCTCTTCCCCAACTTGTTTTAGTTTGACAACCAGCAAGGATCCAGCTTCATCTATTTTCGTCCCTAGGAAGCTTGTTCCCCTATGGCTTGCAATTGCCTCTTTCACTTTGACTATGCAGTCAGGGCAATACCAGCAACAGCCTTCATGCCTTACCACAACTTGTATCGTCCTAAACGCTGAATTGTTCAGCCCCACACAATGTACGTCCGACGTCGCCCTGCAGTACTGTGGAGTCTGCATTTATGTGGTCAATTAAACCCGTGGAGTACCGCGTAAAACGAAAACGCGTAAATGAAATTACAGAACATTTGGGATTAATTGAAATAGAGACTGGGCCGACCCCCAAACTCCACTTTTTCCGACATAATAAATACGTTGTAGTAAAAATAACATCTTAATTTTATGATGGTATGCACACACAATTAATAATTAAAAGAAATACAGTCGCCCGGTTAATGTCCATTCAAATAATGGACTCAACTCCTGCCCCCCTCTTCCCACGATTGCTGTCTCCTCCCTCTCTGAGAAATGTTTGAGTGAAAACAGTAGGCTTACATTTTTAGTAATAAATAATACCTCAGACTAAAGTTAGGATAATATAATTGGCATTTCTGGATTCCTTTCAAGACCAGGAATATTTTGAATATAAACGTCATATATTTTGCACAAAAGATAAAATTTTTGCTCTTTCTAATCAAAATTCTTACATTAGTTCTAAAATTTGTATGTCTAATGTAAATTCCATGATGTTTATATTTAAAATAATCACAATCTTATAAGAATTCCAGCAATGTAAATTATATTCTGGCCGGGTAATTTGTATGAATTTTATGAGCTAAAACAAATATCTTCAGTAAGTAAACAAATTATACTTCACCCGCGTAAATGAGTAAATTGACTGCGTAAATCGGGCATCCCGGTTCTGGCAAGGTACCACGTAAATGACCAAACGCGTAAACGAGAACCGCGTAAATCGAGGTTCAACTGTATCTTTGTGCTATCCCTATGTACACTGTACCTTGTTATGACTGACAGATCATATGCCCACTCAGTCCTTTAGAAAATACTGTACAGAAAAAAATAAAAGAAACTTTCCTTGAGGCAGCAATAAAATGCCGTTCGAGATAGCCCGCCTTTTTATTTTATTTTATTTTATTTTATTTATTTTTTAACTATTATTTATGTTTTTATTCCAGTTTTCATCAACGAATATATCTCTTTGTGCTATCACTGTGTACACTGTATCTCCCTGTGAATGGTGGATTGTAGGCACAGTTTCAGTCCTTGAGAAAGTACACACACAAAAGAAAGAAATTCTTTGTGGCACCAATAATATGACTTGGTTACTGCCGGCAGTGGTGCCTGATTGCTTGCTCCAATTTGTTCTTCACTTCAAATTATTTACAACCTCCTCCATGGTCACTGATGTCACTATGAACTGTCTTAACTAAAGGCACAATACTGATCAGCCTTTGAATGGTCAATCACAGCCATGAACACAACTCATTAAAAAAAATCCAGATAAACCTTGTCATATGGCAATGACTTTGCCATTGTTTGCCTCCCGGCCTCGGCTGGGGCTATTCCTCCAGTCGGTAGAGTGTGTTTATCAATATACAATCGGGAATAACGATAAAAATCCTACATCAATTTACACATTGGGTGTAAATGGGACTGGACAGTATGGGCCAATAGGCCCGCTGCAGTTTCCTCCATTCTTATGTTCTCTTTTGTAATCAATGTCCAGTTTCCGCCACTCAACAACAAAGGCCTGAGTGCCAACACACTGTTACAGTGTTACAGGGACACAACACGACCCGCACGAGCTAACTCAAACAGGGATACTGACTTATATAAATGATTTGGGATATATACAGCCATACAAACTGTACTTCATTGCCTATTGTGCTATATTTTTAGTATCAATTGTTTCTGTTTGCCTTATGTTTGGTACAAAACAAAGAAATATGAAAATATTTCATTCAAAAGTGAGTTTCGTCTTTGACTTCAACCTTTTATGATAAATATTTAAAAATTTTCTAACATCCTCTCTGAAGTGGTAATGCCTGGAAATCATTTGAATTTTGATAGTCCAGTTATTTAACATTATTTTAGATAATAACAGATCTGCTCACCAATTGTGAACACATTTAGTTTGAATAAATGCACAGATACACAAACATTTTCTATGAACCAATCAGCTAATTGTAGCTATAGACGAGGGGCGTGGCTTACGGGCCAAGTTAGTGTGGGCATATTAACTCCCTTTGTGTTAGTAGATCAGTGGGTGTGAAGGTTGTATCATCGTACTGTGTTTTGAGTTTCTTTTCCCCATATGTATCTTGGATGTTTAGAATCAACTGCAGACAGTACTCTCTCTTCCTTCTATATGTTGTCGTTCACTGCTTTTAATGTATCCTTCCCCCAAAATCACTTAATGCCATGCTCTCAACTCCTTCATGACCACTGCTGCCTTCTGAATCATCCCTCACCCCAAACCTTAAGTGTATCATACAGTAATGTTTTCATCAGGTTAACCCAGTGTAAACTTTGTATTCTCTCTGAAGGGATGTTATTTTTTTTTCCTCCAGACGGGGAAAGCTGATATGGAGGTGATGTTCTTAAGCGACTATCCAGGAGATGACTTATACAATCTCATCTACTTTACTGTTCAGGCCTATCATGATACTTTCAGTCAACTCTGTAAAACGTAAGAAATAGTTTACTTATTCTATAGGCAGTGTTTGTGTCACTAAAACTTCAATGTGTTTATGCAGTTCTTTGTAAAGCTGAGAAAAACTTTTATGGAATGACAGTTATGGTGGAGAAAGATTTGTATTTGATGTGGATGTTGAGTTAGGAGAATAAGCCACCATCATCATCATCATCATCATCATCATCATCATCATCACCACCACCACCACCACCACCACCACCACCACCACCACCACCACCACCACCACCACCACCACCATGATCACCACCACCACCATGATCACCACCACCACCATCGTCATCACCATCATCACCACCATTTGTTGGCCATTTATGCATGGGTTGGTTAGCTGTGATTACCTAATGGCATGGTGTTCCAATTGGTATTAGGGAAATTTGAAGCAAATTTTAAAGTTAAATGAGGCGCTCCTCGTCAGAAGAGGATAAAGAACCAAATTAAAAAAGCTGAGAATAACGCATTTAAAGTTTTTAAGTTCAAACAACCATAACATCGTTGTTTTTTAAACTAGAGTGTTATTTTTTTTTCATCGTGCAGCTCAATCCCTCTCCTAGTGAACTGTGACAACTGGAAGTTATTACTGTGAATAGTTATTATTTTATCGCGAGTTGAAGGAGAATAACTACCCGTGATGTATGGTTGTTTGAGCGTCAAACCAACAATAAAAACATTTTTCTGCTAAATTTTCTTATTTTGTGAGCTAATACTGTAAAACAAGTTAATGATTACCAAAAACAACACTCGTCTTACACCCCCCCCCCCCCCCACAAAATGAAATAATAATAAAAAAACTAATTTGCCTATCAGTATTTATCTTTCCATCCCTATTATTAGCCAAAGATTTATAATATTGTTAGGTATAATAGTGTGTAATAATAAGGAAACACCACTACACTCATACCCTCCCCCTCCCCCCCCCCCCCCACGTAATTAACATGCGAATGTAAAGGCGGAGAAAGTATGCATAATCTTTAATAAAACAGTATTATGATAATAGTATTACAATCTTTCTTTGTTTAGTTCCTTCGTTTTATTATCCCTGAAGATCATAGTAAATTGAAATTACGTAAATCCTGAGGAGTGCGTATTAACTTTAATGGCCTCGTCATAATCAATCAGGTACTGATCAAAGTCTTTCTCTGCCCTCTCTAAAAATCGGCACACAGATTCTTCATCAACTAAATCATTGATTATTGATGCCAGCAACAGTTCAGGTTCATTATAAGACTGAGGTATGGGCTCACTTTCACTATCATTCGTTGGGTCAGGCTCACCATCAAGGTCAATGCATGTTTCGTCACTGTCCACTTCTACCTCCTCACAGTCTGTATGTTCTTGTGATACATTAGTGTCACTGTTTGTGTTACCATTAGACTCACTTTCATCGTCATTATTGCCATCGGCACACGTCATGTAACTCTGTACCGGATCACAGTCTGCAAAAAGGTCTTGTGATGCATAGCAGTCACTTTTTGTATTATGAGTATACCAAAATCACTATCACTACCACCAAGCATTCCTGGGGTGTCCACATGAGCACTGTCGTCACTAAACACACGCTCAGGAATAATAGGCTCCTGAACCCACACCAGAAGGCCTGGCCTCACTCGAGTCTTGCTCTTTGGGCAGATATGGCACAGCACTTCTCACACCCGTGGAACACAAATAACGACAATGTTACGCAGAAAAGTTATTAAAAATAGCAGTAGAGCATACACTTAACCTTCTGATGCTGTACAACTCGCCAAAACTAAGGAGGCAGCATCTGGGCGCTTGGATTGACCGAGGAGCTGTGACAAATCAAGGGGAAATCCATTGTGATTGGCTGCCTAAGGAGGTACGGTCCGTGGAAGGCGCACTGTCATTGGCTTGCGCTCCTCTCGCTCTGAACGGGATGTTGCCACCTTCTTTGATTGAGCACACAGCCAGATACGTAGCTCCCGGCCTGAGGCGAAATCACACCTTATTTTTGAAGGACTTTCTACCATATTTCTATTCTAGCTAGAGGGTTACATCCAACTCCAACATGTAGAGGAAGGCTGAAAATAGTGATATCCATTAAAAAACTCATTTTGGTCAGGGTGTCGCTGTACCCCCTTCTAATGCTGAGCGCCTCAAATGTCCTTCCTCTCACCACACTTTTACAGAGTGGGAACTGGGCATTATATGTAGGACTTCCAAGCTGACAAGGTTCTGGGTCACTACTGCCTGAGGAAATAAAGGTTGCTTGCCTTCCTGAGTTAGATGAAGAAAGAAATAAGGTAAATAGAGGACGATAAAGCATTAGAGAGAGATTGATAAAGTAACAGGTACAGTACTACCGCCTGGGAAGATATTGGAAGTGTAATGTGTTCTCTATGGTAGACCCTGCTGCCATATGGCATCACAAAAATTATGACCAAGTGACATTGGTCCAAGTCCCAGGTTGCTGATCTGTCTTTCTGCCTCATTTACACACAATTGTAGGGTCTCAATTGTTTCTCTTACATGACAACACAACATACATATAGCATTTCTCACTATTATTTTTTTTCATTCTTGTATTTCTTTGTATTTATTATTATTATTATCACAATAATGTTATTATTATTATTACCATTAATATTTTATTTTACTTTTTATTTTAGATTTTATTTACTATGAATTATTATTATTATTATTATTATTATTATTATTATTATTATTATTATTATTATTATTATTATTATTATTATTATTATTATTTTTCATTTATTTTTTTTTCCACCCCCAGGCCCTGAGGTGGGTCAGTGACCTGTGCCTGGGTGGGCTAATCCCCGTAAAAAAAAAAAAACTGAGATAATATTAACTTCAGGAAAGTACTAATGTATATTAGTGAACATGTGAATTGTGTAGTAGAACAGTGTATTGAGGTGGTGTGAACACATTAGGGTGTGTAGATGGACAGATACAATACAAAGATATGAAGGTTATTGTAGTGTAATGAATGACTAAAGGGGTGTATGTATATAAGTGAGGTGAGTTTGGAAAGATACATGGAAATCTAAATGGTAAGTTGCTGTAATTTTTGTGTGACATAATAGTGATGGGTGTGAGAACTATGGTAGTGCACATGATCGATCGCTCTGTGCACATGATCGATCGCACTGCTGTGTAAGAAAAGAAATAGGTTTTGGTTCTGTTTTTCATTATAGCCAAACTAGTATGAAGAAATTTTTAATCATAGTTTACAGTAGATGATCTTTAACTTTTGCCGGTGTGGAGTAGATCATTGGGTGAAGTGTTTAGGGAAGATGGTGCTTATGGCCACCCCTCAAATCTTGGAGAGGTGAAGGTAGTAGAAATCAGGAGACAAGGTTTTGCTATTCATTAACAGATACACATATTGTTTTTCTGCATTAAGAAGAATTTATGAATAAGTCTTCTGCTATTGTCAAATTTCCTCTCCGTCTTTATAGGTTTGCCGGAGCATGGCCTGCCCTAGGGACATCTGAACGAGCCTCAAAAGGTCGTATACCAGCAATAGCCCATCTTGTGTCTAGAGGGAATTGTATGTCATTAAGGGCTGACATGAGTTCTCTGGAAATTTTTGAGGTAAGTTAATTAGTAGTGGAGTACGGTAATCTCTTGCTATTTAATGGGTTGTATTTTTTTAATTCTTGTCTGGTTGTGAGAGACTGAGTCTAATGATAGATGGGGAGTGGTCCCAGAGAGATATACAGTACCTAAAGTCATATTTGTTCAAGGTTTTGGGTTATGTAAGAAAATTCCCAAGTTAGGACTTTTGTAATTTGTGGCTACTTGATTTACAGTATTTTTTGAAGATACTGTACGTAATGATTCTAAACTTTCTTCATAACAATGGAAGATGTTGAGGTGCAAACATCTTGGAGCATCCCATGCTGAACAAGAACAGTAAACAGTGTTATCTAGACCCTTAATGTATGGAGCTTCATTTCTGAAGAGCTTGCAGTTTTGGTGTATGTTGAATTTCACATTTAAAATGACCCTCTTTTGCTGTTTCTCGACATACAGTACTTGGTAAAGCATTGGCAGGTCTTTTTGCACTTGTTATTAAGGGATGATTTTTAATGAATAATTGTATACACACACACAAAATGTTTGCATCTGGAAGGTTGGTTTTTGAGTTACACGCATTGTTCGAATCGTGAAAAAATTAAATACCCTGTGAAAATGAAACACTTTGGTCTCAAAAATTAATTTGCAATACATTGAAAACCTTTATGCATACAGTCAACCCTCACTTTACGTGGTTAATGTAACCCACAGGGTACCGCGGAAAGTGAGAAACGCGCAAAGTGAATAACATAACATATGGGATTAAATGAAATAGAGACCAGCTGACCCCAAACTCCACTTTTTCCAACACAATACCTATGTTCTAGTAAAAATAACATCTTAATTTTATGATGGTACATGCACACAATTAATACTTAAGAGAAATAGAGAAATACAGTCGCCAAGTTAATGTCCATTCAAATAATGGACTCAACTCCCTCCCCCTCTTCTCACACTACACTCTCTGAGAAATTTTGGGGGGAAAACCACTCGATTTTAAGGTATAGTAATAAATAATACCTCAAACTAAAGTTAGGATATAATTGACATTGCTGGATTCCTTGTAAGACCAGGAATATTTTGAATATAAATGTCATATATTTTGCACAAAAGATAACATATTTACTCAGAGTAAACATTATATCTAAAATTTGTATGTCTAATGCAAAATCTATGATGTTTATATTCAAAATGATCATGAAACTGTAAGAATTCCAGCAATGTAAATTATATTCTGGCCGGATAATTTGTATGAATTTTATGAGCTAAATAAAAAAATTATACTTCACCCGCGTAAAGGGGTACACGCACCGCGGAATGTGAGCATCCTGGGTTCTGGCAGGGCACCGCGTAAACGTGAAAACGCGGAATGTGGGACCGCGTAAAGTGAGGGTTGACTGTAATTCTTATATTGGTGGGTACAGTAATTGATATTCTGCAATTTGGAAATACTGTAAGACTCTTTGTGATCGAACTATGAGTATAGAAAAAGAAATACTTGATTGTGACACTAATTAATAATGCATAAATCAACGTTTTATGTTTTCAGATTGTGTACAGATCACATGACCCTTGGCAAGTTGCTGCAGCCATAAGAAAGTCCATAGAAAAGTATGATGTATGACTTACGATGCTGTAGTAGTATGTACTGTCCTGAGTGATGTTGTAGTATTCAAGTATTATTTGGTATATAAGGTAGTTGCACATATTTTTATAACTATTTATTTATGTGTGTTTTGGTGTGATTGGCATTAATGCTCTCTCTAGTTTCGTTGTAAACTTTACATTTCTGACCTAAAATATCCAGTATTAGTTTCATGTGAATGAAAATATTTAAATATGTGGGTAATTTTATCCATAATAAATCAAAAATTTTATGACCTATTGACTTTCGTGAAGGACCTGTGAGATGTAGTCTTGTTAAGTGTCTTACAAACAATTCCTGTCTTTTCTTGTAATACTTCACATTAAGGGACTTTATCCTAATGTATAATACTGTACGGGGGGAATAAGATTTGGGGTTAACTGTTTATAGTCACAGGGAAAAAGTCATATTTTTGGTTGGGAAAAAGGCCACATTTTATTTAAATACCATCAACAATTAATGTAATGAAACTAAAAGCCTTTTAAGGAGGTTGTTAATTGACTACACGTGACTAACAGAGGTGGACAACAATACAGCATGACATTATAGGTACAGTGGTCCCTCGGTTTACGAACGCCTCGGTTAACAAAGTTTCGATTAACAAATTACCTCCCATAAGAATATTCAATTCGGTTAACGAAAAAAATTTGGTTAACGAAATTCCTTACGAATTCCTCTCAACATGTTTTCGCTTGCTCACCAGCTGGAATATTAGTCCACCATTACAGTAATCAGTTCTAGGGCTTAAATTCGTTCCCATTTGAGTAAATTGTAAGGACACGCGCTTTTCAACACCTACACCACCCTTATCTTACTTACTTCTCTTGTCTTAGTTCTTACTCTTACTCAGTTCCTTCACATGTTCCTTTTACCTACTTCACTGGTTACTGCATAACCTTAGTTCCTCTTTGGTAGCATGAACGAGGGTCTAGGCACATGGGTATGGTAATTCTGGTATCAAGTCACTTGGACGGAAATAAAGGTAACTACTGTGGGAGAAATGAATACTCCTAAAATACTCTAAGAACAAGTTTATTAATATGGAATCAAGGGAAAAAGAGATATTATTAACATGCAACTACCAGGCTCAACTCCTGGGCTTATTTCAGACTCAGTATTTTCTTATTTCTACTCAACAGCAATTACTCAGATCCTACACTCTTACTGCACACAACCTTACTGGTGTTACATTACATTACCTAGCAGGACCAGTTCCTTGGCCCTACTCACAATACATAGTACATGGCACTCCTTGTAGATTACTTTACTGCCACTCCAAGTAGGTACTTCTACTTCACCCACATCTTCAAGTGGTACATCTCATTACAGTTACAAGACTTTACTCCTAGTCCCAAGTGGACAACTTTACTTCTCACACATTACAAGGTATTTTACACAACTTACTGACTGTTGGTTGTGCATATGAGATGCACTCACAACATGCACGTTAATACTGAAACCAGCAAATACATGGGTCCACTACCCAACATGGGATAATTATTTCCTGCTAATTATCCCCCAAACATACATATTACAACACACTCTGTGGACATATAACTTCCAGGGAGCGTCCCAGGGTAGAACACTGGGGCTCACGACCGTTGCTGTGGTCGGTGGTAGCCAGACACATGGCGAGTCTGGGGTCTGGCTCCACGAGGCAGTGGAGCAGATTAATCATGCCGAATCGGTGCCATCGTTTCATATATTGATCCCTGCTGGGTATCTACTGCATCCGGGGCAGTCGTTGAGTGATGCAAGAGCCACAATTGGATCTGGAGACAAACGGGAGAGCAGACGTCAGGGGGCAGAAGCATGACAACACAATCACAACCAATCTCTTGTCTGGAAACGACAGACGACATTTACGTTATATTACTTCTTACACTGGGTGAATGACAAGTCCACTGTTAAAGCATGAACACTGATAAACACTGATAATCACTACAATTGACTAAATCAAACTGAATGGCTAGGGAACACAGAACATACCTGGAGACAAATGGGAGAGCAGACGTCAGGGGACGCTCTATTTCCCTTACCCGCGGTATATATACCCGAGTTGCCAGCGATCGCTACTCACGCAATGACAGAGATTACAAACAACTCAACTGTTACTCATTCAAGGATGACCCTCAGTTGACAAAGGTCTGGCAAATTACTTGAGTTGATTTACACAGACTAATCCAAGATTGAGCTTCCCAGGAGAAGTGGAATAAACAACGTATTGACAACTGTGTTCGAAGGCGGGACTTACTGGGAGGGATCACGAGGGTAAACACGCTCCTTCTAGGGGATAGCTAACCAGCTATCCTCTCATGTTTTACGGTTGTGGAGTTTAATAAGAATCATTAGTGTTAAAACAGACTAGCAGTCAACTTGACCATGACAAAATATCAAGAAGGTTGTACTATTCAATAATTTTCCAAGTTTTATATTAAAGTTTTTAGTCATTTTAACAATTATTTAACATAATTGCAGTACTGGGAACTAGTTTTGGTGCACCCATCAGCCACTTCACTCACCCACCAAGGCCTCAGTTTGTATTTCTGTTCAGTGGAGGAAACATCTTGCTTGTGGGTCTCTTGAACACAGAGTATTTTTACGTTTTAACAGTACAATTATTGGTCATTCTGAAATTTATTTAGCATATTGACAATGTGCAGTACAGTATTGATTTAAAGAAAATAATCTTGAATTACACCGAGTGAACTTAAAATTTTATGGGTGAAATGGCAGCATGAAGCATGGGGTGATTTCTCTTCCACCCCCACTGCCTTCTCTTCTCCCTTCTCCTCCACCCCCACTACTAATTCCCATCATCATCAACCAGGAGCCTTCTACATACACATCTCAAAGTAAGTGTACTTTACTGCATTTATTTTTATTTTGTATGTAATTTTTGGTGAGCTGGAACCAATTACCCAAAATCCCATTGAAACAATGGTTTCGGTTAACGAACGACTTCTGGAACGAATTGTGTTCGTTAACCGAGGGACCACTGTATATATAAAATATATCACATCTCATTAAACACCTTCAGCAACATAAAGTAATGAAACTAAGTTTGTCGTCATGCTGCCACTGGAACGTTGAACACATTTCCATCACAGCTTCATTTTGTGAGTGTTTTGTTTGTTATAAATTAACACATTGTAGCACAGTTTTTAACCATGTATATTACTGTTGATCATTTCCATGGCAGTGGGTGTAAATAATGACCTAACACTACACTAGGTACAACATACTGTACACCGTTACTTTGTGTCGTCAATCCTGGCCAATGACGTCATAATTCTCACGCACGGAGGAATTATCAAAGGTACTGGCTCACTGCACCTTAGTGGTGAGGTGAGGGAGAGGCCCAGAGGGGAGTATATCCTTGAGTGACAGTCAAAGTCAACCTGAGGTGGCTGTGAGGATAGTAACTGATCATTGTGGGAATGTTAAGGAACAAAACTGAATAACACTGCCATATTTCTGTTCCTGGTTATACATTTAATCAATATCACACCTCACTCAATAACCAGCCCTAGAAAAAATGCCAACTTAAATAGAAAACAGCCAAAAACTGCTAACCCGCCTCAACCAAAATTTGTTCACCAACCAGACACAAAATTAGCCAATTTGGCATAAAACCTGTCAACCCGACAACTCCGGGGACAGTGACATAAACTACACAAGACAAAGTTACAGTACATATACAGATGACCTCAAGGGTTAACAAACACTACCTGACCTCACACCTGACTCCTGGTGAAGAAATTTTACCGGATCACACAACCTGTCCTCCCAATGACCTCACCTGACTTACCTCAAGTCTATTTCAGCTTTTTTTTATGCATAACAAATCAGTTCTGTGCATTCCATCATTGAGATTGATTGAGATAGTAACCTTCAAAAAGAGGAGTCGACCATTTATCTTGCAGTTAAAGAAAGCTTCTCTCTTGACTTTGAAGAACTGTGTGGATAAGCCAGATAATTAAGTAAAATAAAAGTCTTGCACAATAACCCATAAATAAAAGAATTTACATACAGTATAATATAAACATCAACATCCATCTGGGTTACTTGATGGTAAACTTGTCCATGATTTTGCTGATGTTTAATTTCTTTGTGTAGTGAACCTGCATCAGAGCCAACACCTGTGATCACCTGCCCTAACTTCCACCTCCCCCTCTGTTGTCAGTGGTGGCAACACTTGTCATGTGAGGTCATTACTCCTGTCACCTTTCATCCCACAGGCTGTTAGTTTGACAGTCCCTTTGAACTTTATGACAGTTTGGTACCAACTGACTAGAGATAAATTACCTGCACCGGACATAGACCACTAATCCTGGTACGTATACCATTAGCCAGGAGTGTGTAAGAGTTGGTAGGGGGCAAGTTTGTCTTGGCACAAACTGACCCTTGACCTGATGTGAGGTGAGGTTTGGGAGAAAAGGAGGGTATGACCCCCCCCCCCCCCCCCCCCCCGGATTTGCCACTGAATACAGTATAGCATATTGCTGGAAGTGATGAATGCACTGCAGCATTTCCATTCATTTTATCCTGTTTAAGTCTACCATAATCCAGTTGTTGTCTCGGGGACCACTGGGTATAGTCAGGTCATAAGCTTCATACTGCAGCTTATTTTCCCTCCTGTCAGCAGGATTGTTAAGACCTTGCAATATTACTCTTAAGGATATGCCTTAAAGGATACCCAAGTGTTTTCACTTTTATATCTTTGTCATCATGTCAAAATGACACAGTCTTAGCACTGGGGCTTATGATCAAAGTTGTGCTAAACATACAGTGCTTAAGCCTTATTTCAGTTGTTTTTGAGTTATATAATTAATGAGAACCTGTTCTGACTTGTCAGATTTACTTATTTTCCAGATTTTTCTTAAAAATAGGCCCATAGCCCATGTTTGGTTGTAACTTTAGTTCTCGGCTCCAAGGGAATAATTCTGGAACTGACATGGTTATACATCTGTCACTCATGCAGACTGGCTGCTGCATTGATTTGAACCTGTCAGAACAGCTGTTACATTTTCAACTCCTTAACCTCTAAACAAGGAAATCTTAAGTTATACAAAAATCTGATCAAAATGTGAGTTTTATGTCAAGTGTGTGAAAGTTGTCAGGTTTACAATAGTCAACTGGAAACTGATTAAGAAATGACGAATTGACTCTGAAATTAAGTTGATGGTCATATGTGGCATTATGTATACTCTGTATACTGGTTTGGGAGTTATGACTGACCTTGTAGACCCTGTGTCACTGGAGGGTAGCCTTTGCTTTCTGTCCAGTCTGTTAAGTGAGATAACTACAGTAGTTGCAGTGGGAAGGGATGGACAATCATAACATCAGTACTGTGCCCAGTTAAGGGATAACCTACTGTGCTACAACTCCCAAAAGACTTTTATATTAATGAGAGCTGTCTGATAAGGGACTGAGCTAAGCTGAACTAACCTAACAAATAGGAAACTGAATTATTATTATTTTGTCTATTTTTTTACTTAACTATTGTCACCTACATTGGGTGTTCACTGTGGCAGATACAGGTATGAGGTTACACTAATGCTTAAAAAAGTTAATGATACTAAAGATGTAGATATTCTGAGTCGTAACCCTTTTTGTGTTTCCTTGATTGATTGTAAATATTGACGAGCTTGTATCATTTATTTGAAAGATCTTCAATATAAAAGATTTCAACAGACACCGGGCAAGGTGGGAGTTTAGGACAAGTTCAACTGGTTGAAGAGTGACAACTAATAAAGTTGTAACCTGTGTGATGGATAAAAACATGCATTTTAGATTAGGCAAGATGTTATGAATGTTGTTAGTAAATTGCCTATACGTACTTTCTTATAAGAGGAACTTCATATTAAGTGTAATATTTTTTCTTTAGTTTACAAACTTTATCTCTTTGTACAGGATATATTTGTCATTTAAGCTTATTTCCCATTTCTAGTTAGTCAAATGAGCTCAATTTTGGGAGAGATTTCAGGTGAAAGTATCCTGGCATTTTTTTTTTACAAACTTTCTCAATGGGATTTGGTTCAGTTCTAATTTGAAACCTCTTGCAAGAAGCAAAATAATTTACTCTTTTTTATTACAGTTTTTAGAATGAATTGTGAAATGTTGGACCTAATACCAAATACTTTAAAGCATCTCATTATCTTAAACCTGGTTAATAATTACAAGCTTCTGGGGCTTGTCTCTTACAGTAATTAAACTGTCTAAGATCATTTAATTTAACTGTCTAAGATCATATAATTAAACTGTCTAAGATCATTTAATTTAACTGTCTAAGATCATATAATTAAACTGTCTAAGATCATTTAATTTAACTGCACTGACTAAATACAGTGCACAGGAGAAGTTTTGCCACTTTTTCAACATTTCTGAGAAAATATCAGTTATAACCGTCCAGGGATCAAGGACTCTCAGTTAGGTGTATTAACACTCATGGGGCTTTCATTTGCAAATTTGCATATGAGGTCAAAATTAAAATAGAATAAGAATAATTTTGTTTTTGTATGAACGTTCGACATGCAAGACACACAATTGACATTGTGAGCGCGGTCTGGCAACTATGTAGACTGCACTCAAGGTCACCACACCAGTCTCCCTTTAGTGACCCAGGATATAACGTTGACCCACACATTTCTTGTGCATCACAGTGATTTAATTTATTCATAACAGTGTTGTGAGAGTTTTGAACCTTGCCTTGTGTTGCTGGTGAGGGTGGAGGGTGGGAAAATGTAAAAAGTACAAGGAGATTGTACCACTTGGTGATAGTGTGGTGCCTACTGATGCCTCTCCCTAGTGAAATATGAATTTTTTCACAACTATATATATTCTTTCCTAAATATGTACGCTTTATAATGGAATAAAGTTCATGTTGCAATCACATGAAATAATGAAGGTCTAAAGTGATGTATAAACATATTCATTAAGCGTGAACCAAAACTCTGTGTTCTACTCGTGCTTACGTACAGAAATAATTATTTTATCGTATAAAACTGTTTGTAGACAATTTATTTACAATGCTAATGCAACAAATCCCACCTTTTATCTCAAATAGTAAACTTACGACTCATTATGTACAATTATCTCTCGTGCGGTGTGATAACAGGCCAGACCTGTGGGTCTACCCATACCCAAGAGTATTAAGATATCTTGGGGAAGTTTTAATATTTCCTGACTGTGGTTATAGGAAACATACCGTATATCTCGGCTCATAAGACGGAATTTGAACATTAAAAAAATCTGCCCAAAGTTAGGGGGTCGTCTAAACCACCAAGTATAAAATTCTTACCTCTTAAATATTGTGGTTTAGTGTGTCAAGAGTGGTGATGGAAACATCGTAAGCCACTCACAAGGTCTTACCACTAATTATTTTATACTGAAACTTACGTTTGGCAAGCTGGATTCAAATTAAGATTACCGGTATATTAAAATAGTAAAAATGTATTATAAACCTGTCTAACATACCGTAAAAGAGAATTATACCCCTGTAATAAACACAGCTATCATCACACACCCCTCCCCACGCCCCCCCCCCCCCCCCATTTGCCAGTGAGGAGACAAGAAAGGGAAAGTGACCGCGAAATTGGGCTATTTTTAGCCGTGGAGGTGGTCAGTAATGCATATCGGTATATTTACTGATAATAATACTTCTCCTATAAATAATTAATTTAAAATTTATTTTTTTACAAGGACTATTCAGTAAATGACTGCATTAATTCTTGAAACTACTGACAGTTAAATACAGACGCTTAAGTGACATCACTAGTGTTTACACTACACCAGCTGGTAACATTTGATGCCATTACTTGCAGTGAATTGGCCTTATTTTAAGTAACTAACTATAAATAAATACAAAAAGTAAAAAAAAGATCAAAAGTGAGAAATAATATACTGTATGTATGTTGTGTTGTCAAAGTTAGAGGAACAATTCAAACTGCGATTGTGTGTAAATGAGGCAGAAAGTCAGGTCAGCGCTGAACCTGGGACTTGGTCACAATTTTCGTGATGCCATATGGCAGCAGGGTCTACCATTAGACAACACATTATGCTTCCAATATCTTCCAAGGCGGTAGTATCTACCTGTTTGGTAGCTGCCTACTACCTACACAATTTTTAGTAATATTACTTTGATACATGATAAATTAGACAATGAAAATAAACATCAAATTTAATTACCAAGACGCTTCCCATTGGCAGCTGTAAGAAGAGGGGGAGATGGGCTATTTATAGCCCGTCTTTGTGTCTGAAGTGACCAGTACCCTAATGCACCATAAATAATTCATTTAACATTTATTTTTTGTACATATATTTTGTTGTATATATATATATATATATACAAATGGGAAGTTCTACAAGCAAATATTTGGTATGAGCATGGGTAATTGTCTTTCTGCTCCTCTAGCCTGTATTTATATGGAGTTCTTTGAGTCTAGATTACTACCCAATATAGTGGACTTTATTCCTCCATGGTATAGATATGTTGATGATGTTCTTTGTCTTTGGCCTAAAAACAGTGACCCATTTGAATTTTTAGACAAACTTAATAATATTGTCCCTAGTATCACGTTCAAAATTGAAAGAGAAATAAATGAATCCCTTCCATTTCTTGATATGCTCATCATGAGAAATGGCCAAAACTATAAATTCAAGGTATATAGAAAGCCCACACAGGTAGACAGTTTTATTCACTTTTTATCGAATCACCTTGAGTCTACCAAAATGTCAGTTTTTTCTGTTATGTTCCTAAGATGTCTGCGTATTTGTGACTCTGAATTTATTGACGATGAATTGAAACACATTCGTTCTATTGCACATAAACTTGGGTACCCTTCTGTGTTTGTTGATCGTTGTTTTAATAGGGCTAAAAAATCCTTTCATTCCTTTCAAACCAGACAAGTTCCTACACTTAAGAATATTTTGACTCTGCCCTATCGTAATGAATTTGTCCCGTTAGTTCGGTCCCTCAAGCTTCTAAATATTAATGTTGTTTTCAAGTATGACTCAACCATAACTAATATGTTAATAAGGAATAGCCCAAGTTTGAATGTCAATGGTAGTGTTTATTGTATTCCATGTAGCAAATGTAATTGTAATTATGTAGGTCAGACAGGAAAAACACTGCAGCTTAGAATCAAACAACATAAGTATAATATTAGAACTGCATCTGAAAGCAGTGCCTTGTTCGTTCATGTTAGGAATAATAATCACCCCATTGCTTGGGAAAAAAGCTTAGAAGTTTTCAAATCATCTTGTGTCACAGAAAGACTTCTTGTTGAAGCTAGTTTGATTAAGGAATTAAAATCAATAAACCTTAGTGATGGTCAGTTCAAAACCGATAATATGTTACATAAATTTATTTGTCAGTGGCCCAAGGTTAAAAATGCTTTAAAAACCTTTGATCTAGATGTATGATAGTTATTTTGTGGGCCCCCTTTTTTCTGACCTGACTTGACTAGTCACGTCACCACCCTTCTCTTAAGCTCCTCTACGTGTGTGTTGGTGTGGGGATTAGTGGATGTCATCATTTTGACCTGACCTCATGTTTTTTAGGTCACCCTGTATATTTAAGCCTCTCTCTGTCCATGTAATCCAGTTGCCTCTGAAGATGTCTTGAATAAAGACGAAAGCTAAGGTACTCCGTTGTTTCCATTTTCCCGTGTGATTTTATCAAGATATATATATAGATATATATATATATATATATATATATATATATATATATATATATATATATATATATATATATGTATGTATGCATGCATGTATGTATGTATGTACAATCCGAAAGGGATGATGGATTAGTTGGAAGTGTATCCGTAAAGAAAAACAAATATTTACTTTATACGTTACGTCAATGTTTGGCAACTATAGTTTCAGTCACGACAATATTCTCATTACGGTAGGCTGGGTCGGGGAGTGAAGCTCTGCTCACTACATTGAATATTATTTATCACTACGCGTCAAAGAGTACATTACAAATCATACTAGCATAAAAACACACTGAGTGAAGCTCTGTAATTATCGCAATATTAAGTAACACTAACCACCGATTTCGAAGCATAACTCACGGGACAAAACATATGGGGATTGGTGGTCACACTGGACGGTGCGAGGCGGGTGGAGGCGGGGCGGGTGAGGCGGAGCGGGTGAGGCGGAGCGAGTGAGGCAGGGCGGGTGAGGCGGAGCGGGTGAGGCGTAGTTAAGTGTAGTGGGGAGGAGCCGAGGCGTGGTTGATCGGGCCAGGCTGGGGCTTTGCGGGGCGGGGCAGGGCTGGGCAGGGATGGGAGGAAGGGTAAGGAGGGTGAGGTGAGGATTAGGACAGGGAGGAGGATGTAGGTTAAAAGACATGTTAAGTTATAACAGTTAGTACAGACACCGCTTTCATAACTGAAACAATTTCTACGTTCAACACTGACCAACAATCACTCTGCACTTGGGCTACTGAGAATGTCACAGATCGCGGAGGACACTGAGAAATCACGTTAAGCACTGAACATATTTCTAGAAAAAATTCACGCATACCACGACGAGAGACATTTACTTGAGCTGTAACGGTGACACACTAGGACACTTTTCACGCTACTATGCAGGAACTCCTTATCACGCACTTTTGAACAATACTCAAACAACGAGGAGGGCGTGAGTTAACGTTATAGTACGCTGCCACCAATATAATGAGGCACTCTGATAAGAAGATTACATATAGGTAGAATATTGATAGTATAAGAGTATAAAAGAGAGGAAGATTTTGGTAGCGTGGCCGTGATAGTTATTTACTCTCTAGACTTACACTTATCGTATCTTATACGTCAATACACATCTATTACGTCTTAAGGGCGACTTCTCAAACACCGCTTCGTTACAACTCTTTATTAATTACGAACATGACATGGACACATTAATAACACCTTCTATTGAAGTTACTAGGACATTATATTTACGTTACTAGGACATTATATTACGTTACTAGACACTCTGATTCTCGGACACAAACATGAAATGAATACACTTCCCACGTAAGTAACTCACCCAATGGAAAGCTCTGACAAAAACTCACGTGACCTAGGGGAGGCCTAGCAGGTGGTCCTGGGTTGTCTCTATGGGAGACTGCTTAGCTGGGTACCGGTGTGTCGAGGGCAACTCGCTCCCGACCGGAGGTGACCGGAGGCGGCTTGCCTCCGGCCCCTGACTTCTCTCGAGCAGGACTGGGGACGTGGTAGCTGGCCCTTCTTGGTTACAAGACACACTCTCTCTCTGTCTCTCTCTGGGCAGAGGGAGGACTAGGACGTCCTATATATTGGGAGGCGAGCCGTCAGGTTGAGCTGATCGGAGGGGGCGGCGAAGGGTCTCCTTACATTTGCCCTCGCTAATGTAGGGTCAGGTCTGGACTTTTTAAGAGACTATAAGTTGTATATTCTGGAGAAATCTTCAGATGGGGCCGTGTGACATGAGAGGCCATGGTTGATTTGTGGCCCCTTGACTTGGCTCGAGGGTTACATTTGACTTGGCTAATGTGAGGTCAGGTCTGGACTTCTTCTGCGGTGTAGGTTATTGTGTACATTGGGAGAGAGTCGGCCGGTGCCTTCTTACATGTTTGTTGGGGCCGTGTGACATGGGAGGGGAGCCAGTTGATTTGTAACTCCTTGAGTGGTTGCGAGGGGTACCCTTACATTTGACCCCCCTAATGTCGGGTTTAGTCTGGACTGTTTCTGAGATGTAAGCTGTGGTCTGACAACCCATCACTACATAAGATTTATCTTATCCACGTTTTCATTGTGGATTTACATGAAATATATATATATATATATATATATATATATATATATGCTGATAACCACCAGGAAAGAAGAAAACACGAAGTTCCCAAGCGCTTTCGTGTAATTCACATCTTCAGGGGTGAGTACAGACTAGAGAGAGTAATGCAAAACAAGATGAATATATACAGAGGAGGGTGAGACCAGGTCCACAATGGTCAGGTAATTAGGTAATGACCCTACTAATCTTTAAATGGCACACAACGGTTGGTGGTTGGGTCAGATGGGGCAGCGACCCGCCCTCTCACCTGATCACAAATCTTCTTAATTACAAAGTTGTCCAGCTTGTACATGCCGTTGCTCAAATTCATGTTGAATGCTTCGGTATGTTTAATAAGACTAGATTCTATGATGTTCCGACTATCAATTGAATTACATGGTAATATTGAGGTGGCATTATCCCAGTCAATGCAATGCTTGTTATCCCTCAAATGAACAAACAGAGCATTGGATTTCTGGCCTGTCCTAACACTGTATTTGTGTTGTTTAATTCTAGTTACAAGATCTTTACCTGTCTGGCCTAAGTAAAACATATTACATTCCTTGCAAGGAACTTTATAAATGCAACCAATTGTGTTGTTGGGGGAGTTCTTGATTAACATTTGTTTAACAGTGCATGAGTTTTTAAATGCCACATTGACGTTCCAAGATTTTAGCTGTGCCGGAATGTGTGAGAAATTTTTGTGAAATGGTAATATTAAGATATTCTTATGGTCATGGGTGGGCTTGGGATCAGTTCTATAAAAAGTTTTCTTAGTAATGTTTAAGCATTTGTCTATGAAAGATCTGGGGTATTTAAGGTTTGAGCCAATATTATATATATATTTGTATTCCTCATCGATGAATTCCGGACTGCAAATTCTCAAGGCACGTAAAAACATTGTTGTAAATACTGACTGTTTGACTTTATTATGGTGGGCAGAATAATAATGAATGTATGAACACACATTGGTTGGTTTTTTATAAATACTGAACTTAAAAGTGTTACCTATTCTGTGTATCAGACAGTCTAGGAATGGCAATTTACAGTCTTGCTCTAATTCCACAGTGAATTTGATCGAGGGGGGCTAAGTTGTTAAGTTGTGGTAGGAAAACTTTTAGGTCCTCATTACATGGCCAGAGACATAATACATCATCAACATATCTAAACCAGACTGCTGAGGGTGGTAAAATATTACTTAATAGTTTCTTTTCAAAGAATTCCATATATAGGTTGCTTAATACAGGTGAGAGTGGATTACCCATTGCCATACCAAATTTTTGAGCATAATATTCCCCATTGAATTCGAATTTGCAATCCTTAATACATAGTTTGATGAGTTCGATGAAGTCGTCTTTCGAGACGGGCAGTGAAATGTTATCCAGGGAATCTATGAGGAACTCTAGTAAATCATCAATTACCTGACCATTGTGGACCTGGTCTCACCCTCCTCTGTATATATTCATCTTGTTTTGCATTACTCTCTCTAGTCTGTACTCACCCCTGAAGATGTGAATTACACGAAAGCGCTTGGGAACTTCGTGTTTTCTTCTTTCCCGGTGGTTATCAGCATATACCTAGATCACGCGCACCTACAGTGATTTACTTGCATATATATATATATATATATATATATATATATATATATATATATATATATATATATATATATATATATATATATATATATATATATATATATATATATATTTCAAGTAAATGGAAAAATTTTACTCGACACAGACATTAGTTCCAGGTACCGGTAAATAGCAGACGCTTCAGTGACGTCACTAGTGTTTACACTACACCAGCGGGTAACATTTGATGACATTACTTGAAGTGAATTGGCCTTATTTTAAAAAACCAAGGATGGTTGGTAAAGGACTACTGAGTTAGTGGGTAAGTGTCACATTTGGGGTACTGGTCTTATACAGCGAATAGAGCTCAAAAGCTACTTTTTAAATGGAAATTTGGGGGGGCCGTCTTATGCACCCCGACGCCTTATAGGCCGAGATATACGGTAAGTCCTTTTGGGGGTTATACATGCTTGGAAGGCCATAAATGAAGGAGTATGAAATCCCATTTTATGGCCAAGGAATGTGAGACCTAAATTCTCCTCCTCCTCCTTTGAGTGTAGTTTCAAAGCAGCAGGGAATTGAATATGTTCTCCCTGCATGATCAAAGTGGATGTTGAGTAAATGAACTGTAATGTTAAGATTGTCATCTCACTATCTACACTGATCCCAGAGACAACCACTACATATATCTACACTGATCCCAGAGACAACCACTACAGTATATACAGTATTTGCAGATTCTCATGAATTTATGTGAATGGGAAGACAGGTGTGTGTTTCCTTCTTGGAAAAATATATTGTCCATTTGGGTTGTGTCCCTTGCTGTCAAGATTCTTTACCGGTATATCTGCAGTACATTTCTTCAGTAATTTTATTAAATCTCTGTTTTCACGGCTATCATTAGTCTTCTGATAACCAAAATTTTTCTCTTAGCATTGTAGTTTACAGAATTGTTACTGACTAGTTAGCAGTATTGTGCATATCTTTAAGTCTCAGGTTTGTTTTTTCATTTAAGATTCCTGAAGTGCTTTGAAAACAGGAGGGAGAGGTTATGATGCATTTACGTCTTTCTTTTAAACATTTTGTAAACCCAAACATGTTCAGACTAAAATGTTCCAAAATCGGAGGAGGTCTTCCTGAAAGAACCAATTTTGTCTGCTTACACAAGGCTGCTCATATCACACCAGCCACATGCACAAGTTACCAGCAAATGTGTATTTTGTACAGTTCCAGTAGATATAAATTATTATCCAGGACACTTTTTACATCTCAAGGCCAGAACAAAAACATGTTGAAGATATTGTTCACACTCAGCTTTGTCTGTTATTTATAAGTTAGGTCAGGATCTAGCAACAAGTCAAGAAGTCATAACTCGAAGTCCTCGGCTTGCGAGTGGAATTGAAGAAACTAATAAATTTTACAGTAAGATTTCCTCCACTTTCATACCAGGGTCCCAGAGGGTATTTATATGGTAGGAGAGTGTTATAAAGTGGGAGAACTCTTGGCAGTTTGGCTGTGAGCATAGTGTGAGATTCTCCAAGCCATTTGTTTGTTGATATGATTTACCTTGGGGTCTTGTCACCTTCTGTATAGCAAGAATCACTGCATAGATGAGCTTATTCTTCATAAGATGAGGGTCATGGGCCAAAGGTATTAAGATGTCTTGGATTGTGTTGGTGAGAGATATCAGGAAAATTCCATGTCTTGTGTTTATACCTTGGAGATATCTTACTTACACATAGTATACTGTACTCTGGCAGTGTTTATTTCACGCTCAGTGTGGAATATATTGGAGTCCTGTTTGATGACTGGCTAAATAAATAATATGAGTATATTGGCCAGTCAGTAAGATCTATTTTAGGTTTTTTTTTGCAGAATTTTTCTTAATTCCTAAAAGTCTGCATCACAGTAGCTTTATTTTCCATGGGGTCTTGTCCCTCATGGAAATCTGAGGCTTCAGTGCTATATTGCAACTCTTGTCTTTTGAGTGACTTCCAACATGAAATTTATGGCTTCATCATTTCCTATTTAAACTTGTGAAATAACTGAAAACTTTAAGGTTATATTATTTTATTTAATCATGTTGCATACTATACAGGTAAATGGAATTCAGGAAACTAGTTTGTTTTCAGCTGGTGGCTCAAACCACTACCTCTGTTCTAGTCATTGTTAGTACATGTTATTTATTAGTCTGTTTTCTAATAAATATCTGTACACAGCTGTATATAGTATTCAAATATTTATTTGTCAGTATTAAAGGTGAAGCTTTGAAAATATGAACTACGGAACACAACTTTGTGCCAACATGGATTTTATATGGCCAACACCATTTTATCCAGAAAGGCAACAAAATTACTTCTGCAGCTACAGTAACATTTTTCACTTGTTTTTTCACTGTTTGATATCTCAAGAGCTTAGATGAACAAATGGTACCTGCATAAAATATATTAATGGAGGAGAGAAAGTTGTTACAACACAGAGCATCTGTGTTGAAATTCCCTTCTGAGTGCTCTCTGACTTACAACAACAGAGACATAGTTAATATAGAGATCTACAACATTAATCTTTGTTGACACATAATGTGCCATAGTTCAAACCTTCACCTGTAACATGGAAAAATAATTATTTAAATAGCTGTATACAGATACTTGTTGAAAAATAGACAATAAGAATGTGTTGGATATAAATGAGACATTTGACTGATGCGATAGTTCGACTAATAGTTATTATATAACCATCTATTCAGGATGTTGATATGGCTTACGTTGTTTTTGAAATGTCAGATACAATAGGTGTGTTTGTGACGCCTAGAGGTGATGTTCATTGACTCCTTTAGTTCATGGGTTCCCAACCTGTGGTACATTTGGGCTTTGCCAGTGGTATGTTGTGAGTTAAAACTTTTATTCATCACTCATGCGACAGGATTCCAAAAGAAATTTGATCGATAATATTGCTTTGAATTATGTGCTAAGTACCCTGGTAGACAGTACACCAACTAAACGTAAACACGAGGTTAAGTGGAGCCTGGGAGCCACCGCTTTCTCCTCTTTTTGTTTTATTTATTTATTTTATTTTACAATTATCCTCATTACCAGTTAGTTATGAATTTCTTAACTTTATAGTTTGTGTATACGGTATACAGTATGTTCCCTGATGCTGGGTATAGTATAAGTGAGCTTTCTAACTTACTCTGTGTACATGACAGGTCCAGAGCCTGGACTTTTCTAACAGTGGATATAATTATCACTCATTAACCCTCATTTACCTGTATATGACTATGGGCATAGAGATCTGTAGATGTCTCATGAAAATAGCAAGTGTTACACGAGATGAAAATGGTTGGGAGCCTTTGCTTTAGTTGATACGTACTGTATGGAAATTCAAAGGGACCTGGAGCTGCTATGAGGAGTTAGTAATATAACTTTAGCACTAAGTGGATGTGAGGCAGCTGGAGAGCTGAGGATAACAGCTTGAAAATCATCCTTCAGGAAAGACTTAAGTAACTATGGTACCTTGGATTGTGAAGAAGAAGGTTTACAACTTAATGTCTCACTATTAATGCAGCTCTAGAGCAGTTCCGTAGGATTACCTCTTGGGGGTGTATGCGAGCTTAGTGCTAGGAGCCTTTGGGTAACTCCTCCCTTTCTAGATGGCTTTGACCCTCAGATCACTTTGTATAATAGAGTCAGTTTTGAGGAACTTTTTTTTTCGGTATCATCTTACCAAGTTATATCCATTTCACTCTAGTATGAAGGTGAAGGATAATCTAATACAGTGACCCCTCGGTTAACGAACTCAATCCGTTCCAGAAGGTCGTTCGTTAACCAAAACCATTGTTTCAATGGGTTTTTGGGTAATTGGTTCCAGCTCACCGAAAATTTCCTAAATTCAACAAAAATGGTAGAAAAGTTCACTTACTTTGAGGTGTGTTTGTAGAAGGCTCCTGGATGATGATGATGATGATGATGATGATGATGGGATTTAGAATGGGGGTGGAGGAGAAGGAAGAAGAGAAGGCATTGGGGTGGAAGAGAAGTCACCCCATGGCGCCATTTCACCCATAAAATTTTAGCTCTCTTGGTGTAATTCAAGATTATTTTCTTTAAATCAACACTGCACTGCATTATATATTGTCAATATGTAAAATATATTTCAAAATGACCAATAATTTGCTTGGAAACACAGAAAAAAAGTGTTTAGTTGAAGAGAGTCTCAAGCAAGATGTTACCTCCAGTGAAAACAGAGAAAGACTAACGCCTGTTTGCTGTGTTAAGAGGCTGGATGCCGCGCATTAAACTAGTCACTTTACCTTCAATTATGTTCAATAATCGTTAAAATGACTAAAAAATTGAATATTAAACTTTTAAAGTTATTGAATAGTATAAACTTCTTGATATTTACTAAAATAGTAAGGAATTTAAGCCCTAGAACCAATTAATGTATTGGCGGACTGATACTAAAGCTGGTTGCCCGGTCAGTGCAAGCGAAAACATGTTGAGGTCGGTTCATAAGAAATTCGTTAACCGAATTCTTGTTCGTTAACCGAATTGAAGATCCTTATGGAAGGCAGTTCGTTAACCGAAATTTTGTTAACCAAGGCGTTCGTTAAACGAGGGGTCACTGTAATTAATTTTCTTTAGTCCTGCATTAGATCCCAGTTATGGGGCCTGGGGTTATGACCTTTAGATTTGTTGACTGAACATAGTTATTCTGTCCTGACTTAAATTATAAAATGGGTCTTCAAGTTCATTCCTCCATTTCAGCTTTTCAAAGTTGCCAAGATATTTGCTGATAGTCCTACACACAGTATCACCGCCACAAACCTCTATTACAGAACACATGAAAAGTGAATAGTGCAAACTGTGGCTGTGCTGATATCACCCAGTGATAGCGGTTGACAAAACAAAGGACTGAGCCTATAGGGATTGTGGCGAAAGGAAGGACCCCATGCTCAGGTAGACCAGTATATGTTAAGGCATTTCCAATATGGCTATTTCTAAAACAACATACTGTTTAGAATCATCACCATAAGCTATTACAAAAACACAAAAAGTGCAATAAAATCATAAATGCAGAGTGAATAGTACAAAATATGACTGAGCAGACACCAGGTAAAATAGTGTGGTTACATATAGTGGTCACACAATAAGTTCCTACACTGTAGTGACCAAAGAAAATCCAGTATTCATTAGTGTTTTAACATCTGTGGGTTATTAACCCTCTGGTACTCTTGGCCATGGTCAGTAATCTCAACCCCTTATGGTCTTTCGGCCCAATAGCGGCGTTAACAATCTTGCCTCCTCGCAGTCTTTCAACGCAGATTGTATCGGTAACGAACTGTTTTTCCATTTTAGTGAACATTGGGCAAAGCAATCCAGACCCAAATTGCACCCTTAGAGGTGCACCTGCCAGCCCACGAGGGTAGCATTTCTTCTTGTGGGAGGGGTGCTCTCAGTGTGAGATACAGTTGAATAAGAAGGGTTGGTCCAGCACGAGAGTGCTTACTGATGCAATCTTTGTTGAAAAATCTCGAGAGGGTTAAACATTTAGTACTTGTCATGCAGTAAAAAATTTTCCATATACAACTTTAAAAGCAAGTGAATCTTTTACTTATTGGTATGGAAACTTCTCCAAATCACTTCCATGTTATTATTCTTTTACTGCATATTTAGTTATGTAAATGTTTTGGAAGCTTCAGGTTTGCCCAATAAAATAATTATTAAGAAGTACATTACTATGATGTTCAGATTGAGATTATATTTTAATAGTTAATTTACATTATCTTGTGAAAGTTACTGTACTGAATTGCAGAGCTACAAGTTTATTTGATTGGATTTTTTTTAATAATTATTATTTTCTATTACCTCCAGAAATAATGCTTAGTCTTACATTTAGTTATATTGGAGCCAAAAAAACAGAGTGAGAAACAACTTTAGTGCTGATGTTTCGTTTGACTCTGTGTTTCCTTTGGTACTATACAGCCATTTGTCCAGGTATATCCTACACATTAGCTTTACAAAATTTTAGTTGTGAGTAATGTGAGCTTTAAGCTTTACCTCTATGCCTACATTATTGTATCTCATAAGATGTTGTAATGAGACGAATCTCACAAGAAGAAGATTACATATAGGTAGAATATTGATAGTATAAGAGTATAAAAGAGAGAAAGATTTTGGTAGCGTGGCCGTGATAGTTATTTGATGATGAATTTACACTTATCGTATCTTATATGTCAATACACATCTATTACGTTCTTAAGGACGACTTCTCAAACACCGCTTCGTTACAACTCTTTATTAATTACGACAATGACGTGGACACATTAATAACACCTTCTATTGAAGTTACTAGGACATTATATTTACGTTACTAGGACATCATATTACGTAACTAGACACTGATTCTCGGACACGAACATGAAATGAATATACTCCCCACATAAGTAACTCATCCCATGGAAAGCTCTGACAAAAACTCACGCGACCTAGGGGAGGCCTAGCAGGTGGTCCTGGGTTGTCTCTATGGGAGACTGCTTAGCTGGGCGCCAGAGGAAAGTCTCGGTCCTGACCGAAGGCGGCTTGCCTCCGGCCCCTGACTTCTCTCGAGCAGGACTGGGGATGTGGTAGCTGGCCCTTCTTGGTTACAAGACACACTCTCTCTCTCTCTCTCGCTCTCTCTGGGGAGAGGGAGGACTAGGACGTCCTATATATTGGGAGGCGAGCCGTCATGTTGAGCTGATCGGGGGGGGGGGGGGGGGGGGGGGGGGGGGGGGGGGCGAGGCGAAGGGTCTCCTTACATTTGCCCTCGCTAATGTAGGGTCAGGTCTGGACTTTTTCAGAGACTATAAGTTGTATATTCTGGAGAAATCTTCAGATGGGGCCGTGTGACATGAGAGGCCCTGGTTGATTTGTGGCCCCTTGACTTGGCTCGAGGGTTACATTTGACCTGGCTAATGTGAGGTCAGGTCTGGACTTCTTCTGCGGTGTAGGTTATTGTGTATATTGGGAGAGAGTCGGCCGGTGCCTTCTTACATGTTTGTTGGGGCCGTGTGACATGGGAGGGGAGCCAGTTGAATTGTAACTCCTTGAGTGGTTACCCTTACACTTGACCCCCCTAATGTCATGTCAGGTCTGGACTGTTTCTGAGATGTAAGCTGTGGTCTGACAACCCATCACAATGTGTTATATATTTTATACAATTTGTTGTGTTGTTGAGAAGTTTGTAGTTCCTTACAGTATTTATTTTGATATGATCACTGTTGATATTATTGTTTCTTGAATATATTTCTTATATTGTTCATGCCATCATGTTATTTGTGGGTCCTCTCCCCATGATCTATCCTGTTGGTACCCACGTGATATTCTTCCTTATGTGTAAATGACCAATTGTCCTTACTGAAACAGTTTGGTTTACTGATGTCAGATGTAGGAAAAACATTGTTTTCCTTGTTGTAAATGTCAAGGTAAAGCTGCTGGCATAGTTGTTCATATTATTTGTAGCAATGTTGAAATAGGTTAGGAATATAGGGTGCAGGAGTATGGAAAATTTACTAAGATAATGAAGAGGCTGATGAACAAAAGCAAAAGTAAATTAGGTGAGAATTTTGGAAAGCATTAATGTGAAAACTTGATGGAAAATAAAAATGTGTATGGGTAGACATAAGACAGAGAGAGATTAGTTAAAATTAAGGAAATAAACATACCAGACATCTTTAGATTCATCATTATCACCATCAACATTTTAGGGCCAATATCCACACTTGTGTGGGTTAGCCATGATTACCTGAGGGTATGGTAGCCTGGTTACCTTTAGGAAAATTTGAAGCAGGTTTTATGGCTAGATGATGCTCTGATCACCAGCACACTTTTACAGAGTGGGAACTGGGCATTATATGTAGGACTTCCAAGCTCCTCCTTAAAAGGCTGGCAAGTCTGCAGTCTCCATTAGAGCCAAACCATTTAAGAGACAACAATGAAGACATGAGTACCGTATATCACGGCTTATAAGGCGGCGGGGTGCATAAGACGCCCCCCCCAAATTTCCATTTAAAAAGTAGCTTTTGAGCTCTATTTGCTGTATAAGACCAGTACCCCAAATGTGACACTTACCCACTGACTCAGTAGTCCTTTACCAACCATCCTTGGTTTTTTAAAATAAGGCCAATTCACTTCAAGTAATGTCATCAAATTATACCCGCTGGTGTAGTGTAAACACTAGTGACGTCACTGAAGCGTCTGCTATTTACCGGTAACTGGAACTAATGTCGGTATCGAGGAAAATTTTTCCATTTACTTGAAATGGATTTACCGATTTATTTGTTTATTTATTTATAATATACTGTAACATATTAAACACACTGCAAGTATTTTCTTTCATTTCTACGCTTGCTTCACACGAGACGATCGGTGGTGGGAGTGTTCCCTCGTCTCGGTGGTGTGGCTGTGTTCCGACTATTTATACAACAGGTGGTTCAACAGCAACCACCGTATTCTAATTGTGGTGTTTCATTAGGATTTGAGTGAAAAAGGTTACCGGTATGTACTTACTACATACATTTATTACACAAATATATATATATATATATATATATATATATATTATATATATATATATATATATATATATACTATGTACAAAAAATGAATGTTCAATGAATTATTTATGGTGCATGAGGGTACTGGCCACTTCAGACGGGCTATAAATAGACTTGTTATCTCCCCTCCATCTCACCCCGAGCCAGAAGGAAGCGTCTTGGTAAATAACATGTTTGCTTATTTTCCATTTACTTGAAATAAATTTACCGAATTATTTGTTTATTTATTTATTTGTAATATACTGTAATATATTAAACACACTGTAATTATTTTCTTTAATTTTTGTATTTATTTATAGTTAGTTACTTAAAATAAGGTCAATTCACTTCAAGTAATGGCATCAAATGTTACCAGCTGGTGTAGTGTAAACACTAGTGACGTCACTTAAGCGTCTGTAATTAACCGTCGATAGTTTCAAGAATTAATGCACTCATTTACTGAATATTCTTTGTAAAAAAATAAAATTTAAATCAATTATTTATAGGAGATAAATATTATTATCAGTAAATATACCGATACCCGGTATGCATTACTGACCACCTCCACGGCTAAAAATAGCCCAACTCGCGGTCACTTTCCCTTTTTTCTTGTCTCCTCACTGGCAAAAGGGGGGGGGGGGGCGTGTGATGATAGCTGTGTTTATTACAGGGGTATAAATACCTTTTACGGTATGTTAGACAGGTTTATAATACATTTTTATTATTTTAATATACCGGTAATCTTAATTTGAATCCAGCTTGCCAAACGTAAGTTTCAGTATAAAATAATTAGTGGTAAGACCTTGTGAGTGGCTTACGATGTTTTCATCACCACTCTTGACACACTAAACCACAATATTTAAGAGGTAAGAATTTTAAACTTGGGGGTTTAGACGACCCCCTAACTTTGGGCAGATTTTTTTAATGTTCAAATTTCGTCTTATAGGCCGTGATATACGGTATCCAGAATTGCCATCAGATAATCTTGTCTAACTCCCACAAGTTAGGAAAATGGCCACAAAATGTTGATGATAGTCAGTTTTTCATCATAATATATTATTAGTTGTTTAATGAAAATATGTTTCAAGTTCTTATTCTGATTATGAAATTTGGCACCTGTGTGATGGGCATCAGCAACTGACTAGAGGTTTTTTTTTTTTTTTTTTTAAACTGTCTACAGTACTGCACTAGTCTATGAAGCCCCCACCCCCTCCCTACAGATCATTGATTCATACATAATTGAATCATCGTCATACAGAGTCTGATGAAATATGTGATGTGTAAAATTATACATTTGTTTGGTATTGTATAACTATTGTGGATGTAAGAATTTATTGTACTAAAATAAATACATTGAACTTAAAAATTATTGTTGCACATGTAGGCAGGAATTTGTCGCTTCAGACACAGGCGACATTGTTGTGGCTGCCATAACTTACATTCTGGACAAGAAATTTTAATATTCTGTACATGTAAGTTAGTTTTGGCTATTTGGCTGGATGGACTGGAAAACTTTGTACTGGGTTCTTGCTGATTTGGAGGGTTATGATGTGAGTTGGAGTTAACGTTATTGGAACAGTATTCATTAACAGTATAGCTCACATTATAAGGTTCTTGTTAAATGATTCTGGATCTGATGTATATTTTATATTTGTGTTTACATGTTTGTTTATTGCATGTTGATTCCCAGGTTGAGATCTACTTCAAGTTACGTGGTGTTACTGCAGCCCGGACTTTATATTCGTACGACCCAACAATAATGTTGAGTTAATATTGATATATTGAAAATTATTCCATATGTAACAGTTAAGGATACCCAATTCTGGACCACTTTAACCCCAACCCCAAGGCTAGGGTGTCGCTGGCTGTATCCCCACTTGGGATAAATCAAGAAAAATCAACTTTCCAAAATAATTGTTAATCTTTTTAAATGATAAAACATTAAAAAAAGAAGTAATAAAAACTATATATTGACTCTATAAACTTCCCTGTGGCAGCAGTGGTGCGGAAGATAAGGGGACAGTGTTGTTTTGACAGCCAGTGCTCGTGGTCACTACGCACTTAACGGCCATTTTCTGCTTGCCTTTGTGTCCGGGATGGCCAGTAATGTACAATATGTATTTACTGATCATAATACTTATTTCCTATAAATAAATCAGTTAAAATATTTTATTTACATTATTTTTCATAAAAAGTGCTCGGCGACACACACGCACACACACACAGTCTGTCGCCAGGCTGTCTGGCTGTCTTTGTGTTTGGTAGAGCAAGTAATGCATGTAAATAATTATCTGAATAATAATTCCACAAATAGATACAGTGGTCCCTTGGTTAAAGAGCACAATCCGTTCCAGCAGGTTGCTCGTTAACCGAAACCATTGTTTCAATGGGTTTTTGGGTAATTGGTTCCAGCTCACCGAAAATTGCCTAAATTCAACAAAAAAAGGTAGAAAAGTTCACTTACTTTGAGCTGTGTATGTAGAAGGCTCCTGGATGATGATGATGATGTGAATTTGAAGTGGGAGGTGAAGGAGGAGAAGAGAAGGAAGTGGAGGTGGAGAAGAAGCATTTTACTGCTTCTTGGAAGGTGAGTCACCTTCCATGAAAATGTCAGGAACCTCTGGACTGACAGATTCTCCACCATGAACATCCTCTCTCCTTCTTGAAGTGGAAGGCTGAGCGATAGCATCGTGTTTTTTAAAGTTAAACTTGTAAATAAAGAATATTTTCTTTAAAATAACACTGCGCTGCGCTATATATTGTCAATATGTAAAATAAATTTCAAAATGACCAATAATTTGCTTGGAAACACAGAAAAAAGCGTTTAGTTGAAGAGAGTCTTAAGCAAGATGTTACCGCCAGTGAAAACAGAGGGACTAACGCTTGTTTGCTGTGTTAAGAGGCTGGATGCCGCGCATTAAACTAGTCACTTTACCTTCAATTATGTTCAATAATTGTTAAAATGACTAAAAAATTTAATATTAAACTTTTAAAATTATTGAATAGTATAAACTTATTGATATTTACTAAAATAGTAAGGAATTTAAGCCCTAGAACCGATTAATGTATTGGTGGACTAATACTAAAGCTGGTTGACCACCAAGTGCAAGCCAAATCTTGTTGAGGTCGGCTCGTAAGAAACTCGTTAACCGAGGGATTGCTCGTTAACTGAAGTTAAGAAACTTATGGAAGGTAACTCGTTAACCGAGGGACCACTGTACAGTAATACCCCGCTTAGCGCGATTTACCGTATACGCGGTGCCTCGTCAGAGCCGAACTTTCACTTAACGCGGGTTTTTTCCACGTATACGCGGCGAGTGTCCGGCTCGAGACGCTATTTTTAGATTCGCCCCACCCGCCTGCTCCCGCCTCCTCCCTCCGCTTGGGCAAGCCGCGCTGTAAGGTTGTGCAGTGCATGTCTCTGTTGCGTTATCACTGATGTCATATGCCGTATCGGACTGTGATTGGCCATGCATCCCTACCCCCCCCCCCTCTGCTGCTAGCTGTAATTGGCTTAAAGTATTATGACGTGTCCACCCGGGGGAGGGAGGGAGGGAGGAAAGACGACGCTTCACCTAGCCGCGGCAGTTTCATCCCTCCAGGCCACTCCGTGTATACGTGAACCCATTGTTCTGTGAAATGGCTTCCGCCGGACCACCACCGCCACCAGAGAGAGACCTTTCCTTACCTGGACCCAGCCACCCTAAGCCCAAGAAGACACGCCGTGGTCTAAGCTACGAAGTGAAGTACCAGATCATTCAAGATTTGGAGAAAGGAACATGGCAAGTTGATCTCGCGCGCCAGCATGGCGTCAACGAATCTACGATTCGCACTATCAAGAAGGATGCAGCCAAGATCAAAGAGCACATGAAAATCACAAAGTCTGCAGGTGCTTCAACAATCAGGTATTGCCAGAACAGGGTGCTGGCAAAAGTGGAAAATTTGCTGGTGAGTTATTTGATTCGTCAGGCGCGATGCAACATGCAGAAGGAACGCATCACCGTCCTGTTTACCACCAATGCCTCCGGTACCTGTAAACCAAAGTTATTGGTGAGTCACACAGCCCGCAAGCCACACGCCTACAAGAATATGGACATGAACAAGCTTAATGTCCACTGGCTAACCGCACGTAAGGCATGGATGTCCTCTTCTCTGTCCCTCTTCTGGTTTGACAACTGTTTTGTTCCTGACGTGAAGAAATTATGCGAGCAACAGAATGTTCCATTCAACATTTTGTTGCTCCTTGACAACGCACCTGGACACTCGCCCCTACTTATGGATCGTCACTCCAACATAAAAGTGGTCTTCCTTCCTCCCAACACGACGTCATTAATCCAGCCCATGGACCAGGAGTTGATCTGCAATGTGAAAGCTGCGTACTCTGCAAAGAAGTTCAAGCTTCTGAACGACTCTACCAACACCAAGGATGAGTTGCGTAAGCTGGGTGACACCGACAGCGAGAGTAAAAGCGACGAGGACAAGGAACAAGAGGTGGCGACTCAAGAAATTCTCGTCAAACAATTTTGGAAGAAGTTCAACGTCAAACAAGCTGTAGACTTCTTGGTGGAGGCATGGGATCAGCTGTCTATTGCTACGATTCGTCACGCATGAAGACGTGTTGCATGGCATACCAGGTGAGAGGAGGAATGAACCTGTGACTGGTGAGGTTCAAACTGTTGCAGTAGCAGTGGACCTTGCCAGAGAAGCTGCGCTCAATATTACAGCTGTAGGCTTCTCCGAGACCACCAACGAAGACATCCTGGAGGTGATCAGAGATCCTGAAGTGACTGCCGACGAGATGTTGGAAAAAGATCACGTCAGTGAAGAGGAGGAAGAAGGTGCGTCATTCTCCGAAGAAGACAGTTTAAGTCATAGTGATATTAAGGGTGCCATGGAGTGTGCAGAGAAAATGAAGTCCTTCCTTTCCCGCGACAATGACGATGACCGCTATGAAGTCTTCCATACCCGGCTGGTGCAGGCTATGGAGCCGTACATCACGGTGTATCAAGACAACATAAACACCAGCCGTCAAAAAAGCATAACCGAGTTCTTCGCCCGCAACCCACCACAGCCAGCCCAAGCCAGTGATAATGACAGAGGTAGAGACAGTGAAGATGACTTTGAGGGATTTGTCAGGGAGGCCATAACAAGTGTGGGTGACAGTGATGGTGACTCACCTGAGGGCCAGTAGCCTGCCCTCTGCCTCGGAACCAGCCTCCATCCCCGTACGCCGACCCATCTCTTCTACTAACGTAAGTGTTCAACATAACTTTTAGTTTTCCTAACTTAACCTATATTTTACCTAACCTAACCTCTTCTATAGTACTTGCTTTTTCATACCATCATAAAGTTAAGATAAAATTTTTACTACAACATAGTTATGTGTCGTCAAAAAGTGGAGTTTGGGGATCGGGCCAGTTTCTATTGGAATTAATCCCATATGTTCTGTTGTTCACTTAGCGCGGTTTTCACTTAACACGGTACCCTGTGGGTTTTATTGACCGCGTTAAGCGGGGTACTACTGTACATTTATAACATAATCACAGCATTGTTTTCCAGTAATACTACACTTCTTTTAGCAATATTACTTTGATACAACATGATAAAATGGACATTTATAACATAATCATAGCATTATTTTCCAGTAAAACTACAATACTTTTAACAATACAGGGCATCCTTGCTTAGCGTCGGGGACACGTTCCTGAAAACGGGACGTTATATGAAACAACATTAAGCTGATAAATTTTCCCCATAAGAAATACATAAAATATGGGTGTTACGTTCCCCGGCCTCCCTTTGACCCGTGAAATACATTACATGTACAGAAAATCATTGACATTTATATAGAAAATAGTGCATACATATACAACTACTAAGTTTGTATTAATACTCACCGATGGGCGGAGGTGGTAGAGCGAGTGTGAGATGGGTAGTGCAGCGGAGGAGGCGGGAGCGGAGGAAGAGGAGGATAGCGCAGCCAAACGAGAGAGGGTGATACACCGTAAAATGTAGTCTGTGACGACGCAAAACGACCAATTCATCGTCCCAAATTTTTGGTATCTGAAGATTAGTGACGTACTACTGAAACAACATTAAGCACACCGACGTTATACGAGGACTTACTGTATTACTTTGATACACCGTGATAAATGGGCAGACAATGAAAATGAAACAAACAAAGGCAGGTACTTACATTCAGGAAGCTTCCCTGGGCCGAGCGTGTGGTGTGAGAGGCAAATAGTCACGCTGGAACATGATAACCCGAGCTGGGCATTCAAACAATGCCGCGAAATGGAGCGCGTTCCAGAACATCAACCGGGGCGTCCTAGATGGACGTTCTGGAATGTCAACCAGGGGTGTAGCGGTTAATGCTGAATTTAATGTGTTCAAAGATATAACTGATTGAAAACATTAACTTTCAAGAAATGAGTGGAATTTTTTTTTTTAAATAAAGAATGTTTACCATCGAAGTCACAAACATTCAATATTTAAGGAGAATACATTTGGAATAAATCCACTATTTCTCTTTTCACTAATTAGTAGTTACAGGTATATCAAGACAAATGACAGCAAACATATAAAGCAACGGATATTAATGACCTTTTTATAAAGAGCAGAATCAAGTGTAAACACCACATTGACATAAAAGTGTCGCTAAGACGAACACCATTGGGAGGTAGTGGGCTCGGCAGAAGATCCGCTCGGACGAACCGATAGATCTCTTATAATACTGTACTCTATTTACCCCAACATAACCACTCAAATTTAGATCACCCCTGTACTCTCCTCACCTGAGTAGCCAATTTGGGTATGTAATTGATGTGAGAAGTGGGAGGTTATAGGGCACTGTAATATGAGCAGTTAAAGAGGATGATATACACATGCTTGAGCGAGCTGAAATGAAAATGCTGAGGTAGATGTTACACTAAAAGATAAGAAATCCTGTCCAGATTATAAGCTGAGTTTTACAGAAAAGTAGACTGAGGTGACATGGTGGAGACCAACTGGGTCAAGAGGTGCATGAGTCTGAGTGTGGAGAGTAGGTCAAGAATGACATGGGGAGAGGTTATAAAAGATTAAATAAGTTAAGAACCTGATGAGAGAACTTGCACAAGACCGGGCAGCATGGAGAGCTGCCATCAGATAATTATGGCTCGCATGTGAGTTTGGAAAATGGTCATTAAATTGTCAATGATGATCATCACTATCATTACAGCATTGTCCCACAAAGTTCAGTTTCATGCCTGATGTTTTAATAAAATACATGTAATGCTAATACTGTACAGTCAACCCTCACTTTACGCGTTTCCACGTTAACGCGGTGCCTTGCCAGAACCTAACGTGCTCACATTACGCGGTGCGTGAACCCCATTACGCGGAGAGTGTCCGGCGTGACGCTATTTTTAGATTCGCCCCACCCGCCTGCCTGCCTGTGCTCCTCGCCTCTCCCTCCTCCTCCCTCCGCTTGGGCAAGCCGCGCGGTAAGGTTGCGCAGTGTGTCTTTGTTGCGTTATCACTGACGTCATATGACGTATCGGACTGTGATTGGCCATGCATCCCTACCCCCCTCTGCTGCTAGCTGTAATTGGCTTAAAGTATTATGACGTGTCCACCCGGGGGAGGGAGGGAGGGAGGAAAGATGATCCTTGACCTAGCCGCGCCAGTTTCATCCCTCCACGCCAGACCGTGTAAACGTGCATCCATTGTTCTCTAAAATGGCTTCCGCCGGACCACCACCCCCAGAGAGAAACCTTTCCTTACCTGGACCCAGCGGCACTAAGCCAAAGAAGACACGACGTTCCTTAAGCTACGAGGTGAAGTATACCATCATCCAAGAGTTGGAGAAAGGAACAAGGCAGGTTGATTTGGCGCGCCAGCATGGTGTGAATGAATCTACGATTCGAACAATAAAGAAGGATGCAGCCAAGATAAAGGAGCACATGAAGATCACAAAGTCTACAGGTACTTCTATGATCAAGTATTTTCACAACCAGGTGCTTCTCAAGACAGAAAAATTACTTGTGAGGTACTTGGTACGTACGGAATATGGCGGTCGACACGCGCTCTGTTAAGGACTACGCACGTGAACTGTACATCGCAGTGGCAAGAAAGATGGGAATTACAGAGCTCAAACCCTTTAATGCTTCCTCTGGGTGGTTACAGAGGTTTAAGATCCGGAACAAGATCACCAATATAAACATTGGTGGTGAAGAAGCGAGTGCTGACCGTGCTGCGGCTAGGGAATTTCCTCCGTTTTTACGTGAGATTATGGAGGAAGGACAGTACAGTGACGACCAGGTGTTTAACATGGACGAATCTGGTCTTTTCTGGAAAAAGCTACCTTCCAAGTCCTTCGTTGTAAAGAATGCCAGCAAGATTCGGGGCCGGAAGATGCAGAAGGAACGCATCACCGTCCTCTTTACCACCAATACCTCCGGTACCAGTAAGCTCAAGTTATCGGTGATCCACACAGCACGCAAGCCGCACGCCTACAAAACCATGGACATGACCAAGCTAAATGTCCACTGGCTGACCGCACGTAAGGCGTGGATGTTCTCTACACTGTCCCTCTCCTGGTTTAATGACTGTTTTGTTCCCGATGTAAAGAAATTCTGTGAGCAACAGAATGTGCTATTCAAGATTTTGTTGCTGCTGGACAACGCACCAGGACACTCGCCCCGACTGTTAGGTCGTCACCCCAACGTAAAAGTGGTCTTCCTTCTTCCCAACACTACGTCTATATTACAGCCCATGGACCAAGAGTTAATCTGTAATGTAAAAGCTGCATTCTCTACGAAAAAATTCAAACTCCTGAACGACTACACCAACACCAGGGAAGAGTTGCTCAACCTGAGTGACACCACCACCGATAGCAAGAGCGAAGAAGATGAGGATCAACAGTTGGCGCAGCAAAAAATACTGTTCAAACAATTCTGGAGAGTATTTAACATCAAGAAAGCTGTGGACTTCTTGGTGGAGTAATGGGATCAGCTGTATATTGCTACAATTCGTCACGCATGGAGACATGTGTTGCATGTAATACCAGGTGAGGTGAGGAGTCAATCTGTGACTGGTGAGGTTCAGACTGTTGCAGTAGCAGTGGACCTTGTCAGAGAAGCTGAGCAGACTGTTACAGTTCCAGGCTTCTCCAAGACCACCAACGATGACATCCTGGAGGTGATAAGGGATCCTGATGTGACTACCGACGAGATGGTAGATGATGATGATGACGACGTCAGTGAAGAGGCAGGTGGTGCGTCATCCCAAGAAGAACAACACTTATCCCATAGTAATGTTAGGGGTGCCATCGAGTGTATCGAGAAAGCCAAGCTCCTCCTTTCCGACAACCCTGACGCAAACAGGTATGAAATCTTCACTACCCAGCTGTTGCAGACTATAGAGCCCTACATCAAGGTGTATCACGACAACATCAACACCAGCCGTCAGCAAAGCATAACAGATTTCTTCGCCCGCAACCCACCACAGCCAGCCCAAGCCAGTGATAGTGACAGTGAAGATGACTTTGAGGGATTTGTCAGGGAAGCCCTGACAACTGTAAGTGACAGTGATGGTGATTCACCTAGTAATGGTGATTCACCTGAGGGCCAGTAATCTGCCCTCTGCCTCGGAACCAGCCTCCATCCCCGTATGCCGACCCATCTCTTCTACTAACGTAAGTGTTCCACATAACTTTAAGTTTTCCTAACCCAACCTTTATTTTTCCTATGTTAACCTTTATTTTTCCTAACCTAACCTCTTCTATATTACTTGTTTTTTCATACCATCATAAAGTTAAGATAAAATTTTTACTACAACAAAGTTGTGTGTCGTCAAAAAGTGGAGTTTGGGGGTCGGCCCGGACTCTATTTCAATTAATCCCATATGTTATGTTATTCACTTTACGCGTTCCTCTCTTTCCGCGGGACCCTGCGGGTTACATTAACCGCGTAAAGTGAGGGTTGACTGCATACATAAATGCTTTTGTTAAGCAAGAAGGAATTAAAAATGATACTAAACATAATTTGCTTGTACAGTTTATGTTTCCCTAATTCACAAGACAATACCTAAATGAGGCAAATGTATTTTATGCATTACTGTAACATGATTTTTCCTTTTTCATTTTTGAAAAATGTAAACCATAGCTTTTTTTTTTATATATACAGTAAGTCCCCAAGTTACGTACATAATGGGGACCAAAAGGTTGTACTTAACTCGAAATGTACGTAACTCGATAATTTCCGCGAGTTTCTTTGGAAAATCCTGTGCTGTTTTCCAATCAGCACTCGCCGCCTCACCAGTCACTCGAACATTATGCAGCTTATTTCGCACCTTGAATCGGTTAAACCACCCATTGCTAGCATTGAATGTCACAGTATCATCAGGGTGATCTTTCTTTAGGTCGTTGAAAAGACTTAGGGCTTTCTCCTGAATCATACTGAGACACAGAGGCTTACGTTTTTGTGTGCAGTCCTCAATCCACAGCGCAAGATATTTTTCCATTTCTTCCAGAACCTTCCCTCTTCTTTTAGTTATAATCGTAGATTGCATTGGCACTGCAGATTTCACATGTTCCTTGATCTTTTCTTTGCCCTTATCAATTGTATTAACAGTTGACCGACTCAGGTTAAATTTGCGGGCAACATTGGTCAACTTTTCACCACTTTCAAGCAGTTTTATTATGTCCATTTTTACCTCTAGTGAGATTGCTTGACGTTTCGTAGCACTCCCACTGGCTTCACCACTCTTACGCTTTACACCAGTCATTGCACACAGAGTAAAGTGTACAAAATAGGGCAGAAATTCACAGGAGAAGTACTGTATGCACAATGACCACACTTGTTGTTTTGGTGCGTCTAGCGTGTCGTCTGCATGGTCAGTGATAGTGGCAGCGCGGTGCGGCTGGCTCGCCCGCCAAATTTAAAAATTGCTCGCCCTTTTAAGACAATATTTTTGCAATTAAAGACTTCAGAAACGATGTACGTATCGGCCGTTTGTACGTAATTCGGGGACGAACTGTACAGTATAATGGTGCAGGTCAGTTGTAAGTGAAGTAAACATTCTCCGAGCCATTTTGCAATGTAACAATCTGAAAACTTCAGAAGCTGTTTGTGTTTTTCTTGGAATAAATTTTGTTACTATGTACAGTGCTGTACAGTTGGCATCAAAAGTGCACTCTCGCCCAAAATGAAGCAGCATTGACCCCAAATGAGATGAAACAGTCGGGGTAAGTCAGTTTGGAGACTCATTCCTGTCATTCAGTTTCACCGCTGGGAGCCAACTTTTTTCCCTGATTGTACCTGTACAATATTACTTGGTTTACTAAGGAATAAAAACTTTTATCTTGTTATTTAAACTAGAATATGATTTTTAAATAGTTGTCCAGTATTGTACCTGTTACCATTATCCCAGTGTTATAGACTAAAGGAGCACAGTGCAGTATTACTGTAATTTGCTGCAAGATATTAGCATCATCTTGTTGTACATGTGTAAAGTAAGCTTTTTGTATGGAATATTTTCTCCACAATATAAAGGTATTATTAAGCTTACTGTTAATAAAGTGGATTTCTATTTTTAGTATTTTCTTCCAAGCATTATGTTGCTGTATGTATAATCAAGGCCGTCTTTTAAAAAAAATTGAGATATTTCTTTCATCATGTTGCTCAATGATTCATGGAACACAGTGTATGGTAAAATAAAAAATAAAAATAAAATTTATTTACATATTATAGATTAGTGCAAATGTGTAAGATCCATTAGATTAGTGGCATTATAGATGAAGAACAGGGAAAAGAGTGTACGTACAGTATTGATGAAATACAGTATACAGTACAGGTACATGCTAAAGAATACAGGACCATATGTTAGTACAGTACTGTACTGTAAAAAAGAAGGTATATGCTGTATTCATGGATTTAGAGAAAGCATAATATAAAGTACAGATACCAGACCATTTACTAGAAAACCGTTTGATGAACCTTTATTAGTTTTGAAACTGGTAGGTTTAGCTGGCTGCTCTGTTTTGCTCTTGGTAACACCATGGTGGCGTACGCTTCAGTTTTAAACAGCCGATGTCTGTGTGTACTGTACTTGTCTCTCTACTTTTTGTGGTTATTTACCCAAATGTATCATCATCTATTAACTCTTTAGAGGCATCACAACATAAGTATTGTTTCTCAATCTTGATCTTTTTTTTTTCCATTTCTATTTTTTTATGGCACAATTTTTTTCTTATTCTTTATTTTCTCAAGTTTTTTATAAAAAAAATTATGCAAAAATGGGGTTTAAAAGTGGTGTATTTCCATGGATCATTTACAGTGAATGATAACTACCAGGTAGACCTACCAAGCTCCTTCATCCTGGCCTTACCTGCCATACCCCTAGTCTTTCTTTATGTTGTTGCATCAAGAGCAGAACCTCATTCACTAACAGTACTATACAGTATATGCCACTTTAAGTCTATAAATACTTGACACAAATGAAGATTTATAGATAACTTTCCTTTTGTTTGTATCAGTTAACATCACTGGTGCCATTGTTGTAGCCACATCACTGTAGCTACATCCCCCTAGCTCTCTCCCTATGTACAATAGATGTAATTTTCTTCATTTTTTATTACAAACACAGATAATCTTACATACAGAATGTGCAAAAAAGAAAAATAAGAGCAAACTATGGGTTGTATATACTGTAACTAATTGCTAGCTTGCAAAGATTCCAGCAATACAAATTATATTTTTCTACATCAAATCAATGACATCTCATAAGGAAACAATATTTAACCCTATGCACCACGGATCTCTCACTCACTTGTCAGCTGCAGTAATATCTACCCACGTGCCGCTACACGCCCAACCCACACACTACAGTCCTGTGCTTGGTACTTTGTCAATCACATCTGCCCGCCTTCTTGTAGCTCCATGATTATCGTTCAGCATCATTGGCTGTATGTACATTGTACAGTACTTATCATCAGTGTTTCTTTTCTTACAGTGAGAGGACAGCACTAACATGTAAATTGAAATGTTATGGTGACTGAAGCAATATTTTCTGTGTTTTTGTGGCTATTTTTTAATATCATATTCACCACTTATCAGCTCACTAGCTGTTTCGGCGGTCTACCCAGTGTTAGTACAGGAAGAAACCGGGGACTGGGAAACCTGTGGTGTTTATTAGTGAGAGTCACACTCTGTGTCTGGACCGAGGCTCAAACCCTTGACTCAGTGGTGAGAGTTATGCGCGTTACAGTTGTGAAAATGATGTGAGCAGTGTCGGCCACTATCATTGTTTTTGCGTTATCATCATTCGCGTTGTTTCGGTGACTGTGAAGTGAGCAGTGTAACTGTGAAAATGTCTGGGAAGGCCAAGACAACTGTGTCTCTGAGGTGAAGCTTGACATTGTTAAGCAGCATGAGACTCCCCAGGGGCTGTGTGGGTCATGTCTCCACTCCACCCACAAGAGCCCCCTTATAAGGCCTTGATGATGACCAGACTTGTTCTTAATGATGTGGTCAGTGTTCTGTAACTATTTTCTTTTGATTTTATACATTTAGGAATTTTTTGTCAATGACACGTGTGTTATGGGGACTGGCTGGGAACGTATCCCATTGAACCCCATGTTATAATGCTCAGTCTACAATATTTCACTCAGCGATGGGTGTTCAGGAATTTAACCCCATCATTTATTGAAGTTTATCTGTATAAGAAAACTAATCAGTTATGTATTCTTAAATTTTAGATGCTAATTAGGTACAATAAAGGTGTACACACATATGGTTGTAGGAGAAAGTGTGGAGTTTGGAAGGGAACAATTATTTGAAGTAGTGGATATTGCTGGTAATGCACAAGAGAGCGAGAATGTAGCATCAGCAGATTGACAGTAACGTTTGCGTCATGTAATCATTGCAGAGGGAATTTAGGATGAAACACAATAACTAATCAGGGTTTAAGTGTGGGATAAAATTATTATTTTACTGTACTGCATGTATTTCACTTAATATGTTTATTATTGGCTTATGATCATATATCTCAGGTTTTATAATAGAAACCTTTGGGAAAATGTGCTCCACTCTATGAAAAATTTATTTATGAAAGGGTTTTCCAGAACGGAAGCCTTCCGTAAATTGGGGAATGTCTGTACGTCAGAAGGATTTTCTATAAATATTTAAGGTACTGTACAAGAACCAAACAAGATTTAAAAAGACTGGAGATTAAGGGGCCACGATTTACATACTGTCCATTATTTGTGAATGAATACAAGCTATAACAACTTTCAGTGATGAAGGGATACAGCTGTGCTCATAGATTAACTTATATTGTACAAGGAAATTTTTCCAAGACATGACCAGTACGTATATGCAAAGATCAATTTCCACAGTAAAAAGGGGAATAAGTTTCCAGGCATCTACAGTCCCCATTTTCATGATGATTCTCTATCCTTCAAAGTTTTCTTGATTGAACATTATGAATACAGTACTGTATACAGTACTCTACTCACCAATACATTTGGTGGTTTTCTCCATGAGGATTAGCTGATGTAAGATGACTGCAGAGAATACAAGGCCCATCAGTAGTCTCAAGCTACAGAGATAATGTCCACCTCATAATTATAATACCATTAAAATGTTATCAGTCCTTGATCCAATGCTTGACATCGGTACAGTGAACCCTCACTTTACGCGTTCAATTGAACCCACGGCGGCCCGCGTAAAGTGAACAACATAACATATGGGATTAATTGAAATAGAGACTGGCCCCACCCCCCCAAACTCCACTTTTTCAGACACAATACCTACGTTGTAGTAAAGATAACTTCTAAATTTTATGATGGTATGCACACACAATATATAATTAAGAGAAATATCAATAATATTAGGTTTTTTAACACTTACATTAGTAGAAAAGATGGCTGGACACAATGGGATGGGCGGTTGGTTCCGAGGCAGAGGGCAGATTATTGGCCCTCACCTGTATCACTTGTATCACTATCCACCACAGAGGCTTGCAGGGCCTCTTTGTCAAATCCCTCAAAGTCCATATAAGTCCATATCCTCACTATAATTATCACTATCACTGACTTGGGTGACCTTGTGCGCACCCTGCTCGCGCCGCTTACACAACATGGCGGAGGGCGGGAGAGATGGGGGAGGTTTGGATCCAAAAATGGCGCGGCTCGCCAGCCGCTCTCCGCGTAAAGGGGTACACGCACCACGGAATGTGAGCATTCCTGTTTCGGCAGGGAAACGCGGAATATGGGACCGCGTAAAGCGAGGGTTGACTGTAAATTAAAAATCATTAATCATTCAGGTACATTATCCAACATAAACTCCAGAATATTAAGGGATTCCATGCAGTGTTCTTGTTTATCAGTCTTCTTCTGTAAAGCATCTTGATCCATTAAACTTATTCCAGACCTCTGACTTGAACTGTTGGTTATGTCACCTGAAGGGTCCATAACCTCCATCACAACACTATCTTCTGACCTGGAGAAAGTGCAGCTATCCGAGTAGGACATTGTATCAACGTGGCTGCTGCTGACTAAGTCTAGATCCCCTTCATCTTGAACTGGATCATTAACTGACAACCTGAGTTTATGATGGGAGTGAGTTATAAGATTATTTTCAAGAGCAGAAATACTGTTTTCTGTTTGTAGATGTTGTGATTCATTCATGTCAGATGAGTTTGTTTTATCTAATAAAATATCATGTTCCACTAAGAATCCTGTGGGGAAACTATCAGCAATTTCAGTAACATTGTGTTGTTTCACTGAACTGCACGCTTCATTCTCTAAAGTCTGGATATCAGGTAACTCTACAATACCTGGTGATGAAACAAGTACTGAGAAAGTTTCTTGTTCACAAGGAACATCTGTGTGCCCTCTAAGTTGGGAGTCATGAACTTGACCGGAGGACTGAAAATGTCTTTTATTCTTAACTACACTTGTCACGCTATCTAGTTTTCCTGTTTTTTGCTCAATTTTTTCCAAATCTGGCATATCTGCATTTGATTCTTGCATTATGGATGTAAAATCTGTTTCACTTGTTGATTTTATGCCATCAAGACTCTGCAATACATCCAAAGATGAATTGTGAGCTAAATTGCCATCTTCATTTGTTGCAGGTGATGTAGATGTACTGAGTAGCTTTGCTAATGGATCTGAAGAAACAGTATGACGATTTAGATTGTGTTTCTTAGAAAGGTGATCACGGAGCTTGTCTGGTCGAGTGGTCCTGAAGTTACACTGCAATTTGGATATTACTGTGCACGTAAGAAGATTAGAGGCAGGAGCATGAAGACGCATATGACGTCGCATATTCTTGGCATGGGAGAAGGAGTGGCCACACACTTCACATTGATGGACCCTTGTCTGGAAGGGAAAATGTATTAACAGATATTTTTATGTGTGAAATATGTTACTTTAGATCAAGTATAAGCTCAAATTTATAACAACAAATAATTTGTTGTCTTAACAAAGCCTTCATTAAGTTAATGCAGCCCTTTAAGAAACTAGTTTGCCAGTAAGCTGAATTAACCCCTTGTGTATGCTCCCCTCACCTCTGAACTGAATAAAATCATCTGGCATTAGCCAAATAATATCAAAAGTGGTGTCCCCAAAGTGAAGGGGTTAATAATCAGAGCATTTTAAACGAATTAATTTCTTCTATTTGAGGAAAGGAGTTCCATGAGAAATCTATTCTTGAATTTTTGGGCTCATCTCTTCTATAATAAAAAAGTAAAATAAAAAATTCAAATATGATTCAAGTTATTAATTCCTTCAAATACTTGTTTGTGAATACTTGCTGAGGCAAATGTATATTCCCTTTATGTGTTTGCCCTTAGGACAATTATTTATCTTTCTTGTACTGTATGTGTGTGTGTGTGCGCACACAAACAAAACACGTAAATAAATAATAATGGGAAAATCTTCTCACAAACAATCAGAAACAAGACAACAAAATGTATAGAAATGTAGAAAAATGCAAGAGTCTACCCTCAAGTCAACTCATTCTTTGTTATTAAAGTTGGGTTGGTTGGGCTGCCATCAGAAATTTTTTCCTTGTAGAAATTACTGTCACTAGAACAAATGGCATCTGAGCACCAGCTGGGTTGATATGTAGATCAGACCTACAGAATTTATTTTGTAGCCATCTAGCCAACCCAACATGAAGGATGTCAGTAATTGTGGTGTAATACTGCACTGTACTTTTTTCACAATATGAATGTAGGATGGTGTGTGCATGTAAATTAATAAAAATAAATGAAGAAAGTTACGTATATCTACCCAATAATACGAGTTAAAAAACAACCATAACACCTCAGCCATAGTTTTCTTAAAATAATACACACAATGCCAGTAAATGTGAGGAATAAATAAAAATAATACTAATAAATAAGTTATAACAAAAAATAATATTGCCAAACCAGTAAATAAAAGCCGATGAAGATTTCACACAGTCGCCATTTGCATACACTACCTGCTGCACCAGAGTAACGAAGACCAGCTGGGACGCTGATTCCGTTACATTTTTGGCCTAAGGACAATTATTTCATTGACTTTTTTTTTTCAAAATATGTCTTTAGGATGGTGTGTGCATGTAACTGAGTAAATATAAATGAAAAAAGTTCACTAAGTGTATGTGTGTTTGTATTCATTCTTAATTCAAGTAACCTGCATTAAGCGGGAAAAGCTTGAGTATAAAAAAACACAAAAGTACCTCTCTCTTACACCAGTATTTTAGACCTAAATCAAAATATAAAATTCTTATAGAAATAATCTAAGCAGTGAAAACAAAATTAAAATGACCACCATATCATTTCTTTTTCATCTGCAGGTACAGGTACTTAGTACTGAAAAACATTCATCACCTTTCATCCACAGAATAATAAAACTATATAGCATAAAGAGTTTTGAGGAGGAAAATTGGGAGCTTATCCGGAGAAAGACTAACCTTTGAGTGGGTCGCAAGATGATCATTAAGATGAGTTTTGCGGCTGGAGGTAAAGGCACATCCTGGGTGAGGACAGGGGAACGCTCGACCAGAATGCTGCATCAAGTGAGCCTTAAAGCTACTTATATACTTAGAGGAAAAGCCACATATATCACACAGCAGGCGACTGGTGGGACTGTGGGTGTAAGAGTGAGCCTGAAGTGCATGGCGCCATTTGAATCCTCTCCCACATTCATTACACACAAACCTGTAGAAAATACATGTTGGTCACCTCTCATGTTTTATTTTTGGGTTTTAAATAAGAAAAAATATAAGAATACACAAGTAAATATATTATCAACATCTGTGCTTTATGTGCAAGCATTCACAGATATATGAAAGGATTCCATTCCTGAAAATCCTTTTATAAATCTGATCACATTTTCCTATAGATTCCCATTATAAAAGCTGAGATATACAGTACATGACAGTATTTGCTTCTCAATCTAGCAGAACTTTCCACTATTGAAGGGAATTTCCGGTAAATGTGCGCGTGAGCACACATGCTTGTTTTTGCTCGGACGCCAAACGGTCAGTTTCCACGTCAGGCCTCGCCACACATTGTTGTGGTCTCCCAGGATATTTTTTATTTTTTCCTGTGCGTGTGCGTAGGTATTGTGTCAGAAAAAGTGGAGTTTGGGGGTAGGCCCGGTCTCTATTTCAATTAATCCCATATGTTCTGTTGTTCACTTTACGCGTTTCCCGCCTTACGCGGGCCTCCGTGGGTTCAATTGACAGCGTAAAGCGAGGTATTACTGTACAGGTACTATACTTATTAACCCACTTATAAGGTGACAAAGTATTTTTTAATGTTTTTTTACCGAAATATGGCTGTGTGGGAGGTTAGGCGGGTCTTGCAATGCCCGGGGTCTAAAGGTTAATGTACCGCACCGTGGATTAGTTGACACCAGACAACCGGCTAGTTGCAGGGACGCTCATCCCTTCCTTCAATATGTTTGTTGGTTGACGAATATATACAGTACTGTATGTTACAAATGAATACCTGATAATACACATACAGTACGTCCGGATAATTCGCAATTTTTATTTCGCTGTCCTCTATTATTCACGGATGACACCCTGGATGTACCCAAGAACGTTGAAGGGTAGTTTTAAAGTTGCCGGCATTTTCACTGTCGGGACAGAGAGCCATTTGTTCTAGAGACAGTAATTTCTTTTACCTTTAATGTATATGAATGTGTGTGTATAGAGACACACAAAAAATACATACATATAAATAATAATAGGAAAATCCTCTCACAAATAATCAGAAAAAATATTAAAAACATTGAGTCAACCCTCAACTCCATTCGTGCTTTGTTATGAATAGAGCACGAAGTAGACGAGGGTCGACTCAACATTTGTACTAAATTTTTTTCTGATTATTTGTGAGAGGTTTTTCAAATTATTATTTATTTGTATGTGTTTTATGTGTTTTATGTGTGTGTGTGTGTGTGTGTGTGTCTACACACATACATATATACAATACAGGTAAAAGAAATAATTGTCTTAAGGGCAAACACATAAATGGAGTATACATTTCTTTGTACACAAGTAAAAATGACCCCCCCCCCCCCCCACGGGTCAGCAAAAGCTATTTGCGGATTGGGTGATTTTGAGAACCTAACCCCGCGAATTTGAAGGGCATGCTGTAATAATAATACTGGTATGTACATGTAAATAAATACATGTAGGATTTAAGGGCTACTGTACTGCACAGGAGAGAGAGAGAGATCTTTCATCTGTTGACCTCATAGACTGTTTGCCAGCTTAGCGTTGTTGTCACTCTCAACCTTTAATGCCACTTGTCACAGTTTTGGGCATTAGTCATTGTTACCAATTACGGTATTCTCTTTTTACATAATGTCTTACATGTACTGGTATTTCTCCAGATTTTTTCATATTTAGCGACTTTGTAGCAACTTTAGCGATGAATCTAGTGACAATCACAAACAGGTGTTGGCAACACTGGCAGAGGTGCCACAAGCCAGCCAGCTGTTCCCAGGCATCTGCCTTGTTTATAACTTTACACCACATTCATGTAAATGTTTATAAAATCCAGGAGCATTACATGAATGAACTGTAACTGCATTCTTAAACAATTTAACAACAAATATTACAAGTAATGCCCCAGTAATGTTTGTTTGTAAAAAGCCATAGTTAACATCAAAGATATTTTAATGTTTTGAAAGAAGTCCTTATGTGTAGGGACTCCCATAATATGACGAGTGTAAGCACTGACCTAAGGCTGACTTCAGTAACAGTTACCCTTCTGGAAAAATGCTACAGTTAGGTAAAACTTGTTTGCGAGTGCTGGAAATTAAGTTGCAACCTAGTACGGAGTGATTGAGACCTACTGGTGCAGTAAAGTCAAAGTTTGATGCTAGTGGGGGAGCCATACTTAGAGGTAGACCTGTTGTTTAAGACAACCCCTAGTCCTGAACAAAAAAATTTGAGCTTCAAAAGTCAACTTATAGGCCGCAATATATGGTACTTCTACCATGTTTTCCAGGTTAACCCCTTCCACTATCATATACATACAGTGCTTCACTCTGGCCCAGTTAAACATTCCCCGCTCTACTATACAATAAGACTTACGGTTTAGTTGTAGAGTGCTTTGGTGCATGCATTGTCAGGGCGGCACGAGTTCGGAATCTTAGATCACAGTACATACAAAAGAATGGCAGTTCCTGATCATGAAGAGCAAAATGAAGTCGCTGTCCCTCCAGTTCTCGAACCTAAAGCAAACACATACAATAATTACATTACAAATACTGTACTGAGATTGTACAGTAATAAAATACACTACAGCCAATAAAATGACTAAATAAATGGCATTTATCATTTCTTTGACAGTCTAAAGAAAATCTTCCATTAACATCTGTAACTTACCTTCAAACAAGGATGGAAAGAAACATTAAAATTAAAGACGGTGGACTTGACCCGAAAACATATTTGAGAATTGAGGTCAGACCGAGATACTCAAGGTACAGTACCAAGGAAATACTCGTTCAAACTAATAAGATTAACTTCACCATCCCCTTACTAAGAACACTTGAAAATTCTTCACAGAGACATGAGTTACTTTATCAAACAGAAGGTTAACTGAACCAAGCTACATCAATGTGGTATAAAGATCAATCCTTGCTTTATAAGGTTACAGGTGTACCAAGAGGCTCATGTTATTGATGGAACCAAAACCTCCATGCACAGTGACTATTGTGTGACTTGATGGCAATGACCTCTAGTAGCCTCTCATCAGGTCCATCTTTCTCAGGTCACTTACAACCTCTTCCCATTTGGCCTGCTCCTAGCTCTCCTCACCTCCACATTCTTGGCCTGCTCCTAGCTCTCCTCACCTCCACATTCTTGGCCTGCTCCTAGCTCTCCTCTCTTCCACATTCTTGGCCTGCTCCTAGCTCTCCTCACCTCCACATTCTTGGCCTGCTCCTAGCTCTCCTCACCTCCACATTCTTGGCCTGCTCCTAGCTCTCCTCACCTCCACATTCTTGGCCTGCTCCTAGCTCTCCTCTCTTCCACATTCTTGGCCTGCTCCTAGCTCTCCTCACCTCCACATTCTTGGCCTGCTTCTAGCTCTCCTCTCTTCCACATTCTTGGCCTGCTCCTAGCTCTCCTCACCTCCACATTCTTGGCCTGCTCCTAGCTCTCCTCACCTCCACATTCTTGGCCTGCTCCTAGCTCTCCTCTCTTCCACATTCTTGGCCTGCTCCTAGCTCTCCTCTCTTCCACATTCTTGGCCTACTCCTAACCAATAGAATACAGATATTATCCTTGTTAATTCATCCAGGAATCTTCCACCACTGAGATTCGCTCAGTCACCAATACCCCTCTCAGTTGCCCCGTCCACATTACTAGTTTGTTGAATGGAAATCTTTGAAAATCTCCTGTAAAGTACAAAGCCTCTTCAGGATGGACAAGATTGTGACATTATCTATTTCACTTCACTGCCCAGCAGTTTGATATAAAGATTATAGTTCTCGGGACCAATACGGTACAATCCATGGTAAAATTAATAACTTAAGACGGACAGAATTCAAATAAGTCGTGACTATGGTGCAAATCACTCATGCTACACAGAACTTCAAAATATTACTGTACTTATCTAAAATGAAAAAGTTCACAAATAATCCATCAATTATCTGAATATTAAAGCCATAATTTTTACTAATTATCCAATAAAGGATATATTTGAGCCACAAGTACTGCCACAGTAACAGTACAGTATAGCAGCTTAAAACTAAATTAATCAAATGGGTGCGTCTGAATTCACAAGACGAGTGTGTCCTACAAAAGGTTTTGTAATGGAGACAGGATTGGTACTATGTCTTGTTACAAGTGAACTGGTGATAGGGAGGTGTATTATGGCTGATGGGGCTAGGCTCAATCTGTATTTTGCTTCACATGGCTACTCCTGCTTCTGTAAGGTCTCTTTTCAAAGGTTTTGGTTGAGGTAATACTAAGCTTCTAATTATGTACAGTAGTTGCATTAACCATTTCCAGTCAAAATCTGGACTCTAACTTAACCCCATAGACTTAGCTGGTGCCAAATAAGAGCTACTTAGGAAGATCCACAGGACAAGGACATAAACTAGGAATGAAAGAAGCTCACCTGGACAAAGCAAAGAGGACATTTGTGAGTAAAGTGTTGAGCATTCTGCACATGCTTCACCAGGTCACCACACCGCTGGAAGGAACAGCTACACACTGTACATACCAACCCTTTTCCCATAGACTTGTGTTTCTGTTGTTTCTTCTGGTGCCGAGACAGAGCCTCTCTACAGTAAACACCTTCTTCTTCTTCTTCTGTATTTACGACTAGGCTTAAAATATCACCTGTACAGTCATTTGCACTATGAATATTTCCATCACTTTCAGTTTCAGTATGACCGCTTACTTGCATTTTAATATTTGGTTGTTCCACAGTGGCCTCTGTGGTGAGGTCTGTCACTGCTCCCAAAGATGGAGGATTCTCACAGTTAGATATATTTACATTAGCTTCCTGAATCTGTGAGTTTAGTGGCTGCTCATAACTCACGTGTTCTTCTCTACAATGAGCAGAAGTCCAGTTACTGTTTGCAGAAGCGCCCATGTCATGAACATCACTGCACAACATCGATAACTCCAATATACCATTATCACACTCAACTTTAACTCCTAAGGAATCAAGCAAGGGATAATCACCTGACTGTTTACTTTGTAAAGGTTCTGATATTTGATCAGGTATTGTTTCAATCGCTAAACTCCCTTCATTAACTTGCTCTGCCTGCTTAGCTTCACCTACTTCTTCCCTTTGCTCAAAACTTTTTGTCAAGACTGGCTTCCTGCGGTGTTTTTTCCGAGCGTAGCTTTTACCGTCACCACCATCATTTTCTAACAACTGAACTACCGGTACATTTTGTTCTTTGTTCATCTCCAAACATGCACATATTTGATGTGAGAGGCCAAGCATTTGAGCATACTGGTTGAGCGAAGCAAGATGCAAGGATGAAACACTAATAGTTTCCCCATACAAAAGGCCTATCAGTGCCTCCATCATATTTGCTTCAGCAGTGCCATCTGTAAACAATTGAAATATTATATATGGTACCAGAGTTACAGAAAAAAGTACAATATACAGTACTGTACTGTACAGTCCCTCAAAAAGTAAGTTAGCCATGGGGTCAATGTGGTTCAAGGCTTTCTGAGCAATGTTACTTGACCTGTTTCTGAACGGTTGGTTGTTATACTGAACAGTGGTCACTCGGTTAACGAATGCCTCGGTTAACGAATTACCTTCCATGAGAATCTTCATTTCGGTTAACGAAATTCTTACGAAAATGTTTCGACATGCTTTGGCTTGCTCAAAAGCTGGAAGAGTAGCCCGCCAATACAGTAATCGGTTCTAGGGCTTACATTCATTACCATTTGAGTAAATATCAAGAAGGTTGTACTATTCAATAATTTTCCAAGTTTTATATTAAAATTTTGTCATTTTAACAATTATTTAACATAATTGCAGTACAGGGAACTAGTTTTTGGTGCGCCCATCAGCCACTTCACTCACCCACCAAGGCCTCAGTTTGTATCTCTGTTCAGTGGAGGAAACATCTTGGTTGTGGGTCTCTTGAACACAAGAGTATTTTTACATTTTTACAGTACAATTATTGCTCATTCTGAAATTTATTTAACATATTGACAATGTGTGCAGTGCAGTGTTGATTTAAAGAAAATAATCTTGAATTACACCTGGTGAACTTAAAATTTTATGGGTGAAATGACGGCATCAAGCATGGGGTGATTTCTCTTCCACCCCCACTTACTTCTCTTCTCCCTTCTCCTCCACCCCCACTCCTAATTCCCATCATCATCAACCAGGAGCCTTCTACATACACATCTCAAAGTAAGTGTATTTTACTGCATTTATTTTTTACTTTGTATGTAATTTTCGGCGAGCTGGAAATTGCCCAATATCCCATTGAAACAATGGTTTCGGTCAACGAACGACCTTCTGGAACGAATTGTGTTCGTTAACCGAGGGACCACTGTACATTAATATAGGGTCAATCCGTGTCAAATTAACCAGGCCAAAACATCAACAATATGAAATTGGCTAAGATAGAATTTAGATATTAACTTTCTACTGTGGAAATTATTATGAGACATGATCAATCAATGATATTATATTTATAATTATGGATAAGACAAGACAACATATTTAAAAAAAACATTGAAAAGTGAAGACATATTATATGTATTAAATTGCCTACTACAGTAATAGTGAAAAATATTGAGATAAATCGACATTTACTTTGAGCCTCATTTTTGTCAAGAAAAACCCAAAAGGGCAGAAGGTCTTTATGTTGAAGTTGTAGCTGAACACTAGATCTTTCATTTGAGCCATTAAAATTAAAAATCCATATGGTTCTGCGAAAGTTATGGTCATTTCCGTAGCACGTTACGGTTGACCGAACATGAAATGTGTTGTACTTTAAACCCCTAGCAACCACACACCACCCATAGCAACCACATTTTTTCCATTGCATATTAAACTGTATGATGTAAGCTTTTATATTTGATAAGTTTTAAGTTTATATCTACACTCGTTGGCATTTAATAAGCATCTGAATTCGGGTTGATTTAAAATCAGTCACCGTTCCGCTTGAGCGAGCATGAAATGATCAAATTTCAAATCGCCATAACTCTGCAACGGTAAATCCGATTTTAAAAAGTAAAACCTTTCTGAAATCAGCTTAAAAAGTTCTATTTATATTCCAAATATTAGCCAATTTCATGACGGTTGATGTTTTTTTTTATTTATTTTGGTTAACTTGACATGGATTGACCCTATAGCTTGATGAGTTTCTTGTTATAATTGAAGTACAGTATCTATTGTGTCATACAAGGACGACTCCCTCCCCCACCTCTAGCTGTTGCTGATGCGGTGAGCAGGTGTACCAACTCTTGATGATGCACTGGGGATAATAATATCAAAGCATTTCATCTAGCGTTTCAAAATGTAGCGACAGAAAACCTAACGATACTGTTTGGGGGACTCTACAGTACTTATAGTCTTATAGATAAGAATAAATTCAAGAATCCGGTTTCTCTCCAGGAATGTTAAGCAGTAGTTTATTACATGTTCTATACCCTATAACGGGTTAGTCATTTAACTGGCAACCATCAGCCAAATTATGGTCTCCACACACGGTACAGTAACACCTACACTTATCCGTTATGGCCTTCTGTGTCGTTACTTTACAGGGGCTTTGACATTTACCTTTTGCAACACACAGTACATGAGTAGTCTGGAAGGCTTGGTGATAACAGCTCCAGCCCAACACTGAGCTTTAACATAAGCAATGAACTAAATTTCAAAGATTGCAGACTGGCTGAATATCCAGTGGAAGGACGCAGCCTTGGTGAAATGAGTGCAGATTGAACAGACTGCTCTAGAGGGCCTCCTACCTCCTGAAACATCCTTTTCATCTGACCTACTTCATTTGGAGGCATAAGGTGTGACAAGGAGGACTAAGTAATCTAAACACAGTTAAAGATTTAGCCTCAGTGACACAGAAGAGTTTTATCAACTACAGTATCTTGACAACCCAAACAAGACCAGCACTATTACAAAAGGTGTCTGGCTTTAGGACATACTGTAACTGGAAATGGTTTTTCACAGGAAAACAATACTGATAAGAGCAATATGATTACTGCAATACTCACCCTGTTGTGTTGAGGAAGACTTCAAGGGTACATCATCTATGGAAATAATAAGAGGCCTTAAGACAGACCAATCACGCTGTTCTGCCAACCGTCCTTGAAGAACAGAAGCTATAACTGTAGAGTGAGCAGCAAGTACACAGCTGTGTGCTGCAGTCTGCTGACCATCACTGCCCATGACAACAATGTCACACAGTTCTCGTTTCCCACGTAACCACTGTAATGTTCATAGGAGGAAAATCCATCTAAGATATGTCCATTAAATAGACCTTTTCATGTACTGTATTGTTCAAAGAAAATTAATAAAAACTGGTTGAAGCAGTCAGATAAAGTTTATGTACACCTTATTATAAAGTACTGATATCATTACTTCTATCAATGTGGACCTGTGCAGCATCTCTGAATGGGGAGGTACAAACTTGGTTAGGTTCAATAGTAATAAAACTCAATATTTACCAATTACACTTTGTAAATTAGATGATCTCTCACCAATTACATTTCAGGATGCTATCATCCTGCCAAATTCTGAAATAAATATGTTAGGCCTCACTATTTCCTCCAATATGTCCTGGAAATCACACATCCTTAGTATAGCTAAAGCTGCCTCCCGAAAGTTGGGAATGCTGTACAGATGCCGTAGCTACTGCACTCCTGAGCAGTTGTTTCAAGTATATAAGGGATTCATTCGTCCTAACTTGGAGTACTGCTCTCATATCTGGGATGGCTCTTCTTCTGTCCAACTATTAGATAGGGTGGAATCAAAGGCATTTCATCTTATTAACTCTCCTCCTTTAGTCGACAATCTCTCTTCCCTTTCTCTTCAACACAATGTTGCTTCGCACTCTCTCTTTTACAGGTACTTTATCAGGCAATGTTCGGTGGATTTGGCATCCTGTGTACAGCCGGCAATGCCGTGGGCTCGTGACACACGTCTTGCCCGCGGTGCCCACCGTTTCTCTGTGGATGTCGGTCACACGAGAATAACCCGTTATAGTACCTCCTTCTTTCCTCACACAACCAAACTGTGGAATGATCTGCCTTCTTCTGAGTTTCCATACTTATACAATCTGTCTCACTTTACAAAGATGGTGTTCCGGCATCTTCGTGGTGTAGATTAACACAGTATAACCTTTTTGTTCTCCATTTTTAATTTCTTTGTTTTTTTTTTTCGCCCCCCTAGGCCCCGTTGTGGGTCGTTTGACCCGTGCCCGGGTGGGCTAATTCCCGTAAAAAAAAAAAATTACTTTTAAATAATCTTTGTGTCTGTAATATTGAAAATTGGAAACCTGACAGCCAATGGACGAAAATTAACCTAGGTTAGGTTAGGTTTGGTTTGGTTTGGTTTCAACAGTGATTTGGAAGTTGAAATTGTTATGAGAATAGGTTTTTGAACTTATTATCATGGCAAAAAGGAGCCACAGCCATTAAACGAATATTTACCTGCCATGGGTGTCCTTTACCGAATCTTATCCCTCAGACATTGATTTGTAACCACCCCAAGTTTAACCAAATTCTCTAACGTTCCTGGATAAGCTAAATCCCCGTTCCAGAATATGGTAAATTTTTACTTTAGGACATGAGTCCCTTGGGGTTGACCAATAAGTTTTTCCAGTGTATGTTGGTGTGTTTTAAGCGAATCTGACCTTCATTTTTGTCGGAAATCGCTCATTTTTGCCCCACCCTGACCCCCCAACAATAAGGGGGGAGAGCCTGGGAAATCTGGGTTTTTGGTTGGGGGAGAACACGAAAACCAGTCATCTAACCTAACCTAAATGTTTCAGTAGTTTAAAACTTTTGGGCGCGCCATGTCCGAAAGTATAATACCTTGGTCAGAAGTGGAGAGAATGATCGTCTTCCCCGTAAAAATCCGCAATAAACTTAAAATAATTGTAGCAGCACGAAACACACCTAACCTCCACCACAGCCATTGTCAGACTGGTCATTGAAATTCAAATCCATACCCAAGCTGCTTCCTTTGAAAAAATTCACGTGATGATATCGATACATCATTGATCACGAGCGGATGACTGACACATGCATGATCCATAATAACCTCTTCAGACAAAGACTGAAAAGTGCGTAAAATCAATTAAATTATATTGTCACTATTTTCCATTTCTGACTACTATAAATGGGGTTCAAAATGCTCAGAGTAGGGAGATGTAAATGTTTCGGTAGTTTTAACTTTGGGGCTCTCTGTGTCCTAAAGTAAATTAATACCCAGAATATTACCCAAGTTATCAATACCTGTATATACTGTAAATGTCTAAATTTGCTGGTTTACTTGCACACTCCTTCTATAGTCTCAAAAACATTTGGTTTTGGTGTGCAGGATCAATCAAGTTTTCTTTAAATAATAAACAATAATACACAACTAATTTACCTGGAGACTTTTAGCTATCTTTATATCACACTGTAACGTCAACATTGTGAAGTCTTCCACCGCTCTTCTTAGTCTTACACTTTACATCAAGAGCTGTCTTATTACACCTATAATGACTGACTCTTCCTGTGGTGGTAGCAGTGTTGTCAGGCGTCACTGAGTCGTGTTTACACATCCGGGTGCCGTTCATCATCAATTTATTTTCCTTTAATTAATTATACCCCAGAGGCGATTATTTTATTGAACTATAATTATCCAATCGTTAGCATAATATATTAAATTGTACTTACCTATTCAATTAAAAAAATATATATATATATATATACTTGTTAAATTTTAAAGAACCTCCGGCCGCCATTTAATAATACAAATTAACTATAAATTTATTTTAAAGGAATGTTTGAATACTCTTGGGCGCCCAAATAAGTTCTCGGCCAACAGTGTACTTATTATTTTATTTTTTCATTTCACTACTTATCAGCTTACAGGTTTTCCTGGTGGGTTACTTTTGTTACTTTGTTATGATCTTTACTGGCCTGTGTTAATATAGGAACAAGGAATATATAGGATATACTTGCACAAGTACAGTGAACCCAAGGTATACATGAGATGAATTTAGTTTCCTTATCGTATGTAACGCAACATTGGCATAAAAGATAGTATAGATTATTGTCTTATTGCGATTGGAGCCACTGATACTGAACAAAAAACTAGCAATCACTCATCAGCGACTCGTCCAGCGTACTGATTGAGCAATAGGGGTTGGGTGTAAACGGGACTGCCCAGTATGGGCCAATAGGCCCGCTGCAGTTTCCTCCATTCTTATGTTCTTTTATTAACAGCAAAGACTTATTGGCGACGCCACATTGGAACTTTCCTCCAAATATGTTTGGCAAACAGTAAAACAAAGAAACGTTTGCGTCACACAGAGATGACAAAATAACTGATGCCTGGGACAAAATAATCAAAACACCTAGTTTACAAACATTATAATGTAGTGGATACTCTCCCCTACTCATCACCTGCCGTTCGCTTACCAGCCAATCAGCTTACAGCACATGACATAAATGCTAGTGACAGGGGGGAAGGAGGTTCAGGGGAAGGATAAAGGGATGATTGAAGTGAATTTTAGGAGGTAAAGGTGCCGTGGCTAAACACAGCTTGCGTGAGGGGGTTTAAGTTGGAGGCAGCAGCAACTCGCCCGGACGCGGCGAGGTGGCGGGAGGACAGAGTCAGGTGAGCCTCAGGTTGCAGTGGATTCCTCCCCTACAAACGCCGTGTGTCGCTGACTGGCCGACCCCTCTCGAATCTACCGGCGTATCCCTCGTGGTCAAGGTCAGGTAACCAGCGACGCCGAACAAAGCGGGGCCTTCCATCAAGCCACACCGACACCCGCTACATCAGACCTCACCTGGCCGTCGTCGACCTCTTTCTACTTACCGCCACCAGCAAGCAACATCCCTCAACAGCTCCATACACACGCTCCCCCAGAAAGTTCCTCGCCCTACAGGAACTCTGAGCAAGCTTCGCCCGACTTAGTATCTCTTCAACACTGTGCTGTGCAACAATATATATACGGGAAACACATTGTGACTTTCTATTTCTACCTTAATCCTGAGTGTTGGATATATTACAGGTACGTACGTTGTGAGGCCAAATAAGAGACCCTGACAACCTGCCACGACAGTACGCTACAAGGTCAAGCGTCAGATGCGTGTTGGGTTGGGCCATGGTTTCTCAGTACTTGGCCGGCTTGATTGTGTGTGTTGTTTTCTTGTTTGGAGCAAATGTCTTGGTATTCTTGTTAGCTTGAAGTTGATTTTCTTCTTACTCTCCTCCTCTTCTTGCTCTCTTGAAGTGTCCATTCATTCGTGTTTGGGTCTTGTTCTTCGTCTTCCTCGTGCCTTAGGTCTTCATAGGTGCGGAAGAAGTCGGAGTTTTCTTTTCTTGATTTTTCTTTTCTTCTGTTTTTTTCTTGTCTTGAGCGTGTACAGTAAGGAGGGCCTCTTTGTAGCTCAGCTTCTTGTCGAGTCGAGCCTTGGCTATCCTGCATTCCTCCTTCCATTTGGGGCAGGTCCGATCGGCGGAGGAATGTGGGCCGCCACAGGCAGAAGCATTTTTTCACTGTGTTGGGGCAGACAATGTAGCGGTGTCCGGGGCTGCCGCACAGGGAGCAGGTGTCCTACTGCGCCTCACACTTGTTGACTGTGTCCGTGGTGCTGGCATTTGTAGCAGCGTTTCGGTCTGCAATAGGGCTTGACTGGCACGGCTACCCACGCCAGTTGAGCCTCCCTGGGTAAGGTTGCATGGTGTCCGATGAGGGCAGTGGTATCGGACAGCTTCTTGACAACTTGGAGTTGTCCCTTGAGGAGCTCACTCAGCTCTGCTTGGTCCACGTGGGCAATTTCGGCGTGGGAGATTACTCCCAGCTTCAGGTTGTCCCACTTGTAGGCAATCATTTTTATTGGAATGCCGTTGATGTCTGGGATCTCCACGAGCTGTACGGGCATACCCTTCTCGGCGAAGGTGATCTTGATGTCACCATGGAGCTTCAGTCGTTCCACCTTGGTGACCCCCATGATCCCATTAGTTTCAAAGAACTTCTTGAGAACTAGGAGGTTTAATTTCTTGGGGCAGGTCGGCGTATCCGGACGTATCCGCGCCACGTTGTCAAACTCGTAACCGTTCATGGTGAGAGAGGGTCAGAGCAATGTCGACAGACTAGGTCTCAGGTGTGGACGAAGGAGTAGTATCGCCAAGTGAGTCTCGAGCTTCAACATCTCAGCCAGGATCAGTGCTCCTGTCACCTCTCACGCACTGCACAGTGCATGAGTTTTTAAATGCCACATTGACGTTCCAGGTTTTTAGTTGCAAAAGAATTTGAGAGAAATTTGTGTGAAATGGTAATACTAAGAGATTCTTATGGTCATGGGTGGGCTTGGGATCGGTTCTATCAAAAGATTTCTTAGTAATGTTCAGGCATTTGTCTATGAAAGATCTAGGGTATTTAAGGTTTGAGCCAATATTATTACTATTAAGTAATATTTTACCACCTTCAGCAGTCTGGTTTAGATATGCTGATGATGTATTATGTCTCTGGCCATGTAATGAGGACCTAAAAGCTTCCCTGCCACAACTTAACTACTTAGCCCCCTCGACCAAATTCACTGTGGAATTAGAGCATGACTGTAAATTGCCTTTCCTAGACTGTCTGATCCACAGAATAGGTAACACCTTTAAGTTCAGTATTTATAGAAAACCAACTAATGTGTGTTCATACATTCATTAATATTCTGTCCACCACAATAGAGTCAAACAGTCAGTATTTTCATCAATGTTTTTACGTGCTTTGAGAATTTGGAAGCCGGAATTCATTGATGAGGAATATAAATATATCTATAATATTGGCTTGAACCTTCAATACCCTAGATCTTCACAAAAATTTCTCTCAAATTCCTTTACAACTAAAAACCTGGAACGTAAATGTGGCATTTAAAAACTCCTGCACTGTTAAACAAATGTTAATCAAGAACTCCCCCAACAATACAGGCGGCTGCATTTAAAAGGTTCCTTGCAAGGAATGTAATATATTTTACTTAGGCCAGACAGGTAAAGATCTTGTAACTAGACTTAAACAACATAAATATAGTGTTAGGACAGGCCAGGAATCCAATGCTCTGTTTGTTCATTTGAGGGATAATAAGCATTGCATTGACTGGGATAATGCCTCCTCAATGTTACCTTGTAATTCAATTGACAGTAGGAACATTATAGAATCTAGTCGCAACAAGGCAAACAGGATTCTTGGGTTCATATCTAGGTCTGTGAGTAACAGAACTGCTGACGTTATCTTGAAACTTTACCTAGCATTAGTGAGGCCACACATGGATTATGCGGTTCAGTTCTGGTGTCCTTATTATAGAATGGACATAGATTCTTTGGAGAGAGTACAAAGAAGAATGACAAAAATGATCCATAATATTAGAAACCTTCCATATGAAGAAAGACTGAAAAGCTTAGGCTTACATTCATTAGAGAGGCGAAGAGTTAGGGGAGATATGATAGAGGTGTACAAGTGGGTAAGTGGGATGAACAAGGGTAAAATGGAAGATGTTCTGAAGCTCAGTAATAACGAAATAACTAGAACAAATGGCTTTAAATTAGATAAATTCCGATTCAGAAAGGATATAGGCAAGCACTGGTTTGGTAATAGAGTTGTGGATATGTGGAATAGGCTACCGAGTGCTATAGTAGGATCGGGGACGCTAGGGAGCTTCAAGACGAAGTTGGATAGGCACATGGAAGTGCTGGGATGGGTGTGAAAGGGATCTGCCCTGTATGGGCCAGTCGGCCTCCTGCAGTATCCCACTTTCTTATGTTCTTATGTTATGTTCTTATGTAATTAAGAAGATTTGTAACCAGGTGAGAAGGTTGGGTCATCTTATCCTCTGACCTGATTACCGACTGCTGCTCTGCTTTTTGAAGATTAGTAGGGTCACTACCTAATAACCTGACTATTGTGGACTTGATCTCACCTTCCTCTACTTTATATATTTGCCTTATTATGTATTTCTCCTTAAACGGGCCGCCTATAGGCAAAGGCCCGTGTCGGGCTACGGTCCTACAATCTCAACAACATATATCTCCTTAGTCTGTACTCAACCCTGAAGATGTGAATTACACTAAAGCGCTTGGGAACTTCGTGTTTTCCTTTTCCTTGTGGTTATCAGCATATACCTTTTACTTTTTTTTTTTACTTTTATCCTCTTCGCCACTGATCGGCTTGTTAGCCACTTGGGCGATCGGTCACGTCTCTAATTACTTTTCATTTATATTCTTCACCAAAAGATCGGCTCGCTAGCCGCCCGGGCGATCGGTCACGTCTCTGTCATGCACTGTTGGCAAGTACTGGGCATGCACCGGTTCCTGAATGTACCTGAACCTGCTCCAGTGTTGGTCAAGTCTTGTCTTGAAAGAGCTCACACTCGGTGCCGTCTCAACACTCTCTGGTAGATTGTTCCAAGAGTTTACAACCCTCACTCCGAAAAAGTCTGCCCTCACGGTTTTCTGGACTTGCGGCTTCTTCAATCTTAAGCTGTGACCCCTTGTGGGGCGAGCGTCCGCCAGCTCCAAGTAAGGACACTCAACTGAGTAGTGCCCCCTGAGATGCATATACACCTCAACTAGGTCCCCCCTTGCCCGTCTGTAGTATAAGCTAGGCAAGTTCAGGCGCTCCAATCTCTCAGGGTAGCTGAGGTGCCGTGTACTGCGCACATCATTGTCATTCCTAAAAAACCCATTTAATTCATATTACGCTATATAACATTCAAATCCACCGCGCTTGTAGAATCTCAGAAAACGGGAAACATTGATAAAGGATAACCCACCTACTCAAAGTTACTAGACCATGTGTTGAATTGTACCCAGGTACAGTTATATCATATTAATTGTATGTATTCATAACATTAAGGAGAACTCAGGGTATCCATAAGATGAATGTTAAAGTCCAGTTGAGCCGGAGTAGTGTACTGTAGGACTAAGTGTGGATCATGGTTCGAGGGTCATACTATTTACGTCTGTGAACGTGTAGCGAACATAACTTCCACAGATATTGTAGTGGATTTCTCCCCGGCAAACGCTGTTTGTCGCTGAGTAGCCGACCCCGCGAGTTCCACAGTGTGTACCTCGTGGTCTGGGTCAACCAGCGCCGCCATACATCACGGAGGTCAACTACTAAGCCACGCCTACCCCCCGCTATTTAAGACCTGACCTCGTGGTGAGCTCTCTCTTTCTACTGTGGGGTATGGGATGATTGGGTTCTCAGGATGGGATGGAGAAAGGAAACTCACAATGTGCTCTCTGTATACATGTTGTATTGGATGTACAATGCAGCTTGGTGCTGGGAAGGCAGCATGGTTACAAGCTGGTTGGTGAGGGCGCTCAGAGGAGGACAGCTTGTGGGTCGCCATGCTCTCCGGCGGGAGCGAGGGCCGCCAGGCAGCGGCGGAGGAGGAGGAGGTGTTGCTGGCTGGTTGGTGTAGGTACAAAAGAGGTTGGTCGATACGATACGAAGTCTTTAGTTAAGAGGTGAAAGAAGATTATTAGGGGTTGAAGGAAAAAGTGGTGAAACTGAAATACAGCTGGAGTAGAGAGAATCTGGGCTCAACCAGATCGCTTCATCTTTCTTATTGGTATTTTGTCTTTGTTCTGCTCCCTTGGGTCGTCAGACCTTTGTATTAATATTGGTTTATTTATATAATGCTGCTTATTATTATTATTTTTATTATTGTTGGAGTTAGTGAGCCCGCCCAGGTCCTTGTGTAACTGGGAGGGTAGTCACATTTTTTTTTTTTTTTTTTTTTTTTTTTTTTTTTTTGAGGTGTTGTTAAGTGTTAGTTGTGTTAGTCTAAAGGTACACTGTATGGAGAGGCCTGCCAGGTTCTTAGTGGAGCTGGTTGGTCACTCTCATCTTTATTCCTCTAGTAATGTTTAATGTATAATGTGTATATTGAGGCAGGAGGTGGTTCAATTACTTCTTCCTGGCTGATATAGCTGGGAGGGTAATCACATTATTATTATTATTATTATTATTATTTTTTTTTTTTTTTTTTTTTTTTTTTTTTTGGAGTTAGTGAGCCCGCCCAGGTCCTTGTGTAGCTGGGAGGTTAGTTACATTTTTTTTTTTTTTTTTTTTTTTGCTAAAATGTTAGTTCAATGTTAAATGTTAAATCTTAAATATTAGTTATGTTAGTCTAAAGGTACACTGTATGGAGAGGCCTGCCAGGTTCTTGTGGAGCTGGTAGGTCACTCTCATCTTTTATTCTCTCTATTAATGTCTTATATGTATATTGGGGCAGGAGATGGTTCAATTACTTTCTTCCTGGCTGATTTAAACCAACTGTGTTCTTGGAATTCTTCGTTGTCTATATTATTTATCCAGTTTTGATATGTTTCTGTGTTAAGTTCAGTCACTTTTTTCCAAATATTTACAGCTTTATTGTGTATATCTACATTGATTGCTAAGAGATTTGCTCTCTTATGTAGCTGTTCATTACTGATGTGGTCTGTATATTTTATGTTATATATAAATCTAAGGGCTATATTTTGTACTGTTTGTAACCTTTTAATGCTCGTTTTACTAAGGGTGTTCAATGGGATGGGTGGGTAGTCCATAATTGATTTGACAAGGGCAATATATATATCTTTCTCTTGTTATTAATGCTAAGGTTCTTAAAGCGTTTTATTTTTGATAATCTTATTCTTGCCTGTCGTTCTTTATCTTTTAAGTATGTTATATATCCTCTTTTTGTTAGTTTTAGTCCAAGCATCCTGCCTTCAGTGTCGTATGGGTATAGTTCCTGGTCGACTATTACTGGACTTGTTTTAATCTTGGCTATTGGTATTATCTTGAATTTGTTCTTATTTGTCCTGATTTTCCATTTTTTCTCAAAATCATTTATGTTTTTTATCGCTCTTACCGTGTAGAGTGCCATAAATTGAGTTGATTTTCCTGGGTATGATACTATTTGAGTAATATCATCAGCAAACATTACATATTCGCTAAAGGGGGTAGGTTGAGGTGTGTCTGAAATATAAATTGTTTCTAGTGTTGGAGAAAGGCATCCTCCTTGAGGTACTCCACTCTCAAGATTAAACATAGTTCCTAAAAAGTTTCCAATTTGAATTTGTGCTCTCCTACCATCTAAATAGTTACACAATATTCTTAGCAAGTCCCAGTTTTAATATTTTATATTTTAAGCCTAAATGCCAAACCTTATCAAAGGCCTTAGAAACATCCCTTAAAATTATATTGATCTGGTTACCCTTGCTTTTTTCTATTGCAATTATTTCCGTTATTATGGCTATTGCAGTTAGGGTATTTCTATTGGGCATAAATCCATGTTGTCTATTGTTAGTTTTCCCATGTTGTGTTAAAAAGGCTATAAGTCTTGTATTTAAAATTTTTTCCAATAGTTTCCCAGTAATTTCTAATAAAGATATTGGCCTGTAGTTTAATATTTCCTTATTGTCCTTACCCTCCTTCGGAATAAATATCATTTTGGCATATTTTAGTTTGTCTGGAAAGTAACCAGTTATTAAGCATGCGTTATAAATGTTTAATAGTGTATTTAAAATGTTTTCAGGTAGATTCATGATCATATTTCGTGTAATACCTGTGAGCCCAGGGGCTTTTTCCTTAAACTTCCTCAGACAGTGCATCATTTCTCCCTTGGTTATTATTTGATTATTAGGTAATAAGTTATAGTCTATATATTGCCTTGGGGTGATTCTATGTATATGTCTTCCCATTTCTTCTTCTATCCTTTCTTCGTGTTCACTATCAAAATCTTCATTTTCCTCATCTGATATTTTAAAAATTTTTACCCATTCCCTTTTGAATGCTGACTCTTGTTCATTTTCCTCGTGCAATTTTATTCCGTTTTGGTCTTTAATGTATGGTGTTTTTTGCTTGTTGTGCCCCATCATCTTGTTTATGGAAGTCCAAAATGTTTTTGTGTCTTTAGTCATGTCAGCCGCCATTATAATATCATTCCATTTTTTATTGTTTGCTTCCTTACATGCGTCTCTTAATTTTATCTGTAGTGCTATCTGTGTCGTATATAGCCATCTGTTACTGCCATGTCTTTCCATATACCTGTTTATTTCATTGTAATAGGTCTGGATTAATTTAACTTCTTCTGGTAGTCTGTTGTTGGGTAATGTTCTAAAGTGTGAAGTAGGAGTGTGTTTGGTTATAGATGTTTTTATTGCTGAGTGCAGTCTGTCCATTTCTGAGTCTATATCTTCTGTTGTTTTCCCTTGTAGGTTAATCGAGTGGTGACTACTTAAGTCGTCTTTGAAGCTGTCCCAGTCTGTTTTACTCATTTTCAGTCTCTTTTTTATTGGTATCTGTATGGGGCTTGTTGACAGTGTTAGTATAATTGGCAGATGGTCACTGCCTGTAAGAGGTCCCTGTATTATATGGTAATTGAAAAAGGCTTTGTTGTTGGTAAAAATTTTGTCTGGTGTCGATTGTGTATTGTGATTTCTCCAGGTTGGAAAGTTAGGACCCAGATGATTGATTTTCCCTAAATTTATTAATTGATTAAGGGCGTTTCCCACGACGTTATTATTTGTATTGTCAAAAATCCTATGTCTGGCGTTAAAGTCTCCTAAGATGTACATCGGATGACTACTGTTAGCCAATTTTAATAGGTCTTCTATAGGTAAGTAGGGTCGTCTCGGTGGCAGATAAGTAGTAGCAATTATTACGTCTCCTTGAGTTGTATTTATTTTTATTGCCAGAAATTCATCCTGGAAGTCATCAATTAGTTTAAATTTTAAGTTTCTTTTAACCGCTATAGCTACTCCGTCATTTTTCTCGCCCGATTTGTTTCTTTGGTTTACATAATAGTTAAAGAGTTTTATGTTGTTGTTTTCTGTCTCACCGTGACTGTTTATTAGTATAATGTCTGGGTCAATTTCTTGATATATATTACTTAGGTTAATTCTCTCGGTGTTCCAGTTTCTTACGTTGTGTTGTATTATTCTTAAAGTTCTTACTGTTTGTCTATTGTCCATTATTTCTTATACTTGGATTGTAACTGTTGAAGTGGAGACCTATCATCCTGTTTCCCGCTTCTGACTCTTCTAAACTCTGACGGGTCTACTATTTTAAAGTCATTGGTCGTAATCTTTAGTTTGTCCGTAGCAATTAGTGACCAGACGTAATCTTCACTTAGGGATTTTTCTTGATATGTCCACTTGTATATCCCTCCTTCACAGTTTTTTACTATTGTTCCTCCTGTTGGTCTCGATGTTGGGATTCCATGTTTTGTTGTAGTGATAACTTTTAATCCTATATCTTCAGCAGATTCAGGTTGTATATTGTGTTCAGTTTCCATCTTATCTTCTCTCCTCCTACTCCTTTGTCTTGTAGACTGTCCTTTTGTTATTTCTATTTTCTCTTTGTCACTTCTAGTCATTTGTCTGGGATCTCTATCAGTCGCTTGTGTTCCTTGTGTATCAGCTGTTGCTCCTTGCTCAAACCTTTGTTTGTCTAGCTGTAGTCTTTCGCTCAGTTCGCTTGCGTATGTTGCCTGAAATAGTTTTTCGGATTGTGGATTCTCTGGAAATATCATCTCTGGTAGGTTATTCAATTTAAACATTTTCCTTAATTCCTCATTGTATGATCCGGGTGCAATGATATTGTGCAAATGTGCATGGATCATACTAATCATTACCTTATCATGTATTGGCTCACTTAGGTTTAATATGGTGGATTCTGGTCTATGAGCCTCTTGGACCGCTCTCTTGGCTATTTCGACGTATGTCGTATCCTTCTTGTCTTGTTCCTTTTTCCTTGTTTCTTGTTCCTTGTACTTTATCATGTGTTTTTTTATTGGGCATGCCATGGCTAACGTCCTATGTCCTATGTATGCATTCCCGTTTCTCTTACAGTTGAGACAGCCAACATATGTATTCTTACATTCAGTGTAGGTATGGTCGTCGCCTGCACAATCTGAGCAGTACTTTTTTTCTTTTTCCGGACAGTCTCTCGTTGTATGCTCTTCATATTTGTAGCAAGAGAAACAAGTTTGCAGACTGATGAATGTCTCCTTCTTTATTTGATGTGGTGTGACTGACATGTTGAATATTAGAAAGCCCTGTTGTAAAACTTTCTCAGCCATTGACACTTCTTCAAAAGTAATCTTAAAAACATGAGTATAATCTTTTATCTTAATGACTTCTTCAATCTTCATCCACCTGTTTTGCCGTTCCAGTTCATCTTTCAGGTCTTCAGAAGTCTTCCTCCCGATCTCTTGGTCAACTTGACGAACGAAAACTGATCTTTTTGCTTTTTGTTCTGGTGGCATGACCACAACAAGGCCTTCATTATAAAATATATCTCTGGCTTCTTTTGAAAGGATTTTATCTGAATCAAAGTCATCTTTGCAGATTACTTTAAAACCTTCATTTGTGCTGAATATTCTTGTAAGTGGGACTTGCAATTTGTTGTAAGTGATTTCTGCCACTTTTCCCCTTCCAATAGAGTGTCCCTTATCTCTATGTTTTATTCTAATGCTTGTTGTCATCTTCTTGATTACATCTAATCCTACCTATAACACAGGGCTCCTGCCTGGGAGCAGTGACCCCGCCCCCCCCCCCTCTTGGACGGGCGTCGGGCTCGTAGGGTTCTGCACCCAGGTTACCTGTGACTATAGTTATATCTAAGAAAGTTGCCACCTACCGGTAACCCCCGGACAAGGGGTGCCCTGCACTATCACAGGTTCCCTTGCCGGATCGACCGTATCGCTAAGTCCCGCCTCCCGTTCAAAGAACGGAGTGCATGAGGGGGATGAAAAAAGGAAAGAAGAGGAATTAGAGAGTAGAAACAGCCTACCTACCACGCCACGTTCGGTTAGCCAATCAGAGCACCGCAGTAAACGTGCATGTATCACGCCACCGTGGGGCACCACTGATTGGCCACTCCAGGACATAGACGCACGGGTAGTAGTCAAAATTTGGGGAGCCCAAATATTTGTTTTCCAGATGTTGGAATTTTGCGTACAATCTGTGATGGTAATTACACCGTCACTATGTTGAGTAAGTACAATCACTAGGATTGAGTGTCTTATCACAACAAAGTTGCAGACTGCTCAACATGCAGCAAAAGAGGCAGGTCTTCGCAGCTCCAGGTCCAGCAGTCAGAGGTTGGTCACCACGAGGTCAGGTCTTTTATAGCGGAGGTAGGCGTGGCTTAGTAGTTGACCTCCGTCATGTAAGGCGGCGCTGGTTGACCTAGACCACGAGGCATACACTGGGGAATTCGCGGGATCGGCTACTCAGCGACAAACAGCGTTTGTAGGGGAGAAATCCACTACGCTACCTCCACCAACCAGCCAGCAACACCTCCTCCTCCTCCGCCTGCCTGGCGGCCCTCGCTCCCGCCGGCGAGCATGGCGACCCACAAGCTGTCCTCCTCTGAGCACCCTCACCAATCAGCTCTCTCTACATCACGCTTGTAACCACGCTGCCTTCCCAGCACCAAGCTGCATTGTACATCCAATACAACATGTATACAGAGAGCACATTGTGAGTTTCCTTTCTCCAACCATACTGAGTGTGAACAAGCAACCCGTACCCAACAAATGGTGAACCCCGAAGATTCCCACTCACACAGGATGGAGAAGAAACTGATCACTCTCCCAGTCTTCAAGCAAAATGTAAGACTGGCTTATCCACCCAGAAGCAGCTCTCATCGGCTCTACAGCTACTGTCTCTAAACCGCAGGTTAGACACCCTAGAGCAGCTCTGCTACTCTAAGCAGACAGCCACTCCTCTTCCTGCCCCAAGCACCACGTCCTACCGACCCCAACACACCTGTCCTGCCTCAGACGCCGCCCCGGCCCAGCAGTACCCCCTGCCGCTTCTCCTGACGCGGCCCCTGCTCCTGAGTGCGGACCCACACACCCCTCTTTTCTCTCTCAGGTACCCCCTGCTACTGTCCTGCACCCTGCTGCTGTCGTGGACCCAGCTGTTGTCACGAGCCCTCATTCGCTTCTGCTGACGCAGCCCCTGCTCCTGACCCAGGCCCACACACCCAAGCAGGCGCATCTGACGACTCTGTACCTGCCGTGAGGGAAGCACAACATTCATCGCCTCCACACACCCTTTTTCTCCCTCTCTTCTCCCACAGATCTCATGTGTCTAGACAGTTGTCCTAGCGCCCGGCTCATCCACGCCCTCGCCGTTCTGCCTCACATGTGCCATGCAACCCTGCAGACAACAAGTCTCCTACACCGCCTGGAGGGAAGGAGGGAGTATTGTAGTGGATTTCTCCCCTACAAACGCTGTTTGTCGCTGCGTCGCCGACCCCGCGAATTCCCCAGTGTATGCCTCGTGGTCTAGGTCAACCAGCGCTGCCCACGGAGGAGGGGTCAACTACTAAGCCACGCCAACCCCCGCTATTTAAGACCTGACCTCGTGGTGATCGCTCTCTTTCTACCTCCACCAACCAGCCAGCAACACCTCCTCCTCCTCCGCCTGCCTGGCGGCCCTCGCTCCCGCCGGCGAGCATGGCGACCCACAAGCTGTCCTCCTCTGAGCATCCTCACCAATCAGCTCTCTCTACATCACGCTTGTAACCATGCTGCCTTCCCTGCACCAAGCTGCATTGTACATCCAATACAACATGTATACAGAGAGCACATTGTGAGTTTCCTTTCTCCAACCAGCCTGAGTGTGAACCCAAACATAACATACCCCACAAATGGTGACCCCCGGAGTGACACTCACAGGATGGAGGAGAAAGAACAAACATAACATACCTCCACATTACCTTGTGTTGTTTCGGCTGCACCCATGGATACGGCCATGGTTGTTGGGCGATCACTACCCGTGCCTAAAATTCATCCTCTTTATCGACATACTGTGAAGTTAAGGCGAGCCTCGAGGCGCAGTGGACATTTATCAACCTCTGGTCAATGCGCATTTGTGGAATATCCGGTGCAAATGAACAGTGGCCTGTTTCGTCACTAAAACAGAACGAAAATATATTTTCAGTTTATTTATACATGCTAACTCTATATGGGAGTTGAAAATCAGAAAACTACTAAAAAGGTATTATTGCAATGTATTTGTTGCCATCAACCGAATATCGGGAATTTTATCTTTTTAAACAATAGTTTAGACTTTAGACAATTATTCTTAGACACTTTCTTCAAGAACGTTTCCTCGCAAACGATCTAGAACCCAGGTAATTAATATCCCAGATTCGGTTGGTGGCTGGGTGCTTAATCTTCGGGTGAAATAAGCTGGGTGCTTAATCTTCGGGTGAAATAAGCTGGGTGTTTAATCTTTGGGTGAGATAAGCAGGGTGCTTAATCTTCGGGTGAAATAAGCTGGGTGCTTAATCTTCGGGTGAAATAAGCTGGGTGTTTAATCTTTGGGTGAGATAAGCAGGGTGCTTAATCTTCGGGTGAAATAAGCTGGGTGCTTAATCTTCGGGTGAAATAAGCTGGGTGTTTAATCTTCGGGTGAAATAAGCTGGGTGCTTAATCTTCGGGTGAAATAAGCTGGGTGTTTAATCTTCGGGTGAAATAAGCTGGGTGCTTAATCTTCGGGTGAAATAAGCTGGGTGTTTAATCTTCGGGTGAAATAAGCTGGGTGCTTAATCTTCGGGTGAAATAAGCTGGGTGCTTAATCTTCGGGTGAAATAAGCTGGGTGCTTAATCTTCGGGTGAAATAAGCTGGGTGCTTAATCTTCAGGTGAAATAAGCTGGGTGCTTAATCTTTGGGTGAAATAAGCTGGGTGCTTAATCTTCGGGTGAAATAAGCTGGGTGCTTAATCTTCAGGTGAAATAAGCTGGGTGCTTAATCTTTGGGTGAAATAAGCTGGGTGCTTAATCTTTAGGTGAAATAAGCTGGGTGCTTAATCTTCGGGTGAAATAAGCTGGGTGCTTATTCTTCAGGTAAAATAAGCTGATGTGCTTATTCTTCAGGTAAATTAAGCTGGGTGCTTATTCTTCAGGTAAATTAAGCTGGGTGCTTATTCTTCAGGTAAATTAAGCTGGGTGCTTATTCTTCAAGTAAAATAAGCTGAGTGTGCTTATTTTTTCAGGTAAAATAAGCTGGGGTGGTTTATTCTTCAGGTAAATTAAGCTGGGTGCTTATTCTTCAGGTAAATTAAGCTGGGTGCTTATTCTTCAAGTAAAATAAGCTGAGTGTGCTTATTTTTCAGGTAAAATAAGCTGGGGTGGTTTATTCTTCAGATAAATTAAGCTGGGTGCTTATTCTTCAGGTAAATTAAGCTGGGGTGGTTTATTCTTCAGGTAAATTAAGCTGGGTGCTTATTCTTCAAGTAAAATAAGCTGAGTGTGCTTATTTTTTCAGGTAAAATAAACTGAAAATAAAAGACATCAACTACATGTAGTACTGTTTAGAAAGCAAACAATAATGCATGTAGTTCTTCAGTGTAACCAAACCCACCACAAGCTGAACGCCAACTGATCCTCCATGCTGTCAATTGGGTCCAGATTGAGCAACTTTGTATCGTGTTTCGGGATGGGAAACAAGAAACATCCGAAATCGTGTTTCTGGACTGTTGCTAGACAGTCGCGCAAAATATTTATATTTTTCTGAGACAGTCGCGAAACAGTCCAGAGACAATGTTGCGCATCAATGTATCTCAGTGTGTTCGTGGTCTAAGAGTAATATATAGACCAACAAATCTTGACAAGGTATAGAAGGATAATTGGTCAATTTGTAGTAGAAGACATAATTCGATATTGTTTGTTTTTTAATGATATGTTTAAAAACGACGATTTTCATCTGTGACACTTTTGGCGCCCTTTACCCATAACCGAGATATCGGGAGTTGAAAATCAGAAAACTTGCCGTACAAAAAGTGACAATTACGGTCAGCAGCTGGTGGGCCAGACAGATCAACACTGACAGTGACATCATGTTACTATAGGTCAATTAATTATTTGATCGGTGCATCGGTCAAAAAATAATTGAATGGTGTAAGTTGTAAGTGCATCGGTTGCATCGGCCTAGATCCGGCCCTGCTTTATGGAGGTAGATGTAGCGGTGGCCTCTTTGGGTGTACCTATGTTTGTTGACACTGGCCAACCCTGGTAGCCTGCCCTAGTGACCCAGTGTGCATGTTGCCCAATGGTCCCTGTTATTTAGAGTTTCGACAACGCCTACAAACTATCTTAGTTTATTTACATGTTTACAAACGTATGCACATAGTTGAAGGCTTGTCTGCATATAAATAAAACTCAAACAAAAGCTTAAATTATTGCCTAATGAAACGTTCAGCATGTGTTCATCGGTGAGCGTGACGCGTCACTCCCTGCCCAGCTGTAGTGTTTACAGAACAGAATCGTGCTGTACAGTATACTCGATATTTACGGAGTACAGGAAACAATTAAAACATGATGTATATCATTTCAGTCTATTCTATTAAAGATCTTAACTGTACTATTACATTACGTCACGTACAGTACAGTACATATTACCTGCCCAAGGAACCTTTTCTTTATTTTACTTTTATCCTCTTCGCCACTGATCGTTAGCCGCTTGAGCGATCGTTCACGTTTCTGTTACGCACTGTTGGCAAGTACTGGGCGTGCACCGGCTCCTGAATGTATCTGAACCTGCTCCCGTGCTGGTTAAGTCTGGTCTTGAATGAGCTCACACTCGGTGCCGTCACAACACTCTCTGGCAGATTGTTCCAAGCGTTCACAATTCTCACTCCGAAAAAGTTTGCCCCCACAGTTTTCTGGACTTGCGGCTTCTTCAACCTTCAGCTGTGACCCCTTGTGGGGCGGACGTCCGCCAGCTCCAGGTATGAACTCTCGACTAAGTAGTGCCCCTGAGCAGTGCCGGATTAACCATGAGGCACTTGAGGCACTGGCCTCAGGCCCCCCGACTCTAAGGGGCCCCCAAACCCAAACATTCTCGAAGTTGAAGAATATATAAAACATGAACTTCGTTCAACGATGTCCTAGCAACGTTTCAATTTTGTTTCTTATGAACATTGAATGTGTTATTTTGCAGAAGCTTAATGAAATCAATATATATATATATATATATATATATATATATATATATATATATATATATATATATATATATATATATATATATATATATATATACCTTGAGGGTAGGGGGCCCCAAGTTGATCTGTGCCTCAGGCCCCTATTAAGCTTAATCCGGCCCTGCCCCTGAGATGTTTATAGACTTCTTATAAGTCACCACTTGCCCGTCTGTAGTATAAGCTAGGCAGTTGCAGGCGTTCTAATCTCTTGGGTAGCTGAGGTGCTGTAGTGCAGGCACCAGTCTTGTGGCCCTCCTTTGGATATTTTCAATCAACTGAGTCTCTAGCATACCTCGGGGACAGTACTCCAGACGGGGAAGCACCTCACTCTTGAAGATAGTGACGAGCGACGAACCATTCATATATTTAAATGACCTTCTTATAAGACTTACTAGCTTAGTTGCCTGATTCACCTTCTTCTCACAATGCCCCGAGAACTAAGTTGTCATCATACACACCCAGGTCCTTTCACCGAAAAAACCTGCACACATAATGGAGCACACACACACACACACACACTACAGTACAGTACAGTACAGTACAGTACCACGAAGGAATTAATAATAGCGATACAGTAATGATATAGATTCAGTAAAATATGCATACAAGTTTTCAATTTGCTTGGTATGTATGCTGTATTTATCTGGGGAGGACACTCCAACCATGTGTGTGTGTGTGTAACAGATCAGTGGTTGAGACAGGAGGTTAATAATGACTCACACAGTACTACAGGTGCCACCAGGATTATTTTACCTTTAAAATATTTGCATAGTTGGTGAAGTTGGAAATTTCTTCTCGCTGCTCTCGATTTTATTATATACTGTATACATTTTTATTTTTATTTCTATTTTTTCATAATTTTCTCATAAAACAGCGTAATTCATCTAGCTCTGCATTTTCTGAGTCCTCACAAGACAACATAAACTGAAATCCTTGCAAGTCTTCTCCTTTAGTGAACCTTGAGGGAGGGTCTCCGCTAGACTTTCCACTCGCCGTTTATGGACAAATACTTTTACCTGTGTTGAGTGGGCCTTGCCTCGTCCTATCCAGTCATTCTCCACCTCAATTATTTACTACGCACCTCTATGTTAAGAACCAACGTCGGGGGTTTAATTTAGATAGGTTGCCGTTTTGTGGTGTCTATGTATGTAAAGAAAGCGTTTATAATGTGTCTATTGACCTGGAAATCAGTGTTATGTTATTTTTAGAGTTGGATGACGCAGAGCTCATGCTTAGTGGATTTTACGCCCGTAGACTGCGTGGACGTCTCTCCTACTTGCACACACACACACACACACTCCTAAGAACGCTATTAATAGAGTCAGAGTTAAGCCTTTGAATTGGGCCTTTATGATGTGAAAAAATAAATTTGTGTATACTTGCAACTTACATCAATGAAACTATAGATTGGATGAAATGTTTGGTTTTCATTGATACGACTTTTATTTGCAAGCATGACCCCGAAATGCATGCCAAACTTCCACTTTATTTTAGTTTTAGCTTTTTAAAAGTTTGTGAAGTAGTGCCGTACTTACTATAATACTGAACACTTTTTATTGAAAATCGAGTTTACATCTTTTATTTCATCTATGCATCTTAATTCACTTTTATTTTCCACTTCATAGCTCCTGTATTACTATTTCAAGTTTTCTGTTTGGATTGCTAGTTAGGCTGAGCGTAAGCTTTTTCATATTCACATTTATTCCCGAGAGAATTTTTGAGCGATAAAATTAACACAAATTAGACTAATGGCATTATCCTCGGCTGTGTATGTGCAGTATAATAATTTATATGTAGGCCTGTACTTTTTTCTCCACACCCTCCCGCCAACCAGAGGCGAATTCTAAAAACCTACTTATTCCTTTTTTCTCACAAAGTACTGTATTTATCCTCTTTATTATTTGTTAGACGGACTTGAGAGAGTACACATTTGGTGCGGTTACAACTTCACTGATAGATTATGTTTTAATTTACAGTTCTCATACTTATCGACCGGCCCAACCTAACCGTACACATAATGTACTACGCTACGAGAGGAGCATCACGGATAGTTGCACAGTTTAGAAGACTTTAGGAGACACTTTTACACTTATCGCTGCTGGCAATCCCCGTATGTTTTTTTTTTTATCCATTTTCAGAAAACCTGCCTGGCAGAGTGGTGTGTTTGTGTTGGTTAGGTTAGGTTAGGTTTATTGGGCCAGTTTAGAATAAACACCATGGTTCAGTAACTATACACACTGCCTACCACACCCAATATTTGCAGGACTTAGTGACCAATAGAATATCTCGCGTCCATATCCTCAAGACTCGTCAACCCAATATTAGTAGTTGCCCTTTTCAGGCAACTTGCAAGAGGGATGTGGTTGTTTATGGTAGACAAGACCTTAGATCCAGCCAGGTGAGGGTGCAGGGGGAGCAAGTTGAAGAACCAAAGTGGTGCAAAATTAAACTAAAGGGGAGAGACTTACTCATTGTCATATTTATCTTTCTGGTTAACGCCAGACGATTTTAGGATTGCAGGATTGAAATTACACCAAATGACCTTAATAATCCAGCTATGTTTTTGTAGAAACTCTGAAAGTCAATTCTTTGTTGCAATATGTTAAAGACCCGACTCACTACAAATGGGAACAAACACCCAACCCGCTGGACCTCATCATAGCTAACGAGGAAGGTATGGTGGCCAAGCTGGATCATTTAGCCCCCTTTGGCTTTCGACAGCGTACCCCATGAAAGGCTGGGAATTAAACTGCAAGGGTACAGGATTTTGGGAAGTGTCCTAGCGTAGATCAGAGAGTTTCTTCATGACAGCAAGCAGCGTGTGGTGGTTAATGGCACGAAATCCTATGTGTACCCGTGATAAGCGGGGTACCACAGGGCAGTGTATTGGCCCCGTTGTTCTCTGTTTGCTTCATAAATGATATGCCAGATGCTGTACACTCCTCCATACAAATGTTTGCAGACGATGCCAAGCTATTTAGGGAAAGTAAGAACCCAACAAACTGTGTAGAGTCACAGAAAGATCTCTATGAGCTTCAAGAATGGTCGAAGAAATGACTGTAAAGGTTCATTATCATGAAGTGTAAGAGGCTGCACCTGGGTCGTACCAACAGTAAGGAGGCGTATCATGTGTCCCAACGGGACGAAGAAGCTGCATTAAGTGAGACTGAATACGAAAAGGACCTGGGTGTGTATGTTGACAATGAACTGAAGTTCTCGGGCCATTGCGAGAAGAAGGTGAATCAGGCAACTAAAGTAGTAGGTATTATAAGGTCTTCAAGAATGAGGTGCTTCCCCGCCTGGAGTACTGTCACCCCGTCTGGTCCCCGAGATATGCTAGGGACTGTCAGTTGATTGAAAATGTCCAAAGGAGGGCCACCAGACTGGTGCCTGCACTTCGGCACCTCAGCTACCCGGAGAGATTAGAACGCCTGGAATTGCCTAGCTTATACTACAGACGGGCAAGGGGTGACCTAATTGAGGTGTATAAACATGCGGCAGTTGACGAAGTCAAGAAAAAATCACGAAATATTCAAGAGGTGGGTCGCGACAAATGACAAGCAGGACATTAGGATGTATGCCAGGTTCAGGAACTAAGCAACGTCAGAGTGCAGAAGGACTGAAAAAAAAAGAGTTCCAGAGGCGGATTGCAAGCGAGGTCAAGTCAAACCAAAAGGCTTTCTACTGTTACGCAAAATCGAAATTAAATACACGTGTGGGTGTCTCAGATCTAAGGCTTGAAGATGGTAGTTACTCAGACTCAGACCAGGACAAGGCGGTAGGCGGAAATAAAGTCCACAGGAAAAAAAGTCACATGACTTGTACACATTGACAACACAATATATATATGATGGCATTGCACGTAGGTTAGGTTAATTTTTTTCCGTGCCTTTTTATCTGTGACCTTTTTTTCCCTGGATTCGACAAGGCAGAGGCGTTCAACAAATTCTTTATTAGCGTTCACAAGAGAGGATGCGGACAATCTTCCTGCGTTTCAGGACAGACGGTACGACACAGCGCTGACCTACATTGTGTTCTCAGAAGAATATGCAGGGCCGGATTCAGGAGTGGGCAAAGTGGGCAGCTGCCCCGGGGCCTCCACAATCTGGGGGCCTCCACATATTACAATATTTTATTTATTTGTTTATTCATTTGGATTATTTTTATTTTCATTCTTTAAAATTCATGTTTATCTATTCCATCACGTAAAACGTGTTCAGCAAGAAGCGTGATAAAAATTAGGCCAGCCTAGTGTGTCGGACCTTCCCCATCTCCTCCTCCCCACCTGGATTTATCAGCATCCTCCCACCAACAATACAGTGCAAAGATTGACGATTAACCCACAACTGATATACAAAGAGACAATTTCAACTCGAAAGAAACAAACAACTGTTAGAGTAACAATCAGTGTTCAGCGGTCAATGGTGACCTGACGCGGACCTGACACACCCAGGTCCGCCGCACACCCACCAACACTGGATGAGAAGCCAAGAAAGACTCCAAACTACAGCAGGAGAGAAATGAGGATTCCTTACTCCACCCAGGTGAGGAATTATGAATTCCAGACTACATCACAAGAGGAACAAGAACCATCTCCAACACCCTGTGTGAGCTGGAGGACCTACCCAGACCACGTGGTGGGTATGTTAAATATCTGCAGCTGTAGTGAGGGAGCGGCCCTTAGCACCTAACGACGGCCATCCTAATTTCCTAACCATGGGAAGGATTTTGTTGGCGCCAATATCAGGTCATAAGATAGTTTAAAAGACCAGCTCTCACAGTACCAGATCTACAGTTAATCTACAGTATATGTTGACTCTGTTTCCTATCTTTTTGGACTGAAAGCTTTTGTCAATCAAGTGACCCACTCCACAATTTCACCATACGTCACTTATTATGTGTTTGTTGTATATTTTCTGTCTTCTGACTGCCATGTTATCACAATAAATCGTTAATTGTTATTATTATTATTACAAGTTAATACTTTTTCTTCACACAGATAGTGGTAGAACTGTGGCTCCATTCTTCCCTGGCCTATGGGTAAATACGCATTTGTAATGTGGTTTTTAGATCTTGTGATAAGGCAGAAGACAATAAAAACATGAAAAGGTCGTGACATTGTATGAGAGCGAAGCAGACGGTTCTTCAAGTTTCAGCTGACATATTTTTGACATTTTATAAATACCTTAGCATCGCTCTTTTTATTATTGTAGATACTTTATAATTAATTCTCCAGATAAGTACGAGTCAAAAATTAGTCTTGCATATTTCAGTTAAGTTAAAGAGTTGAGATAGGTTCGTTGCCACACCTTACATTTTGTGAGTGATCCAAATAATATTGCTTCTGTCTTCAGCTGAGCACCAGTTCAGATGATAAAAATGCCAGCTGTATCCTGGGATGTGTTCAGGTTATATACAGCCTGGTACAGTAGTAATAAATAATAAGCTGATAAGTGACGTAGAAAATAGTTGTGGCTGCGAAGTTACAGAATGAATATTATTCATTAAGTTCCTTATTTTTTCAGTATGTTACATCCGCTAACACATCTTGTTTACGGCAGTACACTCCAAATATTAATCGAACATGCTAATCTTATCAGAGAGAATTGCGCTATGGCGTCTTAGAATAAGTAATTTTATCAGCAAAATTAGATAAGAGAAAAGAGAGAGGAGGTTGTAGTACAAGTGTGTCAGGTGTGAGCGGCCAACACAAACACCCTCCCAGACGCCCTCAGCTGCGTCTGTCAACAGTCTGGCCCCAGTGAGAAGTCCACCTCCAGGCCACGGTCACTCTAGTACACTTTTCTTACTGTTAACATCTGTGAAAGTTCCTCGGTTTCACTCTCAGCAGGTAGTGTACATTGTGTTTAACGTCTTGACTTCCTGTTTGGGTTATAGATACTGTACTGTACAGTAAATGACACTTGAAAACACTGATAAAACATGAAGGAGGAAGTGTGGTAATTTAAGGTTTGTTGTGGACCACGGAGGACGTGACGAAACTCGTGACATTAACTAAACGTTCTGGATGAGCTCATTCTTGGAAATAAGAGTCATTCATATGTATGTGTGTGCATTATGTTTTATTTGTTTATAGCAACAAAGGACAAGTCAAACTGAGTGCATGCCAGGTATCTAGAGTGTGTTGTGTATAGGTCCTTAGGTAAGAAGTAATGTTTTTTTGGTATATTTGCGTTTACACACCGCACATTCCTACCACTAATCTATTATCGTATTCTAATAAGACGTCTAATTATAAGATACTTTTCATCTATTCATTACCGTCGGAAATGTATAATAACGGAGATAGCGTATCCAAAATTATCTCTATTTTCTTCCATTAATCTTTCTCCATTATCTCCTGCCTCACCTCCAACACTGTGTCTCTCCTTCATAAATCATCAATCGCATGCGTTCCCGTACATGTCACGCGGCCAATCAAGAGCATTTTTGTTTTTGCAACCAATTAAAATTATTTTGGGTTTAATTTGCGGTATATTTGACACAATCAAATTCGAGTTTTATTTTGGGTCTCATATTTCGAAATTCAAGTTCAGTTCCGACCATGGAAGTCTGCGATGGGTGTCACTTAAATTATATGGAGCTGATTGCGAGTTTTTGGGAAAAACGTAGAAACTATAGCATTTTTTTGATCGCATGGTGTTCCTCAGTAAAGTGTACTAAGAGCAAGACAATGTAAATATCACAAAGACCAACATATGTGACGTTCGGTAAGAATCTCAGAATCCAACGACGAACAAGAACCAGGCCAATAAGGTAAGAAATAGGTGATTCCATCATATGGTGAGATTCAGTTAGGTTAGGTTTGGTGTTTGCTTTTCTAGTGTTTTTGGTGTATTTTGCCATGATTTTTTTTCAAAAAACGTCCAACGAAAAAAAAATTTATAAAAAAAACGGCTAATTTCCGCCAGAAATGAAGGCCATATTCGGTCTAAACACACAAATACACTAGAAAAATATATTTTTTACTCTCTAACAGAGGGGTGTGACTGCAAATTTACCGTTTTTTTATGTATATATACTTTAGGACAACACGGGAATCTTAGTCATTTTATCTTTGCAATCAATAGTTTAGAGAATTCTAAGACACTTTTCTTCTATGGTGTTTCCCGTCATAAACGACCTACTGATACACATGCTCTGCCCCCTGTACCGCCCCGATTAGGATTTAAGGTAATTTTTAGGTCATTTGCGAGATAAATGTCATAGAAGAAAAGTGGGTAAAGGTGTAGTTTAGGGCTAACACCCGAAGGGGTTTGTAGAAATCGTTTACATTTTTGTACACACTAATAGCATGTTAATAAACACAGAAATGGAAACGACAATACAAAGAACCTGACCTAACATACCCATAGGTTGGGTATGTTAGGTCAGGTTTTATTATGTTAATTTATGTGTTAAACAACTTACCTTAATATTAAGGTTGATATACATCACCAGTGGTGAGGAGGAATATGTGGAAGCGTTCACCATCATTTATGGGAAACGTTTCTTGAAGAGGGATTCAGGGAAATAAACAACAAAAATGGCGTCGGGAGGAGAATAGTGAAGTGGGATAGAGTAAATAAAAAAAATAAAATACTTAAAATTATACCAGAAAGTTGTCGTTTCTTTTAATATACTTAAAATCGTCAAAATAATAAGTAAGCCAAAAATAAAGACAATCAACACACTCCTTCTGGTGTTACCCCGAAACTACACCTTTACCAAAAAGTGTCCTAGCTTTGTCGGTAAATTTTTACTTTAGGACATGAGTCCCTTGGGGTTGACCAATATGTTTTTCCAGTGTATGTTGGTGTGTTTTAAGCGAATCTGACCTTCATTTTTGTCGGAAATCGCTCATTTTTGCCCCACCCTGACCCCCCAACAATAAGGGGGGAGAGCCTCGGAAATCTGGGTTTTTGGTTGGGGGAGAACACGAAAACCAGTCATCTAACCTAACCTAAATGTTTCAGTAGTTTAAAACTTTTGGGCGCGCCATGTCCGAAAGTATAATACCTTGGTCAGAAGTGGAGAGAATGATCGTACAGGGTACAGGGAGAGGATGTTTTTGAAGAGTCCAAGTGGTGTAAAATTAAATTAAAGGGAGGGGACTTACTTATCGTCGGGTGTATCTACAGATCCCCAAACTGTGGCCCACTAAATCAAAGGAACTTAAGAACCTTAATAAACAATGCGGCGATGCTCAACCCTAGCCACCTCCTTATCATGGGGGACTTTAACTATGGCGACATCGACTGGAGAAACGAGTCCACCCCGAATGACTTGAATAACCCTGCTACTCTTTTTGTAGAAACTCTGAGAGATAATTTTCTGTTCCAACATGTAAGAGACCCGACACATTACAGAGGGGAGCAAACACCCAAGCCACTTGACCTCATCATAACAAACGAGGAGGGTATGGTGGCCAAACTGGAACACCTTGCCCCAGTTGGCACCAGTCACCATACAGTGTTGTCATTCAGATTTAACTGTTACCTAGTTCAAGATAAGGCCAGGCCAAGGTGCAAATATTACAAGGAAATTACAATGGGATGAGGGAAGAGATGAGGGGTATCAACTGGCCTGACTTATTAAGGTACAAGAACGCAGACACTACGCTGAATATCATAGCTAGTAAAATGACCCATTTGATCGATAAATATATACCCAAGACCAAACCCAGTGCTTCTAGGAATACGAGGGGATCCCTACACATGAACCATGCGGCGGTCGACAATATTAAGAAGAAAACCCAGAAATTCAAGACGTGGGTTGGGTCAAACCATGAGCAAGACAGGAGGATGTATGCAAGAGCCAGAAACCAAGCAAAGATAGAGTGTAGGAGGGCTGAAAAGGAGTTCCAGAGGCTGGTTGCACACGAGGTCAAGTCAAATCCAAAGGCGTTTTACCGCTATGCAAAGTCGAAATTGAAAACACGAGTAGGAGTATCAGACCTGAGGCTTGAAGATGGTAGTTAAGCAGATTCTGACCAGGATAAAGCTGAGGCATTGAACAGCTTCTTTTCCTCAGTGTTCACAAGAGAGGATGCAACTAACCTTCCTGCGTTTGAGGACAGACGGTTCGACACAGCACTGACCCACATTGTGTTCACAGAAGAGGGTATTAGAAATAAACTGTTCAGGCTAAAGGTCCATAAGAGTCCCGGACCTGACATGGTGCATCCTAGAGTGCTAAGAGAGCTGTCCAATGAGCTTGCAGAGTCCCTGAAGATCCTGTTTTGTAAATGCCTGGATGAACAAATGGTCCCCAGTGAATGGAAAGTGGCTTATGTGAGTCCTATCTTCAAGAAGGGCGATAGTCACTCCACGAACAACTATAGACCGGTGAGCCTGACCAGCATAATATGTAAAGCACTTGTGAGTATTATCAGAGATGCCGCGATGGAACATCTACTACGAAACAACCTTGTAAAAGATTGCCAACACGGTTTTATGCCAGGGCGCTCTTGCTTAACACAATTGCTCAAGGTATTGGATATTTGGACCCATATTCTGGAACGGGGTGGTAATATCGACAATATTTACCTAGATTTTGCCAAGGCTTTCGACAGTGTACCCCACGAAAGGCTGAAAATCAAACTGGAAGGGTACGGAATTCGGGGAAATGTCCTTGCGTGGATCGGAGACTTTCTACATGACCGCAAGCAGTGTGTGGTGATTAATGGCACGAAATCGTCATCTGTACCTGTAACAAGTGGGGTACCACAGGGCAGTGTATTGGGCCCGCTGTTGTTTGTTTGTTTCATAAATGACATGCCTGACGTTGTACACTCCTCCATACAAATGTTTGCCGATGATGGCAAGTTATTTTGGGAAATTAAGAATGAAGCGGACTGTGAAGAGCTGCAGAAGGACCTCTGTGGGCTCCAGGAATGGTCGAAGAAATGGCTGCTGAGATTCAATGTCACGAAGTGTAAGAGGATGCACCTGGGGCGTACCAACGGTAAGGAGGCGTATCATATGTCCCAACAGGATGAAGAAAATGCACTAGTTGAGCCTGTGTGTGAGAAGGACCTAGGTGTGTATGTTGACAATGAGCTGAAGTTCTCGGGCCATTGTGAGAAGAAGGTAAATCAGGCAAATAAATTATTGGGTCTTATAAGAAGGTCGTTCAGATATCTAGACGGTCTGTCCCTCGTAACGATCTTCAGGAGTGAAGTGCTTCCCCATCTGGAGTACTGTCACCCCATCTGGTCCCCGAGATATGCTAGGGACTGTCAGTTGGTTGAAAATGTTCAAAGGAGGGCCACCAGACTGGTGCCTGCACTTCGGCACCTCAGCTACCCTGAGAGATTGGAGCGCCTGAACTTGCCTAGCTTATACTACAGACGGGCAAGGGGGGACCTAGTTGAGGTGTATAAGCATCTCAGGGGGCACTACTCAGTTGAGTGTCCTTACTTGGAGCTGGCGGACGCTCGCCCCACAAGGGGTCACAGCTCAAGATTGAAGAAGCCGCAAGTCCAGAAAATCGTGAGGGCAAACTTTTTTGGAGTGAGGGTTGTAAACTCTTGGAACAATCTACCAGAGAGTGTTGTGACGGCACCGAGTGTGAGCTCTTTCAAGAGAAGACTTGACCAACACTGGAGCGGGTTCAGGTACATTCAGGAGCCGGTGCATGCCTAGTATTTGCCAACAGTGCGTGACAGAGACGTGACCGATCGCCCGGGTGGCTAGCGAGCCGATCTTTTGGTGAAGAATATAAATGAAAAGAAACGTGACCGATCGCCCAAGCGGCTAACAAGCCGATCAGTGGCGAAGAGGATAAAAGTAAAGTAAAAAGTAAAACTCTGCAATAAACTTAAAATAATTATAGCAGCACGAAATGCACCTAACCTCCACCACAGCCATTGTCAGACTGGTCATTGAAATTCAAATCCATACCCAAGCTGCTTCCTTCAAAAAAATTCAAATGTGATTGGTTGAAAAAAAATTGCGTGATGATATTGATACATCATTGATCACGAGCGGATGACGTCAGTCAATATTGTTCATTTGTGATCCATAATAAACTCGGTTTCACGCAGATAACCTCTTCAGAGAGGAAGACTGAAAAGTACGTAAAATCAATTAAATTCAATTGTGTCACTATTTTCCATTTGTGACTACTATAAATGGGGTTCAAAATGCTCAGAGTAGGGAGATGTAAATGTTTCGGTAGTTTTAACTTTGGGGCTCTCTGTGTCCTAAAGTATATTAATACCACATTGTCTAAAGTATTGATTGTAAAGATAAAATTATTTAAGATTTCCATGTTGACCGAAAGTAAAACTTTACTAAATTTTTATTTACAGTATTTTACACCGGGTAATCAATGGTACTGTATTGCTGGGAAGAGGAAGCTAGTGGTATGTTTGAGCCTCCTTTGTTCTTTACCAATCATGGGTTGAGTGCAGAAGGAAGCCTCACATGTGGCCCAGGTTCATGAGTTAGGGAAGTAAGGTACTGTACTGTAGTGGTGAGAGGTACGTTCATTAACAATAACTATCTCTGCTTTATTTCTGATTTTAACAGGAAAGAATTACTGAATACATGTACAGTACTGTATTGTGCTGCCAATTTTAAATACTGTACAGTGCATAAATTCGTCAGTGGTTCGTCCCTGCTATACAGTATCATAGTCCTGTACAGTGATTGTTGCTGGCAATTTACTAAATTACTGCCATGGCTTAGTTGTTAATTCAGTAAAATATTAGTTTCGATCATCCCTGTGTTAGATATCCAAACCCTAACCTAATTTAACGTAACCTAACCTAACCACAGAACCCAAGAACTATATCTAACAGTAGACCCCTACTGATTCCAATAGTTAAATTCCTAAGATTCCCCGGATGACCAAAACTAAAATAATACCGTCTGTTTTTCATAAATTTTAAGTATTTTTACTTTTCTGTGAAGGCAGAGTTGTAGTCTGTGTGTTAAAACAAAGTTTAAAGTAAAAATTAATGTAAAGACTTGGAAAAGGTTTACCACAGAATCTACAAAAAAAAGATTCACTGTTTTTATTTGGTGTTTCAAGCAAATCTGACTTTTATTTTTGTCACAAATGAGCCGTTATGGAGATAGGTATGTCCTCCCAGCTACCAACAATATTGGTTGCACAGAGTGGGCAGGGCTTTGAAGTAGAGGAAAATTTTTAGGTAAAAACATGCACAAAAAAACTGACGAAACAAAACCTCGTTGTAGGTTATGTATCTATGCTACTGTGCCGAGTAGCAACCTTGTATATAAGCTACTGTGCCGAGTAGCATCTATGCATATAATTACGTGGCAACACTGCACGTGTTATGTGGCAACATTGCCACATAACACGTGCAGTGTTGCCACGTAATTATATGCATAGATGCTACTCGGCACAGTAGCTTATATACAGGTAGTCGTCGACTTACGACCGAGATTGGTTACGGCCAACCGGTCGTAAGTTGATCTGGTCGTAAGTCGGCCTATGTTATAATTACCTTACGTATATTATAATGTGTAATCATCTTTAAGTCATATTTTATCAACATTTTCTTTGTTCATTATTGTTACGGTCGTCAGGTTTAAGTAAATCACTGCATATTACAGTACAATTGGTTTATTATTTACACAACATACAAAAAAGAAAAAATACAGGTGCAAAACATATAAAACATTTTAGTTGCAAAACATACAAACATACAAAAAACATCTTATTGGCCGCTGGTGCTTGGCTGTGGATCGTCGGGGTCGTCAGCTGGGGCAGCCTTTGGGGTAGCCGGAGGAGTTGTTTTTTTCATGAACATGGTGAGCTTTGTCTGAATTGTTCGTTTCTTCTTCTCCTCGTAAATTTCTTGATATGGACGAAACGAATTGCGTGCCATCCGCTCAATCCTTGCAAATCGTTCAATGTTTGGGTCCATTCCTTCAAAATGGGCAAGAAGTTTATTTAGTAGAGATAAACCTTCTGATAATCCCTTAGTGGTGAACGTCCTTTGTGGCTCCTCCTCCTCTTCGTTATCCGCTGCTTCTCTCCTTTCCTCTTCTGCTACATTTTCTTCCGCCAATTCGATTAGCTCTTCATTTGTAAGTTCCTCTGATTCTTGGTCTAGCAACTCCTCAACATCTTCCACTTCACATTCCAAAGAAAGATCTTTTGCCAGTTTTACTATTTTTTCCCGAATAACTTCAAGCTCATTTTCACTGTCAAATCCTGCAAAAGTATGAACATAGCGCTTAACACACTGTTTCCAGATGCCATTCATGCACTTCTCCGTCACAGCCTCCCAGGCGTTTGCCAGATTCTTGATACCCATAAGAATGTTGTACTGTTTCCAAAAGTCACGCAACGATAGTTCTGGGTCGGCATCTATAGCGGCTATGGCTTGGGCAAAGGTGGTTCGGAGATAGATAGCCTTGAAGGTAGCAATTGAACCTTGGTCCATAGGCTGCAATATTGAAGTCGTGTTTGGCGGCATAAAAATCACTTTCACGTCCGGATGAATATCTGATAGATGAGGTGGATGTCCAGGCGCATTGTCCAGTAGCAATAAAATCTTGAAAGGAATTTCTTTCGTCACACAATATTCACGAGCTTGAGGAATAAAACAATTTACAAACCAGTCTTCAAACAGTGCCTGTGTCATCCATGCTTTACGGTTAGACCGAAAGTAAACGGGCAGCGTGTGCTTGTTTACATTTTTCAACGCCCGCGGGTTTTCTGAATGGAAGATTAGGAAAGGTTTCAGCTTAAACCCCGCGATGTTCCCGCCAAGCAGCAGAGTAAGCCTATCCTTAAATGCTTTAAATCCAGACATGCTTTTGGCTTCTTTTTGGATGTAAGTGCGTTCTGGCATCCGTTTCCAATACAATCCCGTTTCATCCACATTAAATATCTGCTCTGCTAGATATCCCTCATCCGTAATCAATTCATCCAGATTGTCAACAAACTTGTGTGCTCCTTCCTCGTCTGCACTCGCTGCTTCCCCAGTCACTCGAACATTATGAAATTGAAATCTTTTCTTGAATCTCTTGAACCAGCCAGTACTTGCTGCAAATTCTTGACTGTAGTCTTCTCCGGCGCGCTCCTTCAAAGTCTGAAATAGACTTCTAGCCTTCGTCTGCACAGTAAAAAGGCTTAACGGTGTCCGTTTCTGGATCTGATCTTCCATCCACATGTAAAGTAATTTCTCCATTTCGTGGAGAGGCCCAGTCCGTTGCTTCGTTATAACTGTCGCTTGCATGGGTGCAGAACCTTTCACAGCTTCACGAATCCTTTCTTTATCCTTCAAAATCGTCGACACAGTAGAGTGTGATAGCGTCAGATCACGTGCAATCTCATTCACTTTCTTACCCCCTTCGTGCTGTTTAATCACCATCATTTTAGTGTTTAAATCAATGGCCTTTCTTTGCTTCTTGGCAGGTTGAGGAGTAGATGAAGACAGTTTCCTCTTGGTAGACATCTTGGGGGGGGTGGTGGTTCAAGAAAGATTTCCGAGACAAAAGAAAGGCACGAGGCAAACAGACACGGAGGGAAGTGTGCTGTACCAGCGAGCGTGTTTGTAATTGAGCGCGGGGATGCGCGCGGCTCCAGCTCCCGGCAGCGTGAGGAGGCTGGGGCCAAAACTGTCGTACCGCCGGTCGTAAAGTCGAACGGACGTAAGTCGCACAGGTCGTAAGTCGACGACTACCTGTACAAGGTTGCTACTCGGCACAGTAGCTTAGATACATAACCTACACTCGTAACAAGGGAACCAGAAGGACTGCACCTAACCTCCAAGCAAGGAGGGCTCTGCCCCCCCTGGACCCCCTGTTGTGTAAAAAAACTTACCTTAATTAACAGAAGCTAGAGGATAAAGTGCTGCTACTTGTAAGAGGGAGTGGTGGAGTATAGTCTGGTGGTCGTTGTATTTGTCTTGGAACATGTACAGGGAGAAACATTGTTGGTAATGTACCTTCTTATTGCCGGCACCAAGCACTCATCTCTTGATATCTTTCCACAATTGTTCTATATTTTGCTTATGATCGCCTGTAGCACTTCACAGAGGCTGGCAGAACACCACGAGCCTTAACAGTATCAATGGTTTCATTTTGAAATACTGTACACGATGAATGATGTGCCAAACCGAGAGAAGCCATTTTGTGACTAGTCAAGTAAAATTTAAAACTCGTAGGATGCTCAGGAGTATCATGTGACACCGAGACTCACGGCGATTGGTGGGACATACTTGTGTCAGTCATGTAAAGTCTCCTGCGAAAATTTAAGTTCTTGTGTGAAATTGATAAGTCCAAAATACTCGAAAAATATAGATGTGTGATGCAAACATAAGAGAAATATTATTTTATTTTTTATTGTATTTTTTATTTTTTTCTTAATCTCCAAAAATAAGTAGATATACAAAGTTCCGTGGCCGACCTCTTCAGAATCTTAACCAAAATTAAAAATTAAACAAACTACAGTATTGGTGGTTGAGCAGTAACTCATGTCTCTCTCGTTAGTACGTCATGGGGTCAAGTCCTGCTTGACCCAGACACACATGTGACCCTATCCAACGTCACAGGTTTCCTCCTGTACTAACACTGAACACACCTAATGGCTAATACTGTACACTACTGTAATCTGATAAGATGTGAAATGATAAATTACAAAGTAACAGAACAGACCAAATGATAACTAAGCTGATAAGTTGTGAATAGACAGCAACAGATTGCTGTATGCCATTACCAATACGTATTTTTTTGTGTGTGTGTGTGTGTGTGTGAATTTTGATAATTATATTGTATACATAGTAATCTTGCTATAATAAAATACTTGTCTGTAATAGAAAAAGTTATACAAAATTATTTATGTAATGGCCATCCACTAGAGGTAGCTATGTTGAGTAAAGGAGGACAGTGGCCTGTGTAGGATCCTTCCATTCTTCTTGATAATTTTGTCAAGGGCAATTTTGAAGCACTCAGTCCTCTTGGATAATGGTGATGACATAGTTCAGGAATCATCTTAGTGTTGCACCTTTTTTAGGGATGTTGGTCTTGCTGGAGGTAAGGTTTCCACGCCTGTATACAGTAATACAGATTGGGTTAGGTTGTACAGTTGAAGGAGACTTTTCCTATCTCAGTATTCAAAGGTACACTTTATAAGTCCCGACTATATTTGCTGTCCTCACTGCTGCCCCCCCCACCTGCTGCACCGCATCCAGTCAATGATCTCTCTCAACACCAAGATATCCAGGAAAATGTTATTTACGAGTAATTGTGATTAAGGCTGTTGTATCCTATGTGTAGGGTCTTGTATTTTGTAACGTTAAAGAGCAATTGTCAGTCTCGAGACCACTTGAACAGCTCTTGTAGGTCATTCTGCATTGTTGTGACATCATCTTGACACCTTCCTAAATACTCTTGATGTCATCTGCAAACTTGACACTGGGTCATTTAGGAGCACACCTTTTGTAAACAAGAGCAATAGTAGATGAACAGTAATGCCTGTAGGTACACTATTATTATACAATGATTAATGATGAACTGTTTTGATAATGCAATGTTATTCATATTTATGCAGCACCATATAATTTCCTCTTATTTTCAGTGATACCAGTACAGTACAGGCAGTCCCCGATTTATAAATAAGTTCTTATTGAAAATGAGTTTGTAAACTGGATTAAGACATCTCGGAAAATTGTATTATCGGTCATTCCTGTATATTTTTATATCCAAACTATGCTTTTCCGGTGGTTTTTGGCCTGACCTAGTCACAGAACCCAGGATCCTATTTCTAATTTAAACTAAATTCCTAAGATTCCCCGATGGACCAAAACTAAAATACAGTAAGTTCTCGCTTAACATCGTGGTTCCGTTCCTGAAAACTGCGACGTTAACCGAAACGATGTTAAGTGAATCAATTTTCCCCATAAGAAATAGAAAAAATATGGGAGTTACGCTCCCCAGCCTCCCTTTGACCCGTGAAATACATTACTTATACACTGCCACCTTCACTTGACAATCCCACACCTACATAAACGAACAAACCAAAAATATTAGTTACAGTATTAAATCTTTTCCATTATCTTCACTTCACTTTTCACATCACTAGTAACCCATTTACACTCGCCTTAGAAGTCGTAATATGCAGCAGAGTCGGCTGCTTACTCGTCACCCAGAAAGACTGAGCGGGCGAGTGTGAATGTTTGAGTGAGCAGCTACGCCTCTGGTGAGCAAATAACGCATTTATTGCCATGGTGGTAAATTTTATATATTTCCCTCGCTAAATAAATACCTAGATTTATCGCTATATATAGGAAAATGTCGATAATATGGTAGTCTCGATATAAAAGTATCTATAAAAAATTGCTATACATATATCCCGACCCAACTGTATAGTTCTTGCTGTATGAGCTTAATTCTGTAGTAATAGATTCAGTTTGTTTAGTCATATAAATGGCATCACACTTAATGAAATTAAGAGTACAGTGGTCCCTCGGTTAACGAACACAATTCGTTCCAGAAGGTCGTTCATTAACCAAAAATTTTGTTAACCGAAACCATTGTTTCAGTGGGATTTTGGGTAATTGGTTCCAGCTCACCGAAAATTACATACAATGTAAAAAAAATGCAGTAAAGTACACTTACTTTGAGGTGTGCACCGTATGTAGAAGGCTCCTGGATGATGATTATGATGATGGGAATTAGAAGTGGGGGTGGAGGAGGAGAAGGGAGAAGAGAAGGAAGTGGGGGTGGAGGAGAAGCATTTTACTGCTTCTTGGAAGGCGAGTCACCTTCCATAAAAATGTCAGGAACCTCTGGACTGACAGATTCTCCAGCAGGAAAATCCTCTCTCCTTTTTGAAGTGGAAGGCTGAGGGGTAGCATCTTTATCCTGCTGCCTTTTAGTGAAGAAACTGTCAATTTTTCTTTGTGGGGCATTTCTCCTCATTAACTGATTTTTGAAGGAGACCACTTTGTCCTCAACATTACACAAAATAGGTTCTGTTGTTTCCACATCTGGGTGCCTTGAAGCCAGTCTCCTGAACTTCCCCCAGTGGTGAACAATATCTTTTAAATCTGAAGAAGACATATGGTCATCACTTTCCCTTTTCTCCTCACCACTGTCAGCTTCTAACATCTCATCCAGTTGCTGCAAGTCTTCAGGAGTAAGTTCCTGCTCATCAGACATCACAAGCTCTTCCACATCCTCCTCCTCCACTTCGAGGCCCATTGACTGATCAATGGACACAATCTCCAGGTCCAACTCTGTTTCTTCCTCAAATCCCTCAAAATCATGGACTACTGATGGCCACAGTACTTTCCATGCAGAATTGAGGGATCTAGTGGGGACATCTCGCCATGATGACACAATCAATTTTACAGCCTCCAGGATGTTGAATTGTGTCTTCCAGAACTGTGCCAGTGTTAGTTCAGGATCAGTGGAAGTTGCCTGATGACACCTCCTGAACATTTTCTTCATGTACATTGGCTGTATAATTGATGTAGTGTTGGGAGGCAAAAACAACACTTTGACAAAGTCAAATCGAGCCTCCAATGTGCTGCCAAGGTCAGGGTCATGACCAGGGGCATTCTCCATAAGGAGAAGAGCCTTTAAAGGGAGTTAATTGGTGGTTAGGTAGCTCTTGACAGAAGGGCAAAACACCTCAACAGCCCATTCATTAAAGAGCTGTCTTGTCACCCATGCCTTACGGTTGGACTTCCAATAAAGTTGTCCTCTTGCCATCTTTTGTTGCTTGAACACCCTGGGGTTCTCAGAGTGGAAGACAAGCATAGGCTTCAGTCGGAAATCCCCTGAAACATTGGCACCAAGCAATAGAGTGAGACGGTCCTTCATGGGTTTATGCCCAGGTAAAGAGGCTTCATCTCTGATGATGAATGTCCTTTTGGGCATTTTCTTCCAGAACAGCCCAGTTTCGTCCACATTGAACACTTGCTGTGGAAGATAATTTTCTTCCTCCACCAGTTCCTTAAAGTCCACTAAAAATTTTGCTGCTCCTTCTTTATCAGCACTGGCAGCCTCACCATGCCTAATAACACTGAAACTGTCACTTCTTTTCTTAAAATTTTCGAACCAGCCTTTGTTGGCCCTAAACTCTTCAAACTCTGCACCGGAAGAACCTGGTTGCTCTTCCTTCAAATGTTCGTAAATTTCCCTGGCTCTCACAAATAAATTCAGTCGAAATTGAATCTCCTTTCATTTGTTTTTCCTTAATCCAAATGAGAAGTAACCTCTCTGTTTCTGAAATTAAGGATCTACCTTTAAACACTGGTAGATTTATCTCTCACTTTCACGTCTTTGAACTTGTCTTTTTGTGCAAGAATTGTCGACACAGTTGATGTCGACATGCCATAGTCTTTACTAAGCACATTTGTTCTAATGCCTTCATGTTTCTTAATGATTTTCTGTTTCACCTGGATTGAAATTGCCTTTCTAGATTTCTTTGGACCCATGCTGGATTCAATAACAATTTCACCACTAAAATTTTAAGTTTAATTACTGTAAATAAAGATTATTTTCTTTAAATCAACACTGCACTGCACTATATATTATCAATATGTTAAATAAGTTTCAGAATGACCAATAATTGTTCTGTAAAAGCAGTTTATGTTCAAGAGAGTCACAAGCAAGATGTTACCTCCACTGAACAGACACACAAACAGACGCCTTGGTGGGTGAGTGAAGTGGCTGATGGGCGCACCAAAAACTAGTTTCCTGTACTGCAATTATGTTAAATAAATGTTAAAATGACTAATAATTTTAATATAAAACTTTCAAAAATATTTAATAGCACAACCCTCTTGATATTAACTCAAATTGGAACGAATTTAAGCCCTAGAACCGATTACTGTATTGGCGGACTAATATTCCAACTGGTGAGCAAGTGATATGTTGATATGATTTCGTAAGAATTTCGTTAACCGAATTGAAGATTCTTTTGGAAGGTAATTCGTTAACCGAGGCGTTCGTTAACTGAGGGACCACTGTACTGTACTGTACTTGTACCGGTACTTAACCAAACCACTTTTATGACTACTGGTAATATATACCATACATTATATATTCATATGAAGTTGCAGGCACTGTATAGCTGTGTAAAATATTAAAGTTTATGACATATTATTGCATTACAGTACTGTACTGTATAAGCTCTGTTTTACAGTTTGGGAGTCTACATGTCTGTAGTGCACATGTCTTGGCAAATAGACAATGAACATGACTAATAGCAGTGAATCACTGGGCCTTGTTAATGCTGTGGAGTATCTGGAGGAGGAGGCGAAAGATGTGTCCCCACTACACCCTCTCAAGGTTCACAGCACCAGTATGAAGGTGAGCACTCTTATTATACTTTACTACCAGTTTTATTTTAGAAATTCATTTATCAAAGTTATTGGCTTATATCGGGTGATGTTTGATATATTTTGATTTCTAAATTATAAAAAAAAATGACGTAGCTGGACTGACAGGATCTAGTTTTTCTGGAATTCCAAGGTATTAAAGTGTACAACATTGATTTCACTGTACTGTACAATGAGTGATGACAAGATGAAATGACTACTGACAGTACCTGGTGTTCACAAAACCTAAAATGAAAATGAGAAATGCATAAAGGCCAAAGGAAAGAATGAAAGTGGGATGAGAGAAGACAGAAGGTGTGAGGGAAGTACAGTTACCAAAACAGTATCACTACTTTTATCTGTACAGTTTGAAATGCTGGACCAAATACTATGATATATTCTCCAGTTCATCTTCATATGGTGGTATGCCTGATTGCATATTGATACCAGATATATTTATAAAATATCTGCAGGAATAAAACTTAAATTACTGGTCGTTTTGAAATTTGACAGTTCACTGGCCGAAGGTGTTATCAGATAATTTGAGCCATATGCTGTAGAAAGTAATAGTGTACTGTATACCTATACCTGTGGTCAACTGTACCATTCTGTAACTAGTGGACAAACACTGCTCACAAAAACCACATCATATCCTGGTAACTTAAGTTCTTGGATTTTCCTATCTTTGAGGGTTCTGACTTCTATCTCTTCATTTTCAGTTTCCTCTGACTGTACAGTAGTTCTTTATGTACCTGTGTTGTAATTAATTTGATTTGGTCTTTAGTTTCAAATCTAATAGTGAACACATTAATGAACTTTACATCCAGAATTGGTATTTACAAAGAAACACTGTGGAGGCCCAGGATTGTGGAGGCCCAGGATTGTGGAGGCCCAGAATTGTGGAGGCCCAGGATTCACTATGTACCCAGTGAATTCAAGTTCAGGTTTTTAGTAACTACCAGTATGTGTTATGTTACAATTTGCTTCTGTGTTTGTCTTGCACTACTCTCCTCTCTTAGTCCCCAGCTTTCTTTGAGGTTACTCTTCTCTTGATTCCCTCCTCACAAAAGTAGAAAGGGAGAAAGATCATAGAATCAGAGTCTCTCGGTTGATTCTAAGAGGGATATTGGATGGTGTCAATGGTTGTGGTTGATTCTAAATTTCCTTAATTAGTTAAAGGATGTGGCTTAAGTACTATACTGTATTGTGGTTGTTCATTATAGGTGAGTGGCGATAAGTGTTTTGTGATGTAACTGCTGTACTGGTTGTAGTTATAGTAAATGTGCTATGACAACAGAAGTGCCTGAAAATTATTCCTGGGAGTTAATTACCAAGCAAACAAGAAATGACAAATATTACATCATTCATTCCAGATAAGATACATAAAGGGTAAACAATGGTTAGTATAAGATTAGTAATCATGAGGTGTACTCCCATCACCATTGTGTTAATGATGCCTCAGTGAGCTCTATCAGTGTATCAGTCATTATGGAAGGTTCTACAGAGTGTGTGTGGCATCATAAAAAATAGGGATGAATTTCTTTAGTGCAAAGGGAGCTTCTAAGAGTGTATTTGCAAGAGATAACAGAGTTACAGCAGATCAAGAGCTGGTCATAATGTCCCCTACACAAGTGGACTTAAAGGGAAAAACCTTTGAAAAAAGAAACTACATTGTAAGTGTGATAATACTTTACTACAGTGATATTCATTACTTAAAGAAAAGGTCATTATTATTACATCATTCAACATTCTTAAGGTGAAAAGGTTTCCTTTTATGTTATTTAGTTCCAGTTTTACAAAATAGTAAGTTATTATATTAATTTTCAGTTACTTTAGAAAATGAATTGTGTATACCTAGACCTCAGCTTGGCTAAATGTATTTGTCTCCCAGCTGTGAATGGGTGTAGTACAGTTGGTGAGTGTGGTGCCAGACAGGCTGCCTCATTCAGTGTGCTGTGTCCTCACTGCCTCTAGTGGTGGGTCACTTGGCCACAGGGACCCACTTCCAACCAATCTACTTAATGTTTTTTTATTTTCCTCCAACCTACTGAAAAACATCACAAATTTTGAGAATATATTATCTCTAAGTATTGTACAGTACAGTTATAACACATACTGCACTGTACTGTATGTGATTTTGTTGAGAAAATTCCTTTAACTTATCAATTTATCATGACCAAGAATATCCATCATTGTGTAATTCTTTTCTATATACTGTACTGTACAGTGGTCCCTCGGTTAACAAACACAGTTGGTTCCACAGAGTCGTTCGTTAACCGAATCTATTATTTCAATGGGATATTGGGTAATTGGTTCCAGCTCACAGAAAAAGTATACATACAAAGTACTGTATATCAGTAATAGAATTAACAAAACATTAAATTTAAACTAAATACAGTACTGTACTGTACAGTATACTGTACAATAATAAATAAAAAACGATAGAATACTGTATTTTAACTTACTTTGAGGTGTGTATGTCGTATTCCTGGCAGCTTTGTTTACATATCAAACAGCTGATTGTAGAGGCAGTCGATGATGACATGCCATATTCTTTACAGAGTGCATCGAGTCTAAAGCCTTCTTCGTGTTTCATAATAATTTCTGCACTGTATATTATCAATATGTTAACTAAATTTCAGAATGACCAATAATTTGAATATAAAACGTGCAGAAATATTCAAGAGACCAACTTTCTTGATATTTATTTCACTGGAAGGAATGTAAACATAGAACCAATTACTGTATTGGCGGACTAGCCGATCAGCTGATGCTCACAGCAAAATGTGTTTGTAGTAAGGATTTCATTAATCGAAATTTTGTTCATTAATCGAACTGAAAATCCTTATGGGAGCTAATTCGTTAACCGAAACTTCGTTAATCGAACCGTTCAGTAACCGAGGGACCACTCTAAATGCTGAGACATGTCTTCTTGTCTTCCCAATGTGCTGACCTTGAGAGACAAGTGGACAAGCTTTTGACTGGTCAAGATGGGTACAGTACAGTATAGTATCCAGAGTAACACGGGTTTGATTCCCGGGCCGGCGGGAGTTGTTTGGACACTCTTCCTAGTCCCCTTGGTCCCTGTTCACCTAGCAGTAAAGCAGGTACCTGCTGTAAATCGAAATTTGTGATCTTCCAATAACTTGCTTAGACATAAAAAAATATTGACTCTTCAGGCTTCTACGCTCTTGACCCTTCAGGCTTCTATGCCCTTAACTCATGAGACATAAATAAAGGCAAGCATGAACTTAGCATGCTTCCCTGTTGGGCACTGTAAACGCTTCTACGCTTCACCTTACACAAGGATGTAGGAGAGTGCCCAATAAAAAAAAAAACCAACTCACGCGTTTTTTTTTTTTTTTTTTTTTTTTTTTTTTTTTTTTTTTTTGACGGGAAGTAGCCCACCCGGGCACAGGTCAAATGACCCACAATGGGGCCTGGGGGGTGAAAAAAAAAGAACAGATAGAAATTGAAAAGAAAAAGGTTATACAGTCTCTCCTCGACTTACGACATATTCAACTTACGACAACCCGGACATACGCTGGCCATGGTCTTATAAAATAATTTTCACATTACTGTACTTATTTTTGAGTCCTGACGTTAGTGATCGCGCTGTGTACTGATAAAATTTTCGTTTCTAGTTCCCTTTAAAATGGCTGGCTAGCATAAAAGTGAGAGTTCTGTGGTGCTGAAAAGAAAAAGAGACACCCATTTTAGAATTTCTATGTATTATTTTCGCCTTTGCGACTTAGGTCCTGGTCGTCGGGACAGAAACCCGTCGTATGTTGAGGAGAGGCTGTACTGTGTCAATCTACACCACGAAGATGCCGGAAAACCAGCTTTTTAAAGTGAGATAGATTGTATAAGTATGGAAACACAGAAGAAGGCAGAGCATTCCACAGTTTGGCTGTGTGAGGAAAGAAGGAGGTACTATAATGGGTTATTCTCGTGTGACCGACATCCACAGAGAAACGGTGGGCACCGCGGGCAAGACGTGTGTTATGAGCCCACGGCCTTGCCGGTGATACACTGGATGCCAAATCCACCGAACATTGCCCGTTAAAGTACCTGTAAAAGAGAGAGAGTGAAGCAACATTGTGGCGAAGAGAAAGGGAAGAGATATTGTCGACTAAAGGAGGAGAGTTAATAAGATGAAATGCCTTTGATTCCACCCTATCTAATAGTTGGACAGAAGAAGAGCCACCCCAGATATGAGAGCAGTACTCCGAGTGAGGACGAATGAATCCCTTATATACTTGGAGCAACTGCCCAGGAGTGAAGTAGCTACGGCATCTGTACAGCATTTCCAACTTTCGGGAGGCAGCTTTAGCTATATTAAGGATGTGTGATTTCCAGGACATATTGGAGGAAATGGTGAGGCCTAGCATATTTATTTCAGAATTTGGCAGAATGATAGCGTCCTGAAATGTAATTGGTGGGAGATCATCTAATTTAGAAAATAATTGGTAAACATTGAGTTTGTACCTCCCCATTCAGAGATGCTGCACAGATCTGCATTGATAGAAGTAATGATATCAGCTCTAGAAACAGATCTAGTTTGAGAATTAAGAAGAAAGGAAAAATGTGAAGAAGAGTTAAGAGTAGAATCATCAACATAAGAATGAATAGAAGTAGTTGTAGTATAAAGTAAATCATTGATAAAAAGAAGGAAGAGAGTAGATGAAGGAACAGAACCCTGTGGGACACCACTACTGGTAGTGAAAGAGCGAGAGATCGATCCATCGACAACAACTGCCATGGATCTGTTCTCAAGGAAGCTAGAGATTAGAAAACAAAGTCGGGGAGAGAAACCATAAGAGGGAAGTTTAGAAAGCAAAGACTTGTGCCATACCCTGTCTAATGCTTTGAAGATGTCGAGGGCCAATACGAAAGTTTCTCCATAATCCCTAAGAGAGCATGACCAAAGATGGGTGCAATAGGAGAGCAGATCACCAGTAGATCTCGCCTGGCGAAAGCCATATTGGTGATCCGACAAAAGAGAATGGCGTTCAAGGTGACGGAGAAAATGGGAGTTCAAGATAGTTTTGAAAATCTTAGAGAGGGATGAAGTTAGGGCAATGGAGCGATAGTTAGAAGGATAAGAATGGTCACCCTTCTTTGGGATGGGCTGAACCAAGGCATGCTTCCAAGAAGAAGGAAAAGTTTGGGTTTTGAGGCAGAGGCAAAACAGGCAAGCAAGCACGGGCCAGAACTTCAGCACTCCCTCAGAACATGAGGGGGTATTCCGACTGGTCCTTGCGCCTTACTCACACCCAACCTGGATAACACACCGGCAACCCTGCGAGTGGAGATTATAGGAAAGTGCATAGGTTCAGTAGGAGGAGCAGGGGTAGGAGGAATAGAGTGGGAATCGTCTAAGGTGGAATTAGAGGAGAATAAGGTGCCAAAGAGATTGGCTTTGTCAGGGGAAGAGTTGGCTATAGAATTATCAGGTCGGAAGAGAGGAGGAAAAGAAGGAGTGCAGAAGTTATTACAGATGTTTTTGGTTAAGGACCAGAAGGATTTACTAGAGGAAGATGTAGTCAGGACAGCGGTTTTTCTTTTTATAAAATTCCGCTTGGCCCTATGAAGAATAGCCTTACAACGATTCCTAGAAGTAATGAAAGAGGTGTGGGTGATAGGAGGAAAGTTTTGATAGAAGATGGGATAAATGCACTCATACCACCCTGTATAACCCCAGCAATGCTGTCAGCATATACCGAGGCATCCCGAGTGGAAAAGCAACATTCATCCCAAGGAAAGTCGGTGAAGAATTCTCGCAAGGATTGCCAGCTTGCCCTCCGATAGTGCCATAGTTGACGTTTAGAGGGGGGTGGGGGAGGTGGTCGCGCCCAATTTGATTTAATAGAAATAAGGTTATCAGAAGACCCTAAGGGGGCAGAAATTGGTGATCAGAAGACCCTAAGGGGGCAGAAATTGAGTATGAATAGTGTGAGGGGTTAGAGGTAAAACAAAGATCAAGAATGTTAGCAAGTTGATCGTGTCGATCAGGAACGCGTGTAGGGTGTTTGATTATTTGTTCCAAATCATTAAGTAGGGAAAAAGAGAGTGCCTCAGCTCCACCTGGGTCATCCCTTGCAGATCCAAGCCACTCTGTGATGTTCATTGAAATCCCCTAGGTAGAGGATCTCGGTGTTGGGGTGTGTGGATAGCAACGACTCGTGGCAAGAAGTGAGATAGTCAAAGAGTTCCAAATAGTTGGTAGTGTTGGGAGAACAGTACAGTCAGTCCCCAACTTACGACGGGGTTAAGGACCGTAATTTGAAAAAGAATTTGTACGACTGTGGCAGTCGTATGTCCGCGTGATCGTAAGTCATAAGTCGAGGAGTACTTGTATAGGAAAAAAAATAGTCAGTGTTGGTAGAGATATTATGAGCCAGATGACATCATAAAGGGAAGATTCAAGATCCGTGAGTCGAGCTATAGCTGTACGTGTGTTGCAGTAGGCTCCTACACCTCCCTTAGAACGGAAGGAGGTATAAAGGCTGTAGTTGGAGACTTGAAAAGGTTTGGGTGAAGCTGCTTTGGTCAGTTGAAGTTCAGAAAGTAGTAAGAGGTCAGGAGAAGAGGTTAATAGATGGTGCTCCACAGGAGGAAAATTGGATCTCAGGCCACGAATGTTGGAAAAATGAAGTGTGAAAAAAGCCGATCCTCCAGCAACCTCGGTGGCGTCAGTTGAGGCCCCAGTAACTTGATGATGTTGATCAGGTCGGCCCTGGGGTCCTCAACCTTCCCGACCAGTGGGACCCATCTGAGGAGGCCCCGCTATAATAATAATATCAACTGACATAGGAGAATAAAATAGAATGATTATTGCCCAACAAGTGGATGAAGGTATGGATACATATACCTCTTACCTTCCTCCAGAAACAACTTAGATATTATGGTACAGTACTATATAGCCCAGGGCACCAGACATCATCCAGTAGGGAGTTCTCAGGTATAAAGTCCAAACAATTCTTAGGGAACAAACATTAATCCATTTACAATATTATAATGGGACGTCATCATCAACACCATCACCATTTTAGAGCCATTCCCCATGCTTGTGTTGGTTAGGCAGTTCAATAAGATTATTATCTTTTACGTAAGTTACGTTGACTTTTAGACAATAATACAGGTACTGCTGTTGTCTGTGTAACTTGGGGACACTTCACCTCCTTGATATGGTGTGGAAAAAGAAACAGGATACTCTTGGTATAGCACATTCATGGGGATATCTCATCACTTTCCCTTTTTTACAGATCTTTCAACGCTCAAGTACAGTATTATATTCTGCCATCACCATGCACCCTCAATCAGGTTCCATCCTTGCCTACCAAAACTCATTTATACCCCAGACTAGTGGTGTGTGTGGAATCATCTGCCTCATAGTGTTTTCCTTATACATTATCTTATTACCACAACTAGTTCAAACCATCCTGCTCTAGGTACATTTTAGGAAAGCTCAGTGAGTAGGGTCGATATTAACTCTCTCATCTCTCCTTGTGCTTTGATTTTTCTCTCTGGCTAAAAAAGAATAATACACTGGAAATAACAGAAGTGCTGTTTACTACTGTGTTATACTGTACTTCACTCTTGAAAGGCTGTATGGGCAACAATTATGTAGGTCTGAACAGTAGGCATGCAACTTTGTCTCTCTACAAGAGTTTGTATGTACCTTTGTGTGTTTACTGTCTGTATAAGTATTAAAGATTATTATGTATGAGTCCTGTGTGTTTAAGAGTGTGTGTGCATGAATTTGTATGCTTGCAATAGAAGTAAAATGTATATTTGTATAAAAGAGTGTATGTGTAATGTTGTACAGTATTTGTGTGTGTGTCTGTGTAAAAGTGAAAGTGTACATAATATTGTACATAAGAGAAAGTGTGTGTGCCTGCATGCTGTGTTTAAGATCTACGGCTGCCCCAAATCCAAATGATGGAGTATAATTTCAGTGAATACAGTTACACTTACTAATAATTTACTAATTCACTTGTGTGATGTTCATTTAGGGAAAGGAAACGCCCATTTCTGTTTTGTTTTCTCTCCCAGCTTACTCTATATTGCTTACACTGTTAAAGTGTCTCACAACAAATGTACTGTACTGTATTGCATACAGTAAATACTGTACTATAACAATTTTGGTCTTATTGCAGACTTGGTATCATACGATTTATTTATTTTAATTCTCAGAGCATGGGAATGCACATGCTTGAACTGGTTAAATGCCTGTAGGCTAAGGAAAACACTAACACTGCTTAGCTCAGGAACCTACCAGCCTTTACTAGAATACAGTAACCTCCTCATTAGCCGGACTCTTCCATTCCTGGAACTTTCCATTACCCAGATATTTTTTTGAGCATTCCGAGAAATTCAGAGAAAATATCTCCATTCCGGGCATTTAAAAGAATTTCTGCGAGCTTGCATCATGCGCTGACCTGTGCCAAGCAGTTGTGAGGGTAGGTCGGCTCAAGGGTGCTCATGAGGTATGATTGGCTGCTACTGTCATGGGATGCCTATGATTGGCTGATGTATCTCAGTCCATCTCCTCAAACTCTTGCATCATGACACTGTTAGTTCACTATCTGTCATCATTGTACTCACTCACTGCTGTCTTCACATACAATCTGTGTTGTGCAGTACTGTACCAGGATACAATTAGGGTTTAAGAAGTATTAATATTTAAGGGTACTGGTATAGTAGAAGTTGAACTGTCACTTGTGTGATCTTTTATTCTCAAGTCTTTAACTTTGTAGTGTTTTGAACACTCGTGAATTCTTTAAAAGATCTGGTGCTTTTGAGAAGCAAGACCAGCTCTTATTATTATTAAAGCCGTATTAAGACGTAAAAAGTGATAACGGCTACGTATACTGCGCTTTACCTTCAGTAAGTGTGAAAGTGCTGTATGTACATAAATGTCCATAGCAGAGATGACAGTGTACAGCAGTGGTTCACAACCTTTATACACTAGTCGGTAGGGTGACAATAGTGCATAGGGGTGAATTTCTAAAATTGATTAAATGGAATGGCCATTGGTCCAATACTGCGTACCCATGAAAAAAGAACACAGGCGAAATCCTGGGTCATTTGGACAATATTTAGAGGTAGCTCAAGTCAATTGAAGTTTTATCCTTATAGGCAAAAAATACGAATATTCATAATACAGTATGCCGGTTTATTTTAAAATTTACATATTGAGCAAGTTTATGTGTACACTGTACATATAAATGATTAATTCCTTTTTAAAATGAAACTGCAGTGAACACGCTTACATCAATGGGTGGGAGAGGTGTGGACAACCCATTCATTGTTTTCGCTTTTTGCTTGTAAGGTCCTGTTTTGATGTCCCTGGTTGTGACCGCCTCTGCTCTTCAACAACCTGCAGCAGATGTTGACGCTGGTCTTCACTCTTCGTGATCTTGCTGTTGAATGCCTGTATCAAGGCAATCCCTCTCTCTGCAGTGTCGTTGATGACTCTGAGACCACCCACAACTGCGACGCCAGTTTTGAAGTCTTCATCATCAGACCATGTGTCAGGTTCCTTGGACAAAAAAGAAGTCTTCATTTTGAGACTTTCAAATAGAAAGTTTGATCCTCTAGAAGCAAAGTCTGAGAGCTGCTTTGTGGGAAGGGAAGATGTGGCACGAAGAGCAGCACGTTTTGGTGAATCCTCGGTCGCCTTCCTCTCAACGATTGCCCGAACTATGTTTGTCTTCATTGTTGCATTAACTTGTGGATCGAAGAGTGCAAGACCCACCAAGCCTTCACTGAGGTACCACAGGTGACGACCGAAGACTGTGAGACATGTTCTTGATATTTTGACGTCGTGGTACTCTGACAGGTCTTGGAGGAGCCGCAAATCATTAGCAGGAGCGGAGGATGGAACGGAGGCCGTGAACCATGCACTGACATACACCTCTAGCACAAAGAATGTGAATCGTTTCAAGATTAATGTCTCACGAGCAGTTAGTTTAAACTGATTAGCAAAAATCAGGATCTTCATGACATAAATGAGCTTAGCCATCCACCGTGCTCGGTGAAGTGCTCCGGGCCGTCGAAGATTAAACTTGGGTAGAGCTCCATCGAGACACCTGATTGCTAGCTCCAGTACCTCACGGTAATCATCACGTGGCTGCTGCTTCTTGCCCAGATGATGTTTCCAGCAACAGATGAGGTCATCTCGTTTCTCGTACAAACTTGGAGGGAGGTCTGAGAGAGGGCTGTAGTCATCTTGACTGATGTCCTTCCACTTATGCTTGAAGCGAGAGAAGAGAGTAATATCTGGTCCAGAGGAAGGCCCCATGCATTCCACATACGCTTTCTCGGCAACAAGCTCAAGGATGTGGTGACGACACGCGAGATGCAGAAGACGGCGGCCGAGTTTCTGCTCCAGAATGACACATGCCCCCGACAAGTGCCCAGTGTTTGAAGCTGTTGTGTCAAAACTGAGTGCTGAAACATTCTCTGATATTTTCCACTCTTCCAGCGCTGCACTGACTGCTGTAGCAATGGCCTGTCCAGTCCCTGACAATAGTTTCGGGACACCAAGCAGCTTTTCAGTATTGATTCCGGAGACAAGAATGGCGATTCGGTCAACACTCGCTCCTTGTTCATCAGGAATAATTTTTCCATCCCAGTGCACAGTGAGCACTTCACTAGGTTGAAATTTTTCTTTAATTTCGTTGGCAATCCCAGAACGGTGGGTCGCTCGCGAAGTACGCACTGTCTCATATTTTAAAACTAGTTCCATTGGGTCATGACCTAGACTAGCAGCCGTGGCACTGACGATCCGGAGAGCAGAGCGGTGACTGATCCCAGTGCGGTCCAATGTACTTGACAATTCAGGGGTGATAACTTGTAGCACGTTTACGATTGGAAGAAGATACCACTGGTGATATCGCTAGGGAACTTGTAGATGATGACGAGCTTGATTGTGATTCTGTTTCAGATGAAGAACCCAACTCATCATATTCAAGAGCAGAACTGGCTTGATTCTGTTGTAGAGATTGCTTACTCTTGCTTTCTTCCCGACGCTTGATGGAACAAGCAATCTTTTTGTCTACCCCTGCCATTACACCTCTTCTCCCTTTTACGCCCTTAATGCATGAGTCATAAAGGCAAGCATGAACTCCGCATGCTTCCCAGTTGGGCGCTGTAAACGCTTCTGCGCTTCACCTTGCACAGGATGTAAGGGGGTGCCCAATTAACTAGCCCCCTCCGGGGCAATCTGTAAAAAATCTGTTGCGCTGCCAGGAATGCTCGGTCTTCTTTGATGGTCAAGAGCTGCATTGCCTTGGGGTGGGCAACATCGAAGAGGTCCTCTAACTCATCACAAAAAGTTTCCTCTTTCTTACGTTGTGTGTCTGTAGTGCGAGTGCAGTTTTTCTTAAGTCCCTTCCACATTAAAAAAAGATCCACTACCTTTCGTCCAATACTCTTCTCAGTTATGGTAGGAATCCGTGCTTTATTCCAGAAACTAATAACCGATGCTGCAACTTCACTCGCAGAATCATTCACTGTTTTCTTATGTTCATTGTGACCGTGGAAAAACAGACGTAGAACATCTCCTCTTGAAGGAAGTTGTGCACCCGTGATTTCGGTTGTGTTGACCAATGAGCCAAACTTCAGTTTTTGAACGTGTACTCGCCATTGAACCTGAAACAAACAAAAACATTTATGTAACTTATGTTGTTACTGTTATGCAAACAACAGCACCCATAAAGCATACGGCATGCAAGATCACTTGTATAAAGTTTTTAAAGTGTTATATACCTAAATTGATGCATTGATTTTAGACAAAGACAATGGTACTAACCGTAATACTGCAACAAGAGCGACGCACACACACCCACCGTCACGTCTCACACACAACTGATGCTACTGTACCAGTCAGACACTGGCACACAACCTCTTCCCCCTACCCCGACTGACACCCGCCTCTCCCTCCCCTCTGCATTGCCAATAGCTGCACCAGCCAAAATACTCATCACTCATTTTTAGAAAAAATGTTAGGAACAACTTTAGTTTGAATTTGCATTCTACATATACCTGCAAAGTTTCATAGTAATCGGTTCATAAATAAAGAAATTAGAAAAAATCAATAATAATTTCAGTAGTGTTAACTTCAAATGGCTTGAGCCACCTCTAAATATTGTCCAAATGACCCAGGATTTCGCCTGTGTTCTTTTTTCATGGGTACGCAGTATTGGACAAATGGCCATCTAAAAATAAAAACTTTCACTTTTTATTGTCATCCTACTAGTCGGCCACTTACTGGTGCAAGTTAGTAGGTAGTAGGCAGCTATCAAACAGGGAGGTACAGTACTACCACCTGGGAAGATATTGGAAGCATAATGTGTTGTCTATGGTAGACCCTGCTGCCATATGGCATCACAAAAATTGTGACCAAGTCCCAGGTTGCTGACCTGACTTTCTGCCTCATTTACACACAATTGCAGGGTCTCAATTGTTTCTCTTACTATTGACAACACAACATACAGTACGTACAGTATATGGTGTCTCACTTTTGATCTTATTTTCATTTTTGTATTTCTTTATGGTTCTTTATTATTTTTTTATTATTGTTATTATTATTATTATTATTATTTATTATTATTATTTATTATTATTATTTATTATTATTATTATTATTATTATTACTATTATTATTATTATTATTATTATTATTATTATTATTATTATTATTACTATTATTATTATTATTATTATTATTATTATTATTATTATTATTATTATTATTATATTTTCACCCCCCCGGCCCTGATGTGGGTCAGTGACCTGTGCCTGGGTGGGCTAATCCCCGTTAAAAACAAAAATAAATAAATAAATAAATCAGCAATCGACAGAATTGACTGTAAAATCAGAAATGTAGGACTATAATTAGTTGTCAGAAACTTTTTTAAAAACAACTCCGGTATTTAACACCAAACAGCTTTCATTTTCAGCATATACATATTATGCATTGAAATTGTATAATATGGACACGAAGTAGTACCTTAAGCTGTGTATTCTTATATTACATAGGATTAATACATGTTCTGTAATACTTTACTATACATAATTAATAGAGTAATATAAGAATACACAGCTTAAGGTACTACTTCGTGTCCATATTATACAGAAATAATAGTACTAGTCACTAGCCTAGTTAAATATTTTGTAAAGACATTAAGGAAACATAACTTTTAGCAATATAAAATATGGAAATATGAAACTGTTTTTGAGCAGTACAAAATAAAAGTTTAATAACCCATATGTGCCCCAAATGCAAGCATACAGGGAAATTGGTTTATAAAGCAATACTGTACAGTACAATAACCCCTCTAGAAAAATTATGTGATGTTTTTATAAATGACAGAAAAATTGTCCTCCATGTGTTATATTCAGGCAAAGTAAAGTTTGCTTTTTGCTTAGGAAAATAAGATTTTCAATTCCAAATACAAATACATTGAACAATACGAAAATTAATGTGAGGATTGAGCCTGGATGTGATTTGCAATTTCAGAAAAAATATGTTCAAAGTGTTACAACAGCCTTCACCAGTTGTGTGGTGTGTTAGAGCAGCCTTGAGTGGTGTGGCTGCTTGAGAGCTTACTTGTTCTTCACAGAGGTAAGCACACTGAATGTCTGCTCACTGCAGTATGTTCATCCAGCATTATCTTCATTTCTCTGCTTTTTATTTTCACCCAAATTATAAAGAATAAAAACAGTCTTACCGGCCACATAACCCGAAATTTGGCGTCACTAAGCCGGCCACATACGTACCCCTTACCCGGAAAAATGGGGGTTGCGGACCCCTGGTGTACGGTATGCCTGCTGTGGGCTAGTGTATAGAGGGTGTGTACAGTACAGGCATGGAAGGGCACCATTCCCGAGATTTTCCATAACGTGAAACCATATTTCCCATCAACTCCCATTATATAAGTTGAGATGCAATCCTAGTACTTAACACTAGTACATAAATGAATGAAAATAGACACAAGGGGTCACAGCTCAAGGTTGAAGAAGCCACAAGTCCAGAAAACTGTGAGGGCAAACTTTTTCAGAGTGAGAATTGTAAACTCTTGGAACAATCTGCCAATGAGAGTGTTGACTAACACTGGAGCGAGTTCTGGTACATTCAGGAGCCGGTGCATGCCCAGTACTTGCCAACAGTACATAACAAAGACGTGACCAACTGCCCAAGTGAATAACGAGCCGATCAGTGGTGAAAAGAATAAAAGTATAAAGCAATAAATGAACGCACTTGAATTTAACTCACCAGAAATTATGTTGAGTGCCGCAAGAGGTAGTGTGATCAGAGTTACTGGGATTTGCCTCCAACACTCTTGGGGTTCTTATACGCAACATTGCGTATGATCTAACTTATCGCTTTATTGTTTCCATACATAAATGTGCATATGAAGTACAAAATTCAAATAAAATTGTTTTAGGTTTGCACATGAACGCAAGACATACATTTGACATTGTGAGTGCGGTCTGGCAACTATGTAGACTGCACTCAAGGTCACCACACCAGTCTCCCTTTTGTGACCCAGGATATAACGTTGACCCACACATTTCTTGTGCATCACAGTGATTTAATTTATTCATAACAGTGTTGTGAGAGTTTTGAACCTTGCCTTGTGTTGCTGGTGAGAGTGGAGAGTGGGAAAATGTAAAAAGTACGTACAGAAATAATTATTTTATCGTATAAAACTGTTTGTAGACAATTTATTTACAATGCTAATGCAACAACTCCCACCTTTTATCTCATATAGTAAACTTACGACTCATTACATACAATTATCTCTGGTGCGGTGAGGTAAGACCTGAGGGTCTACCCAAACCCAAGAGTGTCAAGATATCATATTTATTGTTCAACATAAATCCTTCCTTTATAGAATCTTTTTTCACCACTACTTTCACTTGAACTTGGTGGTCTTTTTCCACTCATCTTGAATAAGGGGACACAGTAACACAGGCACATAACGAACACTAACTGGGGAAGGTATTCAAAATGAGCAGCACCATTGTTGTGGTGACTGCTGGAGCCGCCCTGTGGAGTGAAAATGTTGGAGATTTTACTCAAACATTATGGTGTGAGGCTTCTACGAGGTGTGATCCATAAGTTCCTGGACTTGCTTCATAAAACCTTTCTCTTGGCAGATATTGAATTTGAATCATCAGCAGTCACTCACCTTGGGTATAAGTTGTTTACTGCTTCGATTTGTTGGGAACTGTGTTGCCAACCGACCGTAGTGCAGCTTTGTGTGAGTGTGTGTACCGGCCCATCTGCTGCTAGGTCTAGTCAGTCAACACTCAACACGGAGGGAAGTATCGAGCAACGCTGCACCATCATATTTTGCTTCAGGATAGGAAAAAATGGTGCAGAAACCCATGAAATGATCAAGGAAGCCTACAAAGATAAAGCAATGTCCAGGGCTCAAGTTCTCAGGTGGCACAAGAGCTTTAAAGTAGAGTGCACCTCCTATGATAATGAGCATCATTCTGGACATCCTTCCAATGAGAGAAATGATGAAAATGTCCAGAAAAATGACCAGCTTGCCCATGAGGATCGAAGAGTGACCATCCGTGAGGTTGCCGAGCCACTGGACCTCTCGTGAGGAAATGTTAACCGGATTCTGACTGACGACCGGCAATTGGCTGCTTCACCAGAACAACACACCTGCGCACACTGTCCTCTCTGTGAACGATTTTCTGGTGAAGCACAGTATCCCAGTGGTCCCTCACTCTCCAGATCTGGCCCCTGTGACTTCTGGTTCAAGTTGAACCTCCAGGGGAAGAAGATCAGGGACAGAATGAAGATCCAGGACACATCACAGCAGGTGCTCTCCAGCCTCACCAACAAGGACTACCAGAAGTGGGAGTAGGGGATTCAGCACTGCATTGAGGCCTCTGGAGAATATTTTAAGGGTGACTAAAGTTTCACTGTAATATCTTAGAATTTAAAGGTTTTATGAAGCCAGTTTGGGACCTTAGGATCACACCTCAAATATACAGTAGTTAAAAAAATGACTGTCAAGGCTCTTACGTCAGCCCAACTTTACTGCACTCATTAAGTTCATGACCTCAAGTGCATTGCATCCTTAATGGCCTTCATGAAGAGCATGTTAGGACAATTAATAATATAAAGACACATTGTCTTCATCTAAATTATTCGTTACAATATTTATAGATGTACTAACTACATTGATAGAATATTTGTCACTGGATAGTTTTAAGGTGAGATCCTTTTTCCAATACATATACAGCACAGTATACAGTATGTAGCTTGGTCACTTACCAAGTGGGTTGTATGTCACACTAACACCGTGTTAATTTAAGCCACCAACCTCCCTGTACAGAACAATATGTAGGGGCTTCAGATGTGTGCAATGCCTGGTCCAGGCATTAGGTCATGAATGGAAAATTTATCCTGAAACCCTATTTTATGTGTGAGCCTTGATCAGGTGACCTACTAACTGCTTCTTCCCAATGGATAACAATTACTGGTAGCTGGAATTGAGAAGCTGATATTAAATCGTAGGGGATGTGGCTGCAAGGGGGAGACATAAATAATACAGTATAGTCTCGATTTAAGCGTTTGGTCATTTACGCGGCACCTTGCCAGACCGACAATTTTTATTAACACGGTTCATTCCATCATTTACGCGGGAAGTGGCGCGGGCAGGGTGTGCACAAGGTCGCCCAGTCAACAAAACATTACCGAGTTCTTCACCCGCCACCCACCACAGCTGGCCCGAGTCAGTGACAGTGAGGATATGGACTTTGAGGGGTTTGACAAAGAGGCCCTGCAAGCCTCTGTGGTGGATAGTGATACAATTGATACAAGTGATACAGGTGAGGGCCAATAATCTGCCCTCTGCCTCGGAACCAACCCCCTATCCCCGTGTACCCAGCCATCTTTTCTACTAACGTAAGTGTTAGAATACCTAATATTATTTATATTTCTCTTAAATGTTAATTGTGTGTGCATACCATCATAAAATTAAGATACTATTTTTACTACAACGTAGGTATTGTGTCGGAAAAAGTGTAGTTTGGGGGTCGGCCCAGTCTCTATTTCAATTAATCCCATATGTTATGTTATTTCGTTTACGCGTTTCTTGTTTTACGCGGACCTCCACGGGTTCAATTGACCACGTAAATGGAGACTATACTGTAACTGGATTAATCCCAGATACTAATAACGTTCACTTATCTCAACCACTGACTATTGTACTACAGTAGAAGTCCAAAAATCCGGACTGCTTGGGGATTGGGTCGGTCCGGATTTTCGGATTTTCCGGATTCTCAGGCAGTACTTTTAAAATTCAAATTTAAGGAGGAATAAAGAAGAGATGAACAGGTACATTTTGATAGCTTATTCATTCGCAAATATAGCATGCTTTATTTATCAAAACAAGCAGTTTTAAAGAAAAAGCTGTGAAATCTAGAATTTAAATCTTTGCCCTTTTTATATCATAAATTGTAGACTTTCCAATGTCGTATGTTTCCATTAGAAAAGTATTGCTCACACCATGTTCTAGTTTCTTAATTATTTCAAGTTTGTCACCCAATTTCAACGTGTTCTTCTTTCTCTTCACACAACGAAGATTATCTACTTTAGGAGCCATTATTATGGGCTTGTACAGTACTCTGTAAATGAAAAGAGTAAGATTCAAAATTACATACATTGTCACAGTTTGATTGCTTGTTTTAAAGTGGCAACCGCATGGTTGCTTGTTGTCGCTGTGCAGCTGTGGCACTCATGCATGCGCACATACACATAAAAGCCAGCTTTAAAAAAAAAAAAAAAAAAAAAATAGTTTTCGAAAAGTCCGGATTCTCAGGTGGTCCGGATTTCTGGCATCCGGATTTTTGGACTTTTACTGTAGTTAATATTTGTGAGTTGCCTGGACCAGTCTTGGTCAGTCCATGAGACTTTGGGATCAAGCCTCCATTTTATGATAATTAGTGATTTCTTGAATACTGTATTGTATTGTTAATTTGTATGTAACATACTGTAGTGATTGTAAGTTCATTCTTACCTCAGAAAAAATAAAGGTAAACTTCATGGTTACAAAATATAGCAGTAATGATAGGCTCTTTCTATCTCATCCACAGAATGATAAACAGTACACTACCAGTACTTAAATTTTATAATAGTCTTATGTTTACAATATTGTTCCTGTTGTATTTTATTATTATAATAATTTATTTTTAGCAATACGTATAACTCTTTTTATTAAGTTGTTTCAACATTGAATATAATGATGCTTTCATTGGCAGTATTTATAAATACAATAAGTAGTAAGTCAAGTTGCTCTGTTTTAGACACAACACTACATCAGTGGAGTAGACACATCCCTGGAGGAGACTGTGGATGTTCTTGATGGCTGCACACCTGCTGAGAATAAAACAAAACCAGGTTTGTCTTAAAGATTATTTATCATGAGTGTTATTGGTTTATATAAAAGCCTGTCAGCAATGAAACGTTTATGTGAAATATATTAGTTGTACGTGTATGATAAGTTGAAAGTTTGATTACTTACTTTTGTTCAATGGCCAGATAGAGAGGGTGGGATTTAAACTTGCCATTAATTATCTCACACCCTCTGGCAGAACTCACTTATAGATGCAAGGTTTTATTTGACTCTGGTTGAGGCTTCAGATCAGTGGTCAAAAGCCTCATGCAATATGAAACTGGAAATTGGCTGGAAGTAAGGGAACTGGCTCATAAATTTTCTTTTATGGCCTCTAGAGAGGATCAAGTTGCCTGAGGCCTCAGACAGATGTCCACTAGTTATGTGTCTAATGAGTGGTGGTATCTGACAACAGATCCACCTTGATTACAAACTATATAGCCATGATGGGTCCTCAGCAGCAGCCAACCATGCAGTTAGTCTCATTTAAAGGCTTCCAGGGAAAGAAGCTTAATCCTACAGACAGAGTACAATGGAATCAAAATAATTAGCTTACCGGTAATACAAATTTGCAGGTACACTCGGTAAAAGACTACCGTTACAATTCATGCGCTAAACAAACTGACAGTACAAACAAAATGTTCAAAAAGGCCCCTGAGGCATTCCTTGCAGTGGTAGCCCTGCGCATGTATGGGTTCAGCCACACGTACTCAAAACAAGTGATCGGCACTCTGAAGGAGTCAGAGTTAGTGCTGCCACACTTGACACAATTTGAAACTTGATCAGAATTCTACGCCTCATTTCTCCATGTCTAATACACATTGTGAGCGGTGTTGTAGCAGCCTAATATTGTGGTTTACAAAATTAGTGCTACCAACATTTCCTGATATCTTACATAAAGAATGTGTATGTTATAATTATGAGTGGAGCTGTTCAGATGTTTTGGAACAGCTTGGTATATTTTCCAATAAGAATGACATAATGTGGCATTAGCCCAAAGTGAAGTAGCAATACAAACACAGATTCGAAATTCGGCTGCAAAATAATCTTATGCCTTTACTGTATCCACTAATTCTGCCAAACATATAATGCATTCTTATGGCAACTCATCCACTTCCATGGTTACTGTAGTTCACAGTGTGTGGAACATTTAATATAACATACAGTACAGTTTAAATTATCTAGATATACTGACATTCTCCAGTCATATTGTAACAAAGTAATTCAATACAGTGGTCCATCGGTTAACGAACACAATTCGTTCCAGAAGGTCGTTCGTTAACCGAAACCATTGTTTCAATGGGATTTTGGGTAATTGGTTCCAGCTCACCGAAAATTACATACAAAGTAGAAATAAATGCAGTAAAGTACACTTACTTTGAGGTGTGTATGTAGAAGGCTCCTGGTTGATGATGATGATGATGGGAATTAGAAGTGGGGGTGGAGGAGAAGGGAGAAGAGAAGGAAGTGGGGGTGGAAAAAAAGTCACCCCATGCCGTCACCCATAAAATTTTAAGTTCACTTGGTGTAATTCAAGATTATTTTCTTTAAATCAATACTACAATGCACTATATATTGTCAATATGTAAAATAAATTTCAGAATGACCAATAATTGTACTGTAAAAACGTAAAAATAGTTTATGTTCAAGAGAGCCACAAACAAGATGTTGCCTCCACTGACCAGAGATACAAACTGACGCCTTGCTAGGTGAGTCAAGTGGCTGAATGGCGCACCAAAAACTAGTTTCCTGTACTGCAATTATGTTAAATATGTGTTAAAATTACTCAAAATTTTAATATAAAACTTGGAAAATTATTGAATAGTACAACCTTCTTGATATTTACTCAAATGGGAACGAATTTAATCCCTAGAATAGATTACTGTATTGGCGGACTAATATTCTAGCTGGTGAGCAGGCGAAAACATGTTGACATGATTTCGTTAAAATGTCATTAACCGAATTTTTGTTCGTTAACCGAATTGAAGATTCTTATGGAAGGTAATTCGTTAACCGAAATTTCGTGAACCGAGGGATCACTGTATTGTCAATGAAATAGTTAAGTTCGGCCTACCAAATTAAGTTCAAAATGTCTCGCATTCAGGCCCACCAACCCTCGCGAGACAACGGGAATGTTCAGTTGGAAATCATCGTACCCACCTGTACGGTAGTGTTTTACCCGAGTGTACTTCTATTATTACCTCATTTTTTAAATTTCAAGGTCAAATATTCATAATTTGTAGCCTAGCACCAGCTGCTGTGGTGTTTATTTACATAAGAAACCATGAAAGTTGTGGAAATATAATTTCAATGTTCTAATTCTTTGAAAGCATTCAGAGTAGGATGACAAGGTCATTCCCAGCATTAGGAACCTTGAGTATAGAGACAGATTAAAGTAGATGAATTTGCACTCCCTCGAGAGACGTAGAGTGAGGGGCAATATGATCGAGGTGTATAAATGGAAGTCGGGGCTAAACAAAGGGTACTCAAACTATCCTACCAGGAGCGTACTCGTAGCACTGGCTTTAAATTAGATATATTTAGATTAAGGCATGAGATAGGTAAACACTGGTTTGGAACAAGTAACCACCATCATTATTAACTTGAACACGCTGGACAGCTTCAAACACAGGTTGGATGGATATACAGTATGAGCACCTACCTGTCTGTCTCCATGTTGGTGTATTGGTGACAACCAGAGAAAGGAATGAGCTGTTATGTAATATAGATCTAGTTTTGTTACAATATCTGTCTTACTGTATTTTTTTATGCATGATATTTAGTGTATATTAAGCCAGTTTTGGAACAGTTTATGGGTATTTCTTGGCCTATGAAACAGAATTAATTACTGTATTTCCTTTTAAGTCGATTAAAATATAAATTTGTGATTTGATAAATTACGATGTCTCCCAGAACTGTAACTAACCTACAAATTATCACGACTCCACTGTAACACATTGTCTGTCAGATGTATCTATCATGTTATGGGGGTTAATATTGAAATGTAGTTTATATCACTACATTATCCTTTCTTCCTACAGTTGAACCAGAATGTCGTAGTGGGGCTGTAGGGAATAGCATTTTTTATGTTGATGACCAGCAGGAGAGTCCTTCAGATGAAAATCGTGGTCAACTCAACATGTTGTCAGCCGCTTATGAGGTCAGTGTTGTGTGTGCAGTACAGTACTCTGCCAGGAGCTTACAGTTCATAATTGAGGAGCTCCGGACTATGAGATCTACTTAGTGCTAAAATAGAAAATGGAGGAAAATGCTCAGGTAGGAATGTGTGACATACAATAGTCTTTTCAGAGGACTCTCATCCACATGTACAGGTTCCCAATTGGCTCTCTGACTTACCCAGGGGACAGAGGAGAGGTCGGGAATACAGTGCAATACATAACACGTTTCAGCGCTATATGGCTCTTAGCAGGTTATGGTCCAGAGCACCTCAATCAGTGTTAGCTGTAAATGGTGGTATACTCCCTGTATTACCAACTTTTAGATACTATGATTTACAATGATAAACTTTGATATAAAACAAAATAATTAACTTGTGTAAACTAAACGTAAGGTCAATTAATTTTGGGCTTTGGTTCATCTGATTGAAATTTTTTATATTTTTTTAACTGAAGAAATATATATTATGAAGAAATGTGTCTAAGATTATTAAAGGGAATGAAAATGAGAGAGAGTGTATAGTGTACTGTAATGGTGATACTGTTGATGCTTTTAGAAATTAAAACATTACTGTGTAGAAACTACACAAGTCTGTCATGTACAGTATTTTATTGATTATTTCAATACAGAAATTGAATTGTTTTTAATTTAATTTCTTTATATTAACATTATCTGAGTGAAAGGAAATACATGTACATAAACTGAATTAATTTTGGTAATTTTTTATGCCAGAGTTTGGATTATGACACCTGTGTTAATTCTGCTTGGCTCGACGAAGAACGTACTATGGGTTACAAATACGTGGTGAAGAAGGACGTGGCCCGCTGGCTGGTGGTGTTGCTGACAGCTGTTCTCACAGCTCTGGTCGCATGTGTTATTGACATGGCTATTGAATGTCTCTCAGGATACAAATACACATGGTTGAAACAATGTATCCTTTTCATATATCTATGTTTATGTATCTGATACATTAGGAGATTTAATTTCCATCAGGATTGCTTTTTGATGCAAACATAAGGATATAAAGATGGCATGGCCACATGAAGAGATTGGCTGCTGAAAATACTACGAGTATTACTGTATGTTGTGGAAGAAGGACGCCACCTGTTGAGGCCGTCTGTGTTGCTCAACCATCCAGTAGTACAGAGTATAAGTAAAATACTGCAACCATATTTTTCTTATATGAGTGTTATAAATATTTGAGTGAGGTTCTTGAATTTTTTACTTTATTACCGAGTTATTAAGACAACATATTTGAAATGCAACTTAAAACCATTGTGAGAAGCATTGTTAAGGCTCATTCAGAAAAGTAACCTTGATATATTTCCTGACAATACAGTGAACCCTCACTTTACACGGTCAATTGAACCCACGGAGGCCGCGTAAAGCGAGAAACGCGTAAAGTGAACAACATAACATATGGGATTAATTGAAATAGAGACCTGGCCGACCCCCAAACTCCACTTTTTCCGACACAATATCTATGTTCTAGTAAAAATAACATCTTAATTTTATGCTGGTACACATACACAATTAATATTTAAGAGAGATAGAGAAATACAGTCGCCAAGTTAATGTCCATTCAAATAATGGACTCAACTCCCTCCCCCCTCTTCTCACACACTCGCTGGCTCTTCCCTCTCTGAGATATGTTTGGGGGACAACACTAGATTTTAAGGTATAGTAATAAATAATACCTCAAACTAAAGTTAGGATAATATAATTGACTTTGCTGGATTCCTTGTAAGACCAGGAATATTTTGAATATAAATGTCATATATTTTGCACAAAAGATAACATATTTGCTCTGAGTAAACAAAATACTTGCATTAGATCTAAAATTTGTACGTCTAATGCAAAATCTGTGATGCTTATATTCAAAATGATCATCAAATTGTAAGAATTCCAGCAATGTAAATTATATTCTGGCCGGGTAATGTATGAATTTTATGAGCTAAATAAAACAATTATACTTCACCCTGTACAGTATATGAGTAGATGCACCGTGTAAAGTGGGAATTTTGTAAAGTGGGAATTCCGGTTCTGGCAGGGTACCGAGTAAATGTAGAAACGCGTAAAGTGAAACCCGAGGCTTCACTGTACAGTACAGTACGATGGCATGTTTTTGTCCTTTGTCAACTTCTCAATACAAACTGAAATATGAAATGGGTGTTGCCACTGATTTGATTAAAGGATAAAGACACACAAGAGAGTACAGTATGTGCGACAACTGCTAGATGATAAAAAAACTACATGTTAATTAGTGGTACATTATATACACAACATACAGGTCACTTCCCAACAATGTTCACTCCTTGACTCTAGCATCAGATACTGATTATGGTGTGGCAACTAATTTAATGATTATTCCATTTTTGTTATGGGCTGCTATGAATATTGGGCCAACTTTGCTAGCTGCCTTTCTTGGGTCATACATTGAGGTAAGTTTTCTTTATTTTGCTGAAAGAAAAGTTAATTGACTGTATAACATTAATTAATTAGTTGTGACAGTGAAGGCTATACGCAAGAGACTAGGGAACTGCCCTTGGATATTAAGCTCCCAGGATTAATTTTAACTTGGTTGATTTGTTACACTGGGTCTTAACACACACATTCCATACTTGATCCAAATAGCCTAATGTTAATGTTTAGAAGCTCAGATAAAGCACCAGCACATTAACTCATATCCAGGACTTACAGAATTGGCCACTTCATGATTTTCAAAAGAGAGTCAAAAGTGTTTTCAGCATCCATTTATATGTACCCGAGATCTGTTTAAAGAGCAGTGTAATTAAACAGCACTGCATCACCAAGTTTACTGAAGAGAATTGAAGGGAAATAGGAAAAAGTGGGTATCATTGGAGTAAGGGAATGATAGGCATAGATACAGACAAATTACCTTCTGGGAAAATACAGTCGTAGAATGAGGCACTGCAGTGGAGCATGATAGTTCATTACTGTATCACTTAATCGCACTTATTACTCTTGTTTATTTTCTTTTATATTTACATGCTTGTCCCTCGGCAGCCTGTGGCAGCTGGCAGCGGGATTCCCCAAGTGAAATGTTACCTGAATGGTGTGAAGGTGCCACGAGTTGTAAGAATAAAGACCCTGGTGAGCAAAGCCCTGGGAGTCATTATGTCAGTTCTTGGTGGACTGGCTGTTGGCAAGGTACAGTATATGTTACTTGAGTTGTACTATTTTGTGAATGGTTTATGGCTTACCCAGTGTGAGACTCAGAACTGTGTATCTTTTATCTCTTGTAGAAATAAATCTTGATTGGGATCCACGTACTGTATACTGTAGGAAAACTGTTGAACAGCCATTGCCATAGTTGCTGTAGTTGGTAAATAATAATAGAGATTTACCTTTAACAGGAAGGGCCCATGATCCACTCTGGAGCTGTTATAGCAGCAGGTGTATCACAAGGAAAAACAACTTCATTCAAACATGATTTTGGATTCTTTGAATACTTTCGTGAAGACCACGAGAAACGAGATTTTGTGTCTGCTGGTGCTGCTGCTGGTGTCGCTGCTGCCTTTGGTGCCCCAGTTGGTCAGTTATTTCCTCACTCTCAAAACTTTCAATTCAACAAAACCTGATAGATGGAATCCAGACCAAATACTGTGCACAAAGGACACACTTAAAAACATGTTATTAATTTACTGTAATCCTGAATTTTTTGGATAATTGCACATAAAGTGTATGAAATCTTGTAGTTTGTAATGATAATAGTAATAACAGAAATATCATCTCTTGTGTTGTTTTTATGATGCACACACACACACACACACACACACACACACACACACACACACACACACACACACACACACACACACACACACCAGCCCAGCTTAAGGTTTACTACACATGTTCAACTTCCAGGACTTGGAGTTGTTGGTTAAGATTACTTTTCAAAGGTATACTTAACATTCATCATGACTTCACTCTGACATGTACTTTACTAAGAGGTACTTTTGGTTTGACCTTTTCATGGTAAGAACTGTTTTATTGGGTGACTCCAAGTATGTCCATGTTATTGGCAGTGAGTGACAGTAGTAATTCACTTATCCCTCAGGAACTAGTACATAGGTTAATGAGGAGCTGCTTGCACACATACATATCTGAAACTCACAAACTTCTGTGTTTACACAAATCACTGTCAGGTTAAAGAATAACCAATCGGAGTCATGTTTAATCCAAAAATGTGTTACAGTGTATAAACACAACTAACACTGTACAGTACTGTATGTGGTGAGGAGAGGTGGTGCAGTGAGTGACATGGTTGAAGCTTACTTAGTGTTTTATCTACAGTATTAGATTAAACCAAACTCTACTGAAGAATACCCTAGCAAAATTATGTTAACTGTTAAAATATTGCAGGAGGCATTGGTGTTAGCAGGTTTGAGTGTAAGGTACAGTATATCATTGCTGAAATATACTCACTGTTTTGTCTACAGTGTTGTAACACTACATCAAACAAAAATTATGTGAAACCCAAGTTATTGAAGCTGACCTACAATTATGTTTGCTGTAAAAATATCTTAAATGCATGAAGCAAGAATTATTTGTTACCAGAGGGTGGCTAACTGATACAGAAAGTTCATAACCAGCTCCAGGTGTTGCCAGTGCCATGAGTTTAATGGGGCAGCCGGGTGCCACATGCATGGACCTGTTGGGTTCTGGGGGGCAGCTGGGTGCCGCAGGTTCAGAGAGGCACTACAGGCAGTGCTACATTGTTTCTAGTAAGATTTGAGGAACAACCCTCTACATTTCTGAGTGTACAGGTACAAAGGCAAAAATTAATAGGAAAAAATAAGATGCCTGCACTGTATGTAACTAATGAAACATTTCCATATCATCAGATAATATTTTCCAGGTGGAGTATTGTTCTCATTGGAGGAGGGAGCCAGCTTTTGGAACCAGGGCCTCACATGGAGAGTCTTTTTTGGTGCCATGATGTCTACGTTCACACTAAATCTAGTCCTCTCAGCCTATAATGGCTTTCCAGGTAAGAATTTATCATTTTCTAAAGGTAGTTCAGATACAGTATGTAAAAAATGTGTGTATACCTCCAGTTCCTGATACAGTACCCTCAGAACTCAACATGAAGGATTAGAGTTACACTTATACTTGCAAAGGGTCTTCATCTAGGCAGTTGGGCTTGTTCGATTTACACCTACAGTTCACCCTGTCACCCTCACTGTATCTCCAGGTCGTAATGTGACGGTGTGGTACGAGTTGTCTGGTTCTCGTGGTTATGGAAATTTCTGCGATAAGTTTTGTCATAGAGAATCAGGGAAAACAACCCGAGGGGAAATAGTTGTGGAATTTTTGCTTGATGCTGTAAGTTTATTGATTACTGTGTCAGTATTAAGGTAATGTTCTTGTTTGTTGAGGTCTCTAAACTTGGGTGTTGGTGTACTGTTGTTCTCTAGAATAGAGAACTTTAGTATGACCCGATCTTCTATGCATTTGTTCTATCTCAATGTTTCATTGAATGCAACTATGGGAGCAATTCATTTTGATTATCTCATTTCAGGTAAACTTAATTACAATGGTCTCCTTAATTTTGGCAAGTTTGATGATCTGACTTATGAAATTTGGGAATTCATTCCCTTCTTGCTGATGGGAGTCATGGGAGGTCTGCTTGGAGCCTTGTACAACCACATCAATTTGAAGCTCACTGCCTTCAGGATGAGGTACTGCACTATGTTTGGAATGTAGATCACAGATGGCTGTAACATCTCAGTTAGGTTTTCAAGACATATTTTGAACAGTTTAAGATATTTAATTCTTCTTGTTTTTGGCAGATTTATCTCTATGATAATGAAAAATAAACTTGTTGTTTACTTGTACTACTGTAGAATACATACAGTAGTAAGAAGCTCCATGTTCATAAAGTATTGTGCCAGTAGTTACATCATCAAGTACACAGTAGTTGAAGAAGATGTTCTTTCAAACTTTCCGTTCTTACAGTCTGTTTCTCACTATGGTTTAAGATGACCGGAATCAAAAGCAATGAACATTTACTGTCATCTGTTCTTTCTAATGTGTCTTACCAGATGTGTTGTGCTGTTAGAATAATACCCTGTAAGATATGTGGAGAAACTATTTTTATTTTATTTTTTTATCAGGTATATTCAGAAGCCATGGCAGAAAATAATAGAGGCAGCTGTGGTTGCTTTCGTGACGGCCGTAGTAGCTTTCCTCATGATGTATTTAATTCATGATTGTCGCGCCGCTGATACACAAAGCTCAGAGTATCCTATACAGGTTAGTACGGTATTTAACTTTTTCATTATTCTACTATACAGGGTATATACAGGCATGCCCCAATAACTGACGCATATACTGACCATGAAAAGTCGTTGGTTAGTGAATCAACGGCTATGGAAGCAAGTAATCCCATAAGAATATAACATATATACAGTGGTCCCTCGGTTAATGAAATTTCAGTTAACGAATTACCTTCCATAAGAATCTTCAATTTGGTTAACGAACAAAAATTTGATTAACGAAATCTTTACGAGCATCACGTTTTGTTGTGAGTATCAGCTGATTGGCTGGTCTGCCAATTTAGTAATCTGTTCTATGTTTACATTCATTTCCAGTGGAGCAAATATCAAGAAAATTGTGCTCTTTAATATTTGTCCAAAATGAATACTAAAATTTTTGTCAAATGCAAACTATGGCATGTTTACATTCAAATTAATCACTATCTTACAAGTATTCCAACAATGTAAATTATATTCTCCCCAGTCACTTCTATTAACTTTTATAAGCAAAAAACAAAAACTCAATCTAAATGACATAAATAAACAAATAAATACTTCACTAGACCCTCGAACATGTCACTGTCACTCCTCTCCTCCCAGCCAGGGTGTGGTGGTTATACAGTAGGCTTACAGTTTTTATCTTGTATAATATCACCGACTAAAGTTAGGAGAATATAATTTGCATTGCTGAAATCCTTGCAAGACAGCCAATAATTTGAATATAAACGTCATATATTTTGCACAAGAGATAAAAATTAATCACATTATCACTTTACAGTAGTGATTTAAGAGTTCTAGTGGATATGTACACTCACACCAAAAAGTGTCGGTGCAGGGTGAGATCGACGAGTTCCGAAGCGATATGTGTACAGTGTGATATGTCGGGAAGGTTGGTAAGTGTATCCTCATAACCCCCTCCCCCCCTCCACTAGGTGTTGCCATATGGCTGACAATCAGGGCTGCCAACATACGGCTGGAACATCTCGCCTTTCCCAATACCTATCGTCACTGGTCTCAAATTGTTCACACTACAGTATGCACCGATACTTTTTGTTGTGTGTGTGTGTGTGTGTGTGTGTGTGTGTATATATATATATATATATATATATATATATATATATATATATATATTATATATATATATATATATATATATATATATATATATATATATATATATATATATATATATGTATATATATGTATATATATATATATATATACCGTATATACCCGTGTATAGCACGAGTTCTTAAGACCAAATTTTTGGGCAAAAAGTTGGGGGTCGACCTCTATACGGGTAATAGTTTCGTTAGGTTGAAAAATATTTACCAGTAACTACCAGTAAACAATGGAAACGACGCACCAACGCACCACCCGCTGTGAGTGTCGGTACAGTTGCCAGGGCAGATCTCTTGCGTCATCATAGCAAGCCCAAAGTAGCCAAATGCATGGTATGGTATGCACAGGAGTATGTAAAACATAAAGTATTCATTTTTAAAAGTTTGTTTATAGATACATAAATTTTTGTTAATTAAATTTGAAACATCAATATGATGCGAGTCAGGTCATCTACATACAGTTGCCAGTTTCAAAATTTTCCTTTTAAAATTTTAAGTTACCGAGTATTTCTTTTCCCAAATTGTTTTACAATACTGTAGGAAAAACAGTATACTATTGTGCAAACCCCACAGAAAAAAAATTAACAAATGGAGACACCAAAAATGTAAAAAAAAAAATTGCTGTCTGACTTGCAACACTGTTGGTAGGGTCAGGTGGTTCTAACGGTACCTGCCAGGACCCGGTAATCAAATTTATAACAATATCTAACCTCAATTAATGTAGTTTATCTGATGTAGGCAATATGAAGTAAAAAATACCAGTTAAAGTGAGAAATTGGAAGAGAATAAACAAGAAAGATGTCGTTGGGCTATTTTTGGTAGGGCTGAGGGAGAGAGTACCAGCTGTTTGGTCTTTTTTGGCGGGAGAGTCACGCAAATATCCGTACTAGTATTTGTTTGGTGTCTTCTGTATTTTTAAAAATGAATACTTGTAAATTAAAAGTACCGTAACATTGTATTATATAAAAACTTGTCATATTTCTGGAAAATAAGAAGCAAGAAAATAAGAATACACCGGTAAACACAATTTCAACGTACGCTAAAATTAAAAGCTGCTTAAGAAGGGCCGATGCAAACACAAAGCCTCCGCGACCAGGGCTCTGCCGTATCAGTTAGACAGTACACGTGTTTTTCGAATCGTTTTCAGTTAAAAAACTTTTACATCACAAGTGAATTAGGATAGAATATTATTGTAATATAACAGTTTTAACTGAAAACCATTCGATTACGGTAACATCTTTTGAACGAAAGAAAGCGAGTCATTGTTTTTGTCACGATTTTATCCCACTTTCCACTATAATACGTACGTCATTCAGCAAAAATATTACATTTCCATATTCTCAGAAATAAATAGTAGTTTTGCTGAAACGTGATGTATTTCAATGTAAATTAGGATAAACTACATGCAGAAAACGAAAGACTTTACCTGACCTTCCGATGTTCAAGAGATGTTACTCGTATTTTAATAGTTTTCGGTTAAAATACTGTTATATTAGTGATATTCTATTCATACTGTGGTTGACATAATACCTTCACGGAAATGTAATATTTTTTGCTGAAATGACGTACGTATTACAGTGGAAAGTGGGATAAAATTGTGATGAAAACAATGACTTTCGCTTTGTTTCGTTCAAAAGATGTTACCGTAATCACTTTTCGAATGGTTTAGTTAAAGACTGTTGTATTGTATTACAATAATATCCTAATTGACTTGAATAAATATTTCGATACCATATTTCTGAATATTTTCATTAAAATCCATCCAAATCATTTTCCTTGTCATCGTCTGCAGCACCAAACAGCTCCTCCCGGTCCTCTCCTTGAACAGGGCTAGAGGGTACGTGTTTTTCGAATCGTTTTCAGTTAAAAAACTGTTACATCACATGTATATTTTACCTAAACTGCGCCTGAATGAATATATTCTCGGAAATAAATAGTAGTTTTGCTGAAACGTGATGTATTTCAATGTAAAATAGGATAAAATTCATGTCGAAAACAAAAGACTTTACCTAAGCTTCCGATGTTCTTGAGATGCTATTCGTTTTTTTAATAGTTTTCGTTTAAAATTCTGTTATATTACAATGATATTCTATTTATACTGTGCTTGATATAATACATTCATGGAAATGTAATATTTTTTGCTGAAATGACATACGTATTACAGTGGAAAGTGGCATAAAATCGAGACGAAAACAAAGACTTTCGCTTTCTTTCGTTCAAAAGATGTTACCGTAATCACTTTTCGAATGGTTTAGTTAAAAAACTGTTGTATTACAATAATATTCCCTCCTAATTGACTTGAATAAATACTTGAATGGAAATATGCAATATTTTTGTTGAAACTACCCGCGTTTCAGTGTAAAGTGTCGTGATAATAAATGGTAAACAAGTTTATAGGACGTAGTGTTTCTCTGAAGGTTTTGTTGTTCCTTTACCCTCAAAAACTTGGGTCGACCTATAAACGAGGAATATCATAAATTAACGATTTCTTGGTCATAAAATCGGGGTCGACCTATATACGAAGGGGGGTTATAGACGAGTATATACGGTACTTCATTTTTAGTCCATATAACACGTGTTATATGGACTAAAAATGAAGTATGTATGGTACCTCGTGTTTCATCCCAGCTGGATTGGGTAAAATGCTACTGACATCCACATAAATGGCACGGGCAGTTCCCAATGGGAGGTTCACGGCGCCATCAGCTCGATGAACAGGCTTTGTATGAAATATAACATAGTCTAGAACTGCTTTTAGTGTCTTTGTGGCATGGTCGGTAGCATTCCCTGGTCCCACGCAGTAGGTCAAGGGTTCGAGTCCTGGCTGGTGAGGTCGTTGATTAAATATATATATATCTTGATAAAATCACACGGGGAAAAGGGAAACAACGGAGCACCTTAGCTTTCGTCTTTATTCAAGACATCTTCAGAGGCAACTGCATTACATGGACAGAGAGAGGCTTAAATATACAGGGTGACCTTATAAAACATGAGGTCAGGTCATAATGATGTCATCCACTAATCCCCACACCAACACACACGTAGAGGAGCTAAAGAGAAGGGGGGCCATCATCACTACATATAACACCATCCATCATCACTACATATAACACCATCCATCATCACTACATATAACACCATCCATCATCACTACATGTAACACCATCCATCATCACTGCATATAACACCATCCATCATCACTACATATAACACCATCCATCATCACTACATATAACACCATCCATCATCACTACATGTAACACCATCCATCATCACTACATATAACACCATCCATCATCACTACATATAACACCACCCATCATCACAACATATAACACCATCCATCATCACTACATATAACACCATCCATCATCACTACATATAACACCATCCATCATCACTACAGATCGGTAAAGTAGTTTCCGAGATTCTCGTGCGGACACACAAACAAATACAGTATAGTCTGCATTTACGCAGATTTTGTTTACGCGTTTGGTCATTTACGCGGTGCCTTGCCAGAATGTAAATGCTTTAATTACACGGTAAATTTGGTCATTACCGAGTTCTTCACCCACCACAGTCGGCCCAAGTCAGTGATAGTGAGGATATGGACTTTGAGGGATTTGACAAAGAGGCCCTGCAAGCCTCTGTGGTGGATAGTGATACAAGTGATGCAGGTGAGGGCCAATAATCTGCCCTCTGCCTCGGAACCAACCTCCCATCCCCGTGTGACCAGCCATCTTTTCTACTAACGTAAGTGTTAAAAAACCTAATATTGATATTTCTCTTGAATATTAATTGTGTGTGCATACCATCATAAAATTAAAATATTATTTTTACTACAACGTATGTATTGTGTTGGAAAAAGTGGAGTTTGGGAGCCGGCCCAGTCTCTGTTTCAATTAATCCCATAAGTTCTGTATTTCGTTTACGCATTTCTCGTTTTACACGGACCTCCACGGGTTCAATTGACCGCGTAAATGCAGACTATACTGTTAGTGATTTAAGGGCGATTTAGGGGATTTTTAAGAGTGTTTCTGACTTTATGCATTTTTTGGCTTTACTTTGTATGTACTTTTCTGTGAGTTGGAACCAAATGTGTTTGTTAGTCGAGGGACCACTGTATTATTTTCGCATTTTTGACTTGCGACCTGGTCGTCGGTCCCTAACCTCGTCGTAAGTTGGGGACTGACTGTAGTGTGTCTTCAACCCCCTCCTATTTATCATGGTGCTGGAGGCAGTATCAAGGGACTTAGGACTGGTCTGCCCTGGGAGCTGTTTTATGCTGATGACTTAGTGTAAATGGCAGATAATGTTGAAGAGGTGGTGGAGAAATTTTAAGATATGAAAGGATGAAATAGAGGCATAGGGCCTGTGAGTGAATGTGACAAAAATGCAAGTGTTGATTAATGGTGTGGGTGAGAGACCCATGGTAGAAAGTGGAAAGTAACTGTGTGTTGTCTGCAAGAAAGGTGATGGCAGCAGCTTAATATTGTGAAACAAGTGCGGAAGGTAGGCATACAAGAGGTTCAGTGGCATGTATGGCAGACTGCAGGAAGTTGTTGACTAAGTTTTCTAGTGCAGGTAACATGGGGCCACACCAAGGCTGGAAAAACTCAACACTGGGAATGTCCCTGGACTGTGTTGATGAGTTCTATTACCTGGGTTACATGATCAGTGGCAGCGAGGGCACTGAAGCCTGCTCAGTTGTAAGAGTCCAAAGTGGCTGCCTTTATTGATGGCAAGAGAACTTTCCCTCCGAGTGAAAGGAAGAAAGTATATGGCCGGTGTGATGTTGTATGGCAGTGAAACATGGACAATTAAAATAGATTTGAGTGAACTGAAGTGAGAATGGTGACGTGGATGTATAATGTGACAGTGAAAGACAGGAAGTCCTGGGTAGAGGCAGGCTGAGAGGGTTTTGGGTCAAGAAGTGCACGAGCCTAAATGTGGAGGGGACGAGAGCCAAGGGTAGGCCAAAATGACATGGGGCGAGGTTGAAAGAAATGACCTTAGAGTTAGAAACGTGATGAAAGACCACACAGCTTAGGGAGCTGCCATCAGGTAACTGAAGCTTACCCACACAAATGTGGAATATGACCATTAAAGAATGATGATAATGGGAAGAGAACATATTAATAAATATTTAACATAAATAGTTTGTTCTATTGCTCTTAGGAATGCAACTACAGTCATGCGCCGGTTAAAGTCCAACTGAACAACGTCCGATCACATATACGTCCGTGCCCCCCCCCCCCCCCCCCCCCCCAACAAAAAAAAAAACTTCCGTGACGCCTGCTGGACCACCACTCCATGACCCCCTGACGGAGACACGATGATCCTTCCCATACTGGCCAGATATTATGTGTTAAAGGAATATCCTTCCTTAGGCTTTAGTAAGCATTTGCCTCCAGGTGTAATGTTAACCTACATCTATTGAGGATAAAATCTTTCACCTACAAATTGACAATAACACATTTGCTGTAATCAGACATATCTAGTTGCCTCAACAATTGCAACCCCAGTTGCAATTGGGGTTGCAATTTCAAATTCTGTGTCCTTACTAAGGAATAATGAAGTCTCTGGTGCACTCTAAGATTGAGAGAAAACGGAGGAGTCAGGCATCCTGAAGTGAGAGAAAACGGACTCCTATGATGGGGGACACAAGCACTCACACGTGCCACTCATACTGACAGACTTGACACTCACTTTCTTGACAAGTTTTACCAACCATTAGTTGTGTACGTTATCTAGTGAATTTAGTCAATATTGTACAGTACAAGTACACTGCAATACAGTGGTCCCTCGGTTAACAATGGGCCTAAGTGCAAACCTGTACTGTACATGTACTAAATGATTATGGTACTAAAATTGTTATGTCTATTGCAAATATAGCTTGTTCATACAGGTATTCAAATAAATCACTGTCTTACAAGAATCCCAGCAATGTACGTTATATTCACCCAGATCGTTTGGGTGGCAAATTATGAGAAGAGCTTAGTCACTCTTAAGGAATGATAAATAAACACGCAGGCAGGCCTTCAGCGCCATCTGTCACATCATATCGCCTCACCTTCCCCCCCCCACGCTCCCTCGCGTGGGCGGTTTTAGGCCTTAAGTTTTTCATATAATATCTCAGACTATAGGAGAATATAATTTGCATTGCTGAAATCCTTACAAGACCGCGATTAATTTGAATATAAACATCATATATTTTGCTCAAGAGATAAAAATTGTAGTACATTAGTGTACATTTTATAATACATAGTTTTTCAACTGTATTTTTGGGTAGATTTACGTAAATTTCTTCATTTATTTTCATCCATTTACATGCACACACCATACTAAAAGAAACGTAAAAGAAATAAATGACCTTAGTGCAAAGCTGGAGTGTACATGTACTAATTTGATTATGGTACTAAAATTGTTATGTCTAGTGTAAATTATAGCATGTTATTATTCAAATTAATCAGTATCTTACAAGAGTCCCAGCAATGTAAATTATATTCACCCAGGTCATTTCACTGGCTTTTTATAAGAGAGAAGCTTAGTCACTTAAGAACTGATAAATTAACACACGTCAGACCTTGGGCCGGTGCCAACTGTCAAACATATCACCTCACCTTCCGCTCCCTCCCTCCTTCTCCCCCATCTGCCCAGCGTTGCTGGAATCCTTGTAAAACAGTGAATAATTTTAATATAAACGTCATGTATTTTGCACAAGAGATAAAAATTAATCACCTGTATCACATTACAGTAGTGATTTAAGAGTAAAAGTGTATATGTACGTATATAGTATTCCACATACATGTAAGTATAAATACAAAGTTTATGTGATGATTGGACAACGTCCATTTCGGTTAACGTCACGTTTCCAAGAACGTATCTTGGACGTTAACTGGCGCATGATTGTATTCAGCTTCAAGAGGAGACTGGCTTCAGCACTTATAGATTAGCTTTAAAGACACACACAAACTTTTTATCATAATTTAGAAAACTGTATAGAAAAAAATATATATATGAAGTTAAAAGACTTTCATAAAATTCATGAGAGAAATATTCATAATTAATTTTTTTTAACTATGCTGTACAGTATAAGATAAATTTTGAAATGCTTTGATGTTTTTCAGATGTTTTGTGGTATTGGTGAAGAAAATGCAGCTGCAGCAATATGGTTTCAGACTCCTGAAAGGAGTGTGAGATCATTGTTTCATGATACTTCAGGTTAGTAACTTGGCTCTGGTAACTCCAATCTTCCATTCTACCAATCCTACGATGAGGAACCTGTAATAAGAAAAAAGTTGATAATTTTTGTCCCTGAGTTCAAGTGTTGCATCTGCTTGATTCAAACTCATTTTATGTAAGAAAGGTTTGATTGCCTCCCTTTGTGATTTTTGGAATTTGTAAACAGTTCAAGAGTGTCTGTACTATTAACATTCTTGGGTATGGGTGGACCCACAGGTCTTACCTCACCGCACCAGAGATAATTGTACATAATGAATCGTAAGTTTACTATTTGAGATAAAAGGTGGGATTTGTTGCATTAGCATTGTAAATAAATTGTCTACAAACAGTTTTATACGATGAAATAATTATTTCTGTACGTAAGCACGAGTAGAACACAGAGTTTTGGTTTACGCTTAATGAATATGTTTATACATCACTTTAGACCTTCATTATTTCATGTGATTGCAACATGAACTTTATTCCATTATAAAGCATACATATTTAGGAAAGAGTATATATAGTTGTGAAAAAATTCATATTTCACTAGGGAGAGGCATCAGTAGGCACCACACTATCACCAAGTGGTACAATCTCCTTGTACTTTTTACATTTTCCCGCCCTCCACCCTCACCAGCAACACAAGGCAAGGTTCAAAAGTCTCACAACACTGTTATGAATAAATTAAATCACTGTGATGCACAAGAAATGTGTGGGTCAACGTTATATCCTGGGTCACTAAAGGGAGACTGGTGTGGTGACCTTGAGTGCAGTCTACATAGTTGCCAGACCGCGCTCACATTGTCAAATGTGTGTCTTGCATTCACAAACATAGAATTAGTTTATTTTAATTTTAACTACATACATAAGTTTGCATATAAAAACCCTTAAGTGACAATTTAGATCATATGCAATTTTATGTATGAAAAGCTCAAGAGTGTTAAAGAATGAGAAGGAATTCAACATAAACCAAGAGACATTGTAGCAGTGACTAAAGAAGAAAACTCTGGTGAATGTAACGTTTATTATCACCACTAAGTACCGGTAATGAGGAAAGGATAGTTGAAATGTAGATGAGTTCTGGAGTATAACAGATGATGAAGAAATATGTTGGACAGTTGTTGAAAAAAAGTCATTATCAACATTTTATGGTCTTTTTCCACACTTGTACGTATAGGTTAACAAGTGACTGAGGTAAATGATAGTGTGAACCAGAGAACAAGTTTGGATACTGTACATTCATTAATTTGAAATGTTATAATTTGGTTTTTGTTTAATTCATACCGTATACACTCGTCTATAACCCCCCCCCCTCGTTCATAGGTCGACCCTGATTTTTTGACCAAGAAATCGTTAATTTATGATATTCCTCGTTTATAGGTCGACCCACGTTTTTGAGGGTAATGGAACAACAAAACCATCAGTAAAAACACTCTGCGTCCTATAAACTGAAGCTCGCCGTGCCTGAAACACCGAGTGCCGAAGGCAAATTTTTACCATTTATTATTACAACACTTTACACTGAAACGCGGGTAGTTTCAACAAAAATATTGTATATTTCCATTCAAGTAGTTATTCAAGTCAATTTGGAGGGAATATTATTGTAATACAACAGTTTTTTAACTAAACCATTCAAAAAGCGATTACGGTAACATCTTTTGAACGAAGAAAGCGAAAGTCATTGTTTTCGTTACGATTTTATCCCACTTTCCACTGTAATACGTACGTAATTTCAGCAAAAATATTACATTTCCGTGAAATATTATATCAAGCACAGTATGAATAGAATATCATTGTACAGTTCGTCCCCGAATTACGTACATCCGAATTACGTACAAACGGCCGATACGTACATCGTTTCTGAAGTCTTTAATTGCAAAAATATTGTCTTAAAAGGGCGAGCAATTTTTAAATTTGGCGGGCGAGCCAGCCGCACCGCGCCGCCACTATCACTGACCAAGCAGACGACACGCTAGACGCACCAAAACAACAAGTGTGGTCATTGTGCATACAGTACTTCTCCTGTGAATTTCTGCCCTATTTTGTACACTTTACTCTGTGTGCAATGACTGGTGTAAAGCGTAAGAGTGGTGAAGCCAGTGGGAGGAGTAGTGTTCAAAAGCTTACCGTCCTCTGGCGCGCCGGTCCCAGAGAGGACGGCGCTGTACAGGACGTTTGTTTACTCCAGGTCTCGCGCACAGCGATGGTTATTTCGTTCATCTTTTCGTTTTATCCATGGAGTAAATTTAAAAGTAGACTTCGAGAAAACATTCAGTTAAAACACAAGGATATTAAAAGTTTGAGTCAATAGTACAATTTGTAGTATGTTTAATACAACATCTCTACAGAAATGCATAAACATGAAATTAACGCATCGGCGACTTTTGCCGGTCGGAACAACGCATCGGCTACTTTTGCCGGTCGGAACTCACGTCCTGTGGCGCGCCGGTACCTGGTAAGGTTTTGACCCCTGTTGTGGTGTCTCAGTATGATTCAGGAGAAAGCCCTAAGTCTTTTCAACGATCTAAAGAAAGATCACCCTGATGATACTGTGACATTCAATGCTAGCAATGGGTGGTTTAACCGATTCAAGGTGCGAAATAAGCTGCATAATGTTCGAGTGACTGGTGAGGCGGCGAGTGCTGATTGGAAAACAGCACAGGATTTTCCAGATAACCTTATAGGGTTGGGGGATTTTCGAGTTAAGTACATTTCGAGTTAAGTACAACCTTTTGGTCCCCATTATGTACGTAACTTGGGGACTTACTGTAATATAACAGTATTTTAACCCAAAACTATTAAAAAAACGAGTAACATCTCAAGAACATTGGAAGCTTAGGTAAAGTCTTTTGTTTTCGCCATGTATTTTATCCTATTTTACATTGAAATACATCACGTTTCAGCAAAACTACTATTTATTTCCGAGAATATATTCATTCAGGCGCAGTTTAGGCAAAATATACGTGTGATGTAACAGTTTTTTAACTGAAAACGATTTTAAAAACACGTACCCTCTAGCCCTGTTCAAGGAAAGGACTAGGAGAAGCTGTTTGGTGCTGCAGACGATGACAAGGAAAATGATTTTGATGGATTTTAATGAAAATATTCAGAAATATGGTATCGTAGTATTTATTCAAGTCAATTAGGATAGAATGTTATTGTAATACAACAGTTTTTTAACTGAAAACCATTCGAAAAGCGATTACGGTAACATCTTTTGAACGAACGAAAGTGAGTCATTGTTTTCGTCACGATTTTATCCCACTTTCCACACATACTGGTACAGTATAAAGGCGACACATTTTATCCGGGCAGTCATGAAACTGACTCAAGAGAAGTGTGTGGCTGTATGCCCTGAGGGAGTGTGGCTGACCAGTTACCAGAAACATACTTATGCTGCAACATAAAATATTACACCGTTCAGCTGGCTGGATCTCACGTTCAGCTGGCTGGATCTCACGTTCAGCTGGCTGGATCTTTTTGTTCAGCTGGCTGGATCTCATGTTCAGCTGGCTGGATCTCACGTTCAGCTGGCTGGATCTTTTTGTTCAGCTGGCTGGATCTCACGTTCAGCTGGCTGGATCTCATGTTCAGCTGGCTGGATCTTTTTGTTCAGCTGGCTGGATCTCACGTTCAGCTGGCTGGATCTTTTTGTTCAGCTGGCTGGATCTTTTTGTTCAGCTGGCTGGATCTCACGTTCAGCTGGCTGGATCTCGCGTATCTCACTATATTTTACGCCAAATATAAGACTTGGTTACATTAGGTAGTGCTCGCGAAATGAAATCACGCGAAATATGAGATCTTGCTGTAGTGTATAATGAGTCTCTGTATGTCCTGGTTTATTCATTGATCAGTTGTCTAAGTACAAAAGTAGCCCTGTTGAGCCATCATGTACACTACCAATTAATTTTAAAACAGAAATTATAATGTAAAATGTTATAAGACAATGGTTTAGTAGTGGTGTTAATGTGTGTGTTGTGTAAGTGTCTTGGACTGTCACCTCACCTGCTTCATCACCTCATCCCTCACCTGGTCACCTCATCCCTCACCTGGTCACCTCATCCCTCACCTGGTCACCTCATCCCTCACCTGGTCACCTCATCCCTCGCCTGGTCACCTCATCCCTCACCTGGTCACCTCATCCCTCGCCTGGTCACCTCATCCCTCACCTGGTCACCTCATCCCTCACCTGGTCACCTCATCCCTCGCCTGGTCACCTCATCCCTCGCAGTGTTACATTTATTTATTACTCTATTATTTACTTTATTATTACTGTTTGTTCATTTATGTTTGCACAGTAAATATAAATTGATACTTTTATGGATGCCAAGACAGGCCTGAAAACTGAGAAGAAAATGAATCGAGTAATCGAACATAAAATTTTGGAAATTGTAAAATAATGTAAAAATATTATGAATTCGGTTTATTTGGATTTTTTTTTAAATTCGAGTGACCCCAGAGTCCCTCTTACGTCGACTTAACGAGGGCATAGTGTATACAGTATGGGTGAACCATATAAAAGTGATACTAATCCACCTGTGTCGATTTTTTTAAATATATTAATTCAACAGAAGTAGTGTACTGTACTGTATATTAATTTTCTGGAGATTAATAGATACAAATAAATACTGTACAATGAGTAAAGGATAACTTAAAAAGGCCAAGCACACATTATTTCCTCTACAATGGCACTTAGATACACTGACATCACTACTATACTGTGCTCACCACTTGCTGTTGAGGCATAGATGAACAATACAAAAAATGACAATACTCTAAATAATAGAATAGTGAATAAATTAATAAGATCATTTTAAAACAGTAGGATGAGTTTAGCCTAAAATAAATGTTGTTGTTTTGTAATCAGCTGGTGACAAAAGTTTGGAACTGGAATGTGCTGAAGGTTTATTCTCGGATGTATTCCTCTACCTTCGTTCACTGTGTAAGAAATAATATTTACTCCTGTTCTTTAAGTTAATTCAAATCATAAATTGAATATTTCTTGACCCAGAGAACATAATGATTCCTTTACAGTATTTAACCTAACCTAACCACCAAAATAACTTGTAAAATAGCTTAAGAATCATACAGAGACCAACATAGCTTGGTACTCGGAGCTGAAAACAGTACAGTACAGTACAGTATAGTTTAATATTCAATGATTCACTACATTAATATTTTCTCATAATTGGTGTGGAGTGAAAGTTATCTAGTCAAGAGTCTCGGTAAAATTTTTGTGCCATTTTTCTTATCCTTTCTTTATTTTGGTTCTTGAATGGTCTCTTCCTCTTTGCATCACTTATGAATTAATAATGTATATGGTGATCTCCTTCCCTGGTTCTTGCTCATTTATATATTTGTTAACTTTTGTTTTGGCGTCTTGATTCTTAACTTACACAGTACGGGTATTTACTTTGAGGTTCTGTTTTGTGATGTATACTACACCAGCCTCAGAATGGATAACTGCTGTGTACTGTCGTGAAATACAGTTTGGGGAAGTTACATGTTGCCAGTACTCAAACCTTTTCCTGTTATGCAGTCAAGACTAATTCATTGAATAACTCGTTTGTTGTGTGCGTTTCTCTCGGCGGGAACCTTGGTATTACTATTGTTTCTAACTTTTGTAACTGGCTTCCTGTAGTGAGAGTTGCCTGGTGGATGGCATCTACAGGCTCAGATGCCCTTCCTTCATCTTTAGGTTTGTAGTTGGTTAGTTTAATGCAGAATGGCAGATTGGTCCTGAAATTTAAGGAGAGTAGCCCATAGGTGGCCACAGGTATGTGTGTGTGTGTGCAGAAAATTGGGCTATAGCTCTAATTTGACCTTCTACCTCTAGAAGGCAACTCTTGCATGTGATCTTTTATGGTCGACAGGTGTGATGCGGACCTGTGGGTGAACGCAAGATGTGTTGGTGGGTAAGGCATGAGAAAGCAACCCCCTGATCTGTGTGTGTAGTCATAAGAGCTGTCTGGTTGTGTGTGTAGTGTTATGACCGTGTCGTATTTTTCTATTATTTTTTATAACATGCTTCCATGTTGTTCCATATTATTCCTGTAATGATGTGTTATATTTACTATTATATAGTGGTCCCTCGGTTAACGAGCGCCTTGGTTAACGAGATTTCGGTTAACGATTTACCTTCCATAAGATTCTTAACTTCGGTTAACGAGCAATCCCTCGATTAACGAGTTTCTTACGAGCCGACCTCAACATGTTTTCGCTTGCATTTGGCGGTCCACCAGCTGTAGTATTAGTCCGCCAATACAGTAATCGGTTCTAGGACTTATATTCCTTACCATTTTAGTAAATATCAAGAAGTTTACAGTATTCAATAGTTTTAAAAGTTTAATATTAAATTTTTTAGTAATTTTAACAATTATTGAACATAATTGAAGGTAAAGAAACTAGTTTCTGGCGCGCCATCCAGACTGGCAACACACCAAATAGGCGTTAGTCTCTCTCTCTTTTCAGTGGAGGTAACATCTTGCTTGAGACTCTCTTCAACTAAACGCTTTTTTTCTGTGTTTCCAAGCAAATTATTGGTCATTTTGAAATTTATTTTTCATATTGACAATATATAATGCAGTGCAGTGTTGATTTAAAGAAAATAATCTTGAATTACACCAAAAGAACTAAAATTTTATGGGTGAAATGGTGCCATGGGGTGACTTCTCTTCCACCCCAATGCCTTCTCTTCTCCCATCTCCTCCACCCCCATTCTAATTCCCATCATCATCATCATCATCATCCAGGAGCCTTCTACATACACACCTCAAAGTAAGTGTACTTTTCTAACCTTTTTGTTGAATTTAGGCAATTTTCCGTGAGCTGGAACCAATTACCCAAAAACCCATTGAAACAATGGTTTCGGTTAACGAGTTTTTCGGTTAACGAGCAACCTTCTTGAGTGGATTGTGCTCGTTAACCGAGGGACCACTGTATAATCTAGTCACCTTACCCTGTGCTGTTAAGGTTTTAACTGTTAATATTTGTTTAAGTCCATCTTATTTCTTCATTTAGTATTGTAGCAAACATTCTTTGCTTCTCTAACGACCATCTGCATCGTTAAACGACCCATGTTTCACCGGCGTGTCGCACTGGCAGGAGCCGACCTTATATATAGTACCCCACCACCAGACGCAGTTCAGTCCAGTCCTCTCGTCATTCAGTTCACGTTCTTTTGAGTGACACCCGTCACCTGTCACTTATACAGGTAGTCGTCGACTTACGACCGAGATTGGTTACGGCCAACCGGTCGTAAGTTGATCTGGTCGTAAGTCGGCCTATGTTATAATTACCTTACGTATATTATAATGTGTAATCATCTTTAAGTCATATTTTATCAACATTTTCTTTGTTCATTATTGTTACGGTCGTCAGGTTTAAGTAAATCACTGCATATTACAGTACAATTGGTTTATTATTTACACAACATACAAAAAAAAAAAATACAGGTGCAAAACATATAAAACATTTTAGTTGCAAAACATACAAACATACAAAAAACATCTTATTGGCCGCTGGTGCTTGGCTGTGGATCGTCGGGGTCGTCAGCTGGGGCAGCCTTTGGGGTAGCCGGAGGAGTTGTTTTTTTCATGAACATGGTGAGCTTTGTCTGAATTGTTCGTTTCTTCTTCTCCTCGTAAATTTCTTGATATGGACGAAACGAATTGCGTGCCATCCGCTCAATCCTTGCAAATCGTTCAATGTTTGGGTCCATTCCTTCAAAATGGGCAAGAAGTTTATTTAGTAGAGATAAACCTTCTGATAATCCCTTAGTGGTGAACGTCCTTTGTGGCTCCTCCTCCTCTTCGTTATCCGCTGCTTCTCTCCTTTCTTCTTCTGCTACATTTTCTTCTTCCAATTCGATTAGCTCTTCATTTGTAAGTTCCTCTGATTCTTGGTCTAGCAACTCCTCAACATCTTCCACTTCACATTCCAAAGAAAGATCTTTTGCCAGTTTTACTATTTTTTCCCGAATAACTTCAAGCTCATTTTCACTGTCAAATCCTGCAAAAGTATGAACATAGCGCTTAACACACTGTTTCCAGATGCCATTCATGCACTTCTCCGTCACAGCCTCCCAGGCGTTTGCCAGATTCTTGATACCCATAAGAATGTTGTACTGTTTCCAAAAGTCACGCAACGATAGTTCTGGGTCGGCATCTATAGCGGCTATGGCTTGGGCAAAGGTGGTTCGGAGATAGATAGCCTTGAAAGTAGCAATTGAACCTTGGTCCATAGGCTGCAAAATTGAAGTCGTGTTTGGCGGCATAAAAATCACTTTCACGTCCGGATGAATATCTGATAGATGAGGTGGATGTCCAGGCGCATTGTCCAGTAGCAATAAAATCTTGAAAGGAATTTCTTTCGTCAAACAATATTCACGAGCTTGAGGAATAAAACAATTTACAAACCAGTCTTCAAACAGTGCCTGTGTCATCCATGCTTTACGGTTAGAACGAAAGTAAACGGGCAGCGTGTGCTTGTTTACATTTTTCAACGCCCGCGGGTTTTCTGAATGGAAGATTAGGAAAGGTTTCAGCTTAAACCCCGCGATGTTCCCGCCAAGCAGCAGAGTAAGCCTATCCTTAAATGCTTTAAATCCAGACATGCTTTTGGCTTCTTTTTGGATGTAAGTGCGTTCTGGCATCCGTTTCCAATACAATCCCGTTTCATCCACATTAAATATCTGCTCTGCTAGATATCCCTCATCCGTAATCAATTCATCCAGACTGTCAACAAACTTGCGTGCTCCTTCCTCGTCTGCACTCGCTGCTTCCCCAGTCACTCGAACATTATGAAATTGAAATCTTTTCTTGAATCTCTTGAACCAGCCAGTACTTGCTGCAAATTCTTGACTGTAGTCTTCTCCGGCGCGCTCCTTCAAAGTCTGAAATAGACTTCTAGCCTTCGTCTGCACAGTAAAAAGGCTTAACGGTGTCCGTTTCTGGATCTGATCTTCCATCCAAATGTAAAGTAATTTCTCCATTTCGTGGAGAGGCCCAGTCCGTTGCTTCGTTATAACTGTCGCTTGCATGGGTGCAGAACCTTTCACAGCTTCACGAATCCTTTCTTTATCCTTCAAAATCGTCGACACAGTAGAGTGTGATAGCGTCAGATCACGTGCAATCTCATTCACTTTCTTACCCCCTTCGTGCTGTTTAATCACCATCATTTTAGTGTTTAAATCAATGGCCTTTCTTTGCTTCTTGGCAGGTTGAGGAGTAGATGAAGACAGTTTCCTCTTGGTAGACATCTTGGGGGGGGTGGTGGTTCAAGAAAGATTTCCGAGACAAAAGAAAGGCACAAGGCAAACAGACACGGAGGGAAGTGTGCTGTACCAGCGAGCGTGTTTGTAATTGAGCGCGGGGATGCGCGCGGCTCCAGCTCCCGGCAGCGTCAGGAGGCTGGGGCCAAAACTGTCGTACCGCCGGTCGTAAAGTCGAACGGACGTAAGTCGCATAGGTCGTAAGTCGACGACTACCTGTACTTTATTTTATTTCTGTGTTGTTCCTGTTGCCACCAATGTGGTATATCTATGTGAGTACCTTTTCATGTCTCTTATGTGTCCATCAGTGTTTGCTTAATTACATTTAAGTAATTCAGTGTTGTTTCACGATAGTTAATTTCAGTGTTAGTTATTTTATATGTTTATGCAGTGTTAACGTAATCCAATGCTTTATTTTTATGCTTTTGATGTTTTGATGTTTTAGTATCATTCGTGTCTTAAAGGTTTCGATAGTTAATCAATTTGTTGTGACAGCCTACGAGGCTCTTTATTGTGTTAGTATTTTATTTAATTAAATTCTTAAAGGTTTACTTTATTTATTTTTATTCCCTTTTGATTTACTTCACTTTTCTTTTTGTTTGGTTACGCCGAGAACCTGGATATTAAAGTAAATTAAGAGACGGCGTAACAGTAGTCATAAGAGCTGTCTGGTTGTGTGTGTAGTCATAAGAGCTGTCTGGTTGTGTGTGTAGTCATAAGAGCTGTCTGGTTGTGTGTAGTCATAAGAGCTGTCTGGTTGTGTGTAGTCATAAGAGCTGTCTGGTTGTGTGTGTAGTCATAAGAGCTGTCTGGTTGTGTGTAGTCATAAGAGCTGTCTGGTTGTGTGTGTAGTCATAAGAGCTGTCTGGTTGTGTGTAGTCATAAGAGCTGTCTGGTTGTGTGTGTAGTCATAAGAGCTGTCTGGTTGTGTGTGTAGTCATAAGAGCTGTCTGGTTGTGTGTAGTCATAAGAGCTGTCTGGTTGTGTGTAGTCATAAGAGCTGTCTGGTTGTGTGTAGTCATAAGAGCTGTCTAGTTGTGTGTAGTCATAAGAGCTGTCTGGTTGTGTGTGTAGTCATAAGAGCTGTCTGGTTGTGTGTGTAGTCATAAGAGCTGTCTGGTTGTGTGTAGTCATAAGAGCTGTCTGGTTGTGTGTAGTCATAAGAGCTGTCTGGTTGTGTGTGTAGTCATAAGAGCTGTCTGGTTGTGTGTAGTCATAAGAGCTGTCTGGTTGTGTGTGTAGTCATAAGAGCTGTCTGGTTGTGTGTAGTCATAAGAGCTGTCTGGTTGTGTGTAGTCATAAGAGCTGTCTGGTTGTGTGTGTAGTCATAAGAGCTGTCTGGTTGTGTGTAGTCATAAGAGCTGTCTGGTTGTGTGTGTAGTCATAAGAGCTGTCTGGTTGTGTGTGTAGTCATAAGAGCTGTCTGGTTGTGTGTGTAGTCATAAGAGCTGTCTGGTTGTGTGTAGTCATAAGAGCTGTCTGGTTGTGTGTGTAGTCATAAGAGCTGTCTGGTTGTGTGTAGTCATAAGAGCTGTCTGGTTGTGTGTGTAGTCATAAGAGCTTCCTGATGAGGTGATGGAAGGATACAAGTGTAGAATTGCCTTTACAAGTACCGTACAGTATTGTTTCCATTGGCAGTGACAAGCTTTTTTCACTTGTAATTTGATATGACATAGCTTATGGTTGCAGTACTTACGTAGTATTTTTACATTTGATCAATGAATATTATTTTTCATGGAAATTTTGTTTAGAACAAGTAATAACTGCACAGCACCTCATTTGATGCCACTTTTAGCCATGTATGGTGTTTGAGGTTGGTCTTTGCTGAGGGTTTTATCTTGCCATGAGCAGGAGACAATGTAGAAACAGTGTGTCCTACTTCTCCGTCACTACTTGGGTTGATTCTACAGTAGTATCACTTATTTACTTTACATTTATACCTGGCTTAATTTTTATCTTTATCTGTTACAGGAATTCATGGAACTCTTGTCACATGTTGTGTTGGTTTTTAAATGGATGTCTTTATTAGTTGAGAAAAAGGTGACTTGGCAACTCACTGATTCCTGCACATTTGGGGTAATAATTATCTTCCTTCCTGGACTGTACATTATGGATGAGTTGTACCTCAGTGGGTCATTTAAAATTATTTTCAGGAGTAAACTATTATTTATCTTTTTCTCTATCTGTTGATATAATGCAGCTTGTGATATTTAGGTTCATGTACTGTACTGAATTTGTTTAAGAGCAGAGTCCGGGTTTTGTTGTAAGTGCTTTTAATTTTGGTCTATTATTATGATATTCGTGTCATCAATCAAGGGTCTTATGTACATCAATTCTAGCCTCATAACGCCCTTCTACCCTTTCAATATTTTCAACCCTTTACATATTTTCTCATATTTGTCTTAATTTTCAAGGTATAATTTCTCCATTACTTCTTTCTATTTTGCCTTGAAATTGATGGTACTAAGAGATCTATTATTGTCATTGAACATTATACAGAGGCATGTTTGTTTTTGTCTTTGGTTTTATGAATAAAAAAATTTCAAGTTTGGTTAAAATCTTGTCAAAAAAATATATATATGTATACAGTGACCCCTCGTTTAACGAACACCTCAGTTAACGTAATTTCGATTAACTAACTGCCTTCCATAAGGATCTTCAATTCGGTTAACAAAAAAAAATTCGGTTAACGAAGTTCTTACGAACCGACCTCAACATGTTTTCGCTTGCACTGACCGGGCAACTAGCTTTAGTATCAGTCCGCCAATACATTAATCGGTTCTAGGGCTTAAATTCCTTACTATTTTAGTAAATATCAAGAAGTTTATACTATTCAATAATTTTAAAAGTTTAATATTCAATTTTTTAGTCATTTTAACAATTATTGAACATAATTGAAGGTAAAGTGACAAGTTTAATGCGCGGCATCCAGCCTCTTAACACAGCAAACAGGCGTTAGTCTCTCTCTGTTTTCACTGGAGGTAACATCTTGCTTGAGACTCTCTTCAACTAAACGCTTTTTTTCTGTGTTTCCAAGCAAATTATTGGTCATTCTGAAATATATTTTATATATTGACAATATATAATGCAGTGCAGTGTTGATTTAAAGAAAATAATCTTGAATTACACCAGAGAGCTAAAATTTTATGGGTGAAATGGCACCATGGGGTGACTTCTCTTCCACCCCAATGCCTTCTCTTCTTCCTTCTCCTCCACCCTCATTCTAAATCCCATCATCATCATCATCATCATCATCCAGGAGCCTTCTACATACACACCTCAAAGTAAGTGTACTTTTCTACCATTTAGGAAATTTTCGGTGAGCTGGAACCAATTACCCAAAAACCCATTGAAACAATGGTTCCGGTTAACGAACTTTTCGGTTAACGAACGACCTTCTGGAACGGATTGAGTTCGTTAACGGAGGGGTCACTGTATTGTATATATATATATATATATATTTTTTTTTTTTTTTTTTTTTTTTTTTTTTTTTTTTTTTTTTACACGGGGATTAGCCCTCCCAGGCACAGGTCACTGACCCACATCGGGGCCTGGGGGGTGAAAATATAATAATAATAATAATAATAATAAAGAACCATAAAGAAATACAAAATGAAAAAAATCCAAAGTGAGAAACAATATATGTATGTTGTGTTGTCAGTATTAAGAGAAACAATTGAGACCCTACAATTGTGTGTAAATGAGGCAGAAAGTCAGGTCAGCAACCTGGGACTTGGTCACAATTTTTGTGATGCCACATGGCAGCAGGGTCTACCATAGACAACACATTATGCTTCCAATATCTTCCCAGGCGGTAGTACCTCCCTGTTTGATAGCCGCCTACTACCTACTAAATATTCAACCAACAATAAATCTTACAAGATAGAAAAAAATGGATTCTGGAGTTATGTTGAGGAAGGGTTCTTCCTGTGCTGAGTGTTTGTTTCATTGAAGTCAGTCAAAAACATAAAACTCCGTCCAGATACAGTCATAGGCAACACCTTTGCTCGGGAATTTGTTCTTTTTTTTCTTTTTTGCTTTTTCTTTTTTATCGATATAAGCCGGATGCTCGCCTAAAGAGAACAAATCATTTTTCTCCTCAGAATTCTTTCTTCTCTAATAAATATTCATAGATCACATATAGATGCCTAAGAGAAAATTTTAGGCAACAGTGAATTTTGAAACATGTGATTCATTGATGGTTAGGAGCTGTGTGATACCATAGTGTAAGCAGTATTAAATATAGTTTTTTAATGTGTTGCCTTTTATTGCTTTTACTGCAACAGTGAAAGTATTTTAGTTATGTTCAGGTGAAGGAGCTTTGTCTCTTATGGTGACTGGTCATGGGTTCAGTTCTTAGTGGAAAGGAGAAGTGATTTCCTTCCTTGTGTAATAACCAATGTGCTCTCACCTATAAGTGGGGACACTGATTAGATATATTTGTCACTAATGAAAAAAATTTGGTGAATTCATATGTAACCAGAATGCTAAAATTCAAGAGATCTTTGTCTGTCTGGCTGCCTGTGATCATAGCAGGAAAAGGCTTGTATGCCCCCCCCCCCCTCCCCCCCAAGTAATCTTTGCAGAGACTTGTAATAACTTAATATATTCATTTATCAAACTATTGTTTAATTTGTTTTTGTACTTTGTGTTAATTATTTTTTTCTTATTTTTTTATAGACTCTTATCACTGGTCAACTATAGGTGTGTTCTTTGTGTGTTACTTCTTCTTGGCATGCTGGACATATGGCCTGGGAATTCCTGCTGGACTCTTTATCCCAACACTTCTGTGTGGAGCTGCCTGGGGCCGGCTCGTAGGAATGCTCTTGTGCCTCTTCTTCCCCGATCAGGTTGTTTTAACGTGGGTTCATTGTTTAACTTATTGTGTTTTGTTAATTTTGTGACGTAATTTTAGTTTAAGCTTTAAAATAACTTTCATATCATTAAGAAGTGTCAACTGTTATAATGGAAACTTTATTGTGGTATTTTATAATATCATCTGAAAATAAATGTATTTCCTGCTTAACTGACACCATATTACTGTACATACTCACCATACAGATACAGCATGACAACATTAAGGTTTTGTGTTCAAGAATTAATTGGGTACGATTAAATGGCCACTTGCCTTTCAGTAATTGAGTATAAATGTAACAGTAAACCTTTAGTCTGGACCCAGGAAACATGATACCAGTGGCTGGGGTTGACCTTCCCCAGTTTAACAATTGTCCTAAAAAACAAACAAGTTCTTCCCTCATCGACACCAAAGGAGTTGATGAACAAGTGACATCACAGCAGCAAGTATGCACTTTACCATTTATCTTCAGGTCAGCATTTTATTATCAATCTCTACTCAGCCCTAGCTGCTTTTGCCACAGAATAGATGGTGCCCCAGTTCTGTCCACCTGACCCTTATAGTGTGTTAAATAGCTGAGTTTCCTTCACTTACATTACAGATACTAAAGCCTCTTTTAAAGTGTGCTGTTATTCTCGTAAATCTCGGTATACTCGACCTTCTCATCCCTTTTTGTGGAGTGAAGAAGTGGAAAAATTATTAGGGAAAGGGTTGGGGAGGAGGTCAGAATTAATAAAGGTTGTTTCAGTTCCTCTAGATCAAGGGGAGTGGGATTTGTTAAACAACACATGCTGACTTAAGTTGGGGCAGCTCCTTTGATGCATATTAGAGATGGCAGATCTGTGGTGAGAGGTTTAATATTTGTTTTTCCACCTTGTGCACAGTTGCTGCAAAACCCTGTGGTATACAACCAGGTGTTGTTGAACAGCAAGTTAAGACAGAGTCCTCCAGTTCTGCTTCTTCCCCATATTCAGTAGTCAAGATGGAGCTCGCTGGTACAGTTGGGCTTTCGGATGAGATGTCTTGGGGAATGGAGGGGAGAATACACTGAGTATTTTCTTCTGGGTTTAGTCTGTCTTTTGAGTCATTTTCTAGAATCAAATTAGAAAGAGGGAGGAAGTTAATCTGGTACAGTATCAGTTTATAGTATCCTGCTCCCCTCACACACAAAAAGTGGATTTTCTCACAAAGATGTGATCTGAAAATGCAGTAGATCTGCAGTTACTTATTTTGATTGGATCTCAAAGGGATCCTCTTGGAGACATTTTTAATGATAATAAAGTTAGAGAAGCTGGAAGCAGAATTGATTTCTTTGGTGGTAAGATTTCTTGTCCAGGGTTTACAAAAGAATACTGTATTTTGTTTGCTAACATGTTTACTTAATACTGTATAAATGTGCTGTGGCTTGGCATTTGAGAGAAATCCTTGTGCTAGTCTTTTTTTTCTCTCTCTTTTGAAGGAAACTTTTCATTCCCTGCCGGTTACTTAGTCTCTTGAAACAGTTCATAGATTCTTGTACAGTTTGGTGATAATTGTGGTAGTTATGTTGGTGTTCTCCACTGAGGTAGCTTCCCCTCCAGCCTTGGCCTCAGGAAAAAGCTTTATTTGCTTTATGAGTAGATTTAGTTTAATTTCCATTGGCCTTTCTGGTGAGTGGGTTAGTGACCGAGGATTAGCTAAGGATGGATCTCTTTAATATTAAACTAGAGTATGTTCAGTCTCAACCTAGAAGTTGGAAAATGATTGAAATCTGTTATTATACTGTACAGTACAGGTGCTCCTCCACTTACGAACGAGTTACGTTCCTGAGGCTTGTTTGTGAGTCCAACTTTACTCTTGTAGACACCAAACATATTGTAAAAAATGAGAAGATTATGGATATTTAGTACAGCTATACCCTTTAATACAGCCTTAAAACCTGGCTCACTCTTCTCCTCTTAGGTAATGTTTGTTCTATCTAGAATTTTCTTCAAAATAATCCAGTCTCATCCACATTAAACGCCTGTTCTGGCAGGTAACCCCCCTCAGTGATGATGATTGTATCTCTGAAAGTTTGTAAGTTGGACATTCTTAAGTAGAGGAGCACCTGTATTGTCAAAGCTGTAGAGTCCTGTTTCAAAATTCCTTTATGGTTTCAACAACAAACATTATAATTAAAGTATAATAATAAATATAAGAGCTTCCAAGGCTTATTGTGCCAGACTGTACAGTACATCTTGAACTCATGACTGTAAGGGATAGGCTGTCCATATGACCTTCCTGGTGAGAATGTTGATTCATTCTCTACTACAAAGAGGCCATTGTATCGATAGGGACGACCCTGATGGCATTAGGTAGTATGTAAGGTGTGTATCCTTGTTCCCTGTTATAGATTTTTATAAAAGTCGGGTTAAACTTCCATTGAGATGTAGTGTTACTTTAGGCATTGGAACATTTAGCAGCACTTCCTCTCATTCCTAGTTGTTATCAGTTACTTGAGCCACCTAATGAAGGGCGACTGGTCACAGATGAAGGACCAATGCTGAAATCCCATTTAATTGCCAAGCTAGAAACTAGGTGGCTCAGAAACTCGCACCTCCAATGGGTTTTCATGGAGGTTTATGAAATTAAATGGGCACTGATGCCTGAAAACCGTCATTGCTGATTTGAAAAGAAAGGAAAAGTTCTCACTAGCTGATCTGACTTTCATATTTCTTCAGCCCTTCTTTCCTTAGTGTCTATGAGAGAAAATATTTCTTCTACACCTACATTTCAGGATGACAATAGTAGTAGTGGATGTAAACTGATCATATAAGGTCTGTCCCATCCACCAGTGTCAGGTATCTTAGGTCTAGACTGAATGCATGGTGTTCTACCTATATTCACACTGCCTAATTTTGGGCTTTGTCGTAGAATGGAATTTCGTAATTAATCCTTTATGTTTTAAATCACCTTTTTGCATCTGTGTTAGTTGTACTGTACATACCCATCACTTAACTTGGTCTAACATCAACCCTCAACGGTACGTCCATCCCCAAAGGTCATGATGCACGTTGTTTGGTCATAAGTGCACATTTTTCATCCCACTCTTATTTTGGTGCACTCTTCTCCCCATCCTTTGATTTCGTTCATTATTTCTCTCTCTCCCTCCTCCCATTTACCTCATAATTATAGTCATTCTACCAATCTTTCTCTTTCCATTCTTCCATTTGTCTGTACCACCTGATCAATTCCTGATCAGCTGTCTGTTCAACATTTCTTTCACTTTCACGTGTCTTTCTTTCTGACCTTTTGTGTTCTGTGTCCTGTTGACTCCTTATATTATTAGTTTCATTCAATATTTTTCTTCTTTTCTGATTTGCTCTTTCATCTTCTCTTCATATACTAGTCCATACTTTACACCTATTTAATAATTTCAACTTTACATCCTATCATTTACCTCTTGTTTTGATCTGGGTCTTTCTCTTTGCATTTGTCTGTGTGCCTTCCCTCCCTCAGTGTGTTTTCATTTGCTAAAAGACCCATTTCTCTATTCTTCTTCACATTCATGTCTCCCTGTCTCCCTTCTCAGGTTATTTTCATCATTACCTTTGTTCAAATTAGGTCAATTTTCTCGGGTATACATTCTTCTGAACCCATTCACTAATATTTGGAGCTTTAATCCTGAATTGTCTTAACCTATTTCATCCTTCATTATTATTTCACCCACTACATTCACTTCAACAGCCTTCCCCTATAATTGACTTCCTTTGTTAAGTTCTATCCTTTTATCCAGCCCATACTGTATGTAATTGGGATAAATAATTCTGAAGATAGATGAAAGAAATCTTGGATAACCCTTTATATATTTTATACGAAATCCATCTGGGAGCTAATAACTGTTAGAAGTTAGTAACATTTGAACAATTCTGGCTATTTTCAGAAATGGGTTGATGAAGGTAAATATGCACTGGTTGGGGCTGGAGCAATGCTTGGCGGTGTTGTCCGGATGACTCTCAGTTTGACCGTAATCCTAATGGAGTGTGTGGGTAACATAACGTTTGGCTTACCACTCATGATTGTTCTCATGGTGGCTAAATGGGTAGGAGATTTCTTCAATGAGGTGTGTACATTATCCTGTTACAATTATTAGGACTGTTATGGTTGATTAACTTGTATTTCAAATATTCTTAATATTTTGCTTATGTTGAGATAAAGACACAGTAGCTGATGTGGTAATACACGACAAGAAACATGACAGTGGTGACTCTTGCAGGGTCTCTACGATATCCACATTCAAATGCAAGGTGTCCCTATTATGGCCTGGGATGCCCCACCTCTGTCAAACAACATCTATGCCTCAGAAGTAAGTTAATCCTCTTTATGGTCGACAGTTTACTTTGCTAACATCTTGGTTTAGAGATGTGATAGCCCGGTGGTCAGGAGTATGTACTGTACAGACATTTTGGTCCTGGTATGAAGCAGTGCAGCTGTATGACAAATGCAGTCGGCATCATTCTAGAATCTTTAGGTGTGTCTCTGTTTATGTCAGCATAATTCTTAGATGCATAATGAGTCCTGTTTTTAAAATGAATTTCAATGAAACTTGGTGGGAATATTCTCAGATGGAATTATTTTTAAGCGGTCAGCAGCCTGTAAGATCTTAATTGAGTGATGTAAGCATTGAAAATGTTTACATCTGTAGCCTAAGCTGGTGGTCTTGTTAAAACATAAACTATTGTGCTTCAAGTATTTGTTTCTTGCATGTATAGGATCTCAAAAAGTATCTGCCAGGATGGATCAGTTGACTGCCACATGTCCTGGGAGGGTTGGTATATGTGGCTTTGTCACTTACTGATCATACATCGGACATCTTATTAATTATGCCAAAATAAATACTCAGGGTATTACTTATGTTAAACTATTCAGGGCAAGAACGAGCATATATCAATATCTCTCATCCATGGTCTCATAATGTTTCACAGTGTGTGGCAGATACTTTTTTGAGGTACTATACAGTACAGGGGGCCCCTGTACTGTATACATCATTAAGTGACTGGATAGAGGAGTAGGTCCTCTCCTGTAAGGTATTTTATGTCTTCTCAAACAAAAGTCAGTAAAACCTTTAAAAAATTAAGAATGAATAGAATTTTCAGGTCATGATCCCAAGTGCACTGGACATAAGTAAACAAATGCCATACTTGTACAGATGGTTTCAATCACTGCCCCTACACCTACGCAGCTCAGCAGATACCCAACCCTCCTACTCATAGTGAATATTGTTTTGCATGTTGTTCTTTTTTGTTTTGTTTTTCTCAACGCAAGACCTGGGTGTAAATCCTCTGCTGAAAGGAGTAACATCAACTCAAACTTTTAAAATATATAATTGTGACAGGAAACAAAGGCAGTTTTTCTCCCAAATAATCTGCATTTACAGAATCATTCCAAATTTTGGTGGATACCCTTGTAAATAGTTGCTCTTTTGAAACCTATTTACAGAGTTTCAATCAGGTACCATAAAATGTTGACAGAAGTCATCCTGTTAGCACAGACTGATTCAGAGTGTTACAGAGCAGGTCACATTAGTGATGAGAACAGCATTAGGTGAGAAAAATAAAAATACAGATATCCCTCGTTTAACGTTTGTTCACTTGGTGATATTTCAGTTTAGCGATATAAAATGTTCTAGCATCCTTTCTTGGATAACAATTGATCAAAATTCGGTTTAACGATGTTTGACTCGCTGGGAAAATCTTGGGAATGAAGTCGGAAAAACTGGGGATTCTGTGCTTCAAGTGGACAACTTTACAGTACTCTCATGTGGCTTAGAAATAAAGAAAATATGAAGCTATGAAATAAGAAAATAGAAGAGCATGGGTGAGTTTGTGGAGGAAGTGAACATATGTAATGAAGCAGTGAGCTATTACTGTGGCCAACCACATTTTCCTTCCCCTCCTTGTGTGACATGACAGCAACAGGCAGCAGCCGCACACATCTCTAGTCAGCTTCTTTTTTCTTTTCTTTTTTATGGGAATTAGCCCACCCGGGCATAGGTCAAACGACCCACATCGGGGCCTGGGGGGCGAAAAAAGAGAAAAAAAGAACAGAACGAAATTGAAAATAGAGAACAAAAAGGTTATATTGTGTTAATCTACACCACGAAGATACCGGAAAACCAGCTTTTTAAAGTGAGACAGATTGTGTATAAGTATGGAAACACAGAAGAAGGCAGATCATTCCACAGTTTGGCTGTGTGAGGAAAGAAGGAGGTATTATAACGGGTTATTCTCGGGTGACCGACATCCACAGAGAAACGGTGGGCACCGCGGGCAAGACGTGTGTTACGAACCCACGGCCTTGCCGGCGGTACACAGGATGCCAAATCCACCGAACATTGCCTGATAAAGTACCTGTAAAAGAGAGAGAATGAAGCAACATTGTGTTGAAGAGAAAGGGAAGAGAGATTGTCGACTAAAGGAGGAGAGTTAATAAGATGAAATGCCTTTGATTCCACCCTATCTAACAGTTGGACAGAAGAAGAGCCATCCCAGATATGAGAGCAGTACTCCAAGTTAGGATGAATGAATCCCTTATATACTTGGAGCAACTACTCAGGAGTGAAGTAGCTGCGGCATCTGTACAGCGTTCCCAACTTTCGGGAGGCAGCTTTAGCTATACTAAGGATGTGTGATATCCAGGACATATTGGAGGAAATGGTGAAGCCTAACATATTTATTTCAGAATTTGGCAGGATGATAGCGTCCTGAAATGTAATTGGTGTGAGATCATCTGATTTAGAAAGTGTAATTGGTAAATATTGAGTTTTATTACTATTGAACTTGACCAAGTTTCTACCTCCCCATTCAGAGATGGTGCACAGATCTGCATTGATAGAAGTAATGATATCAGTTCTAGAAACAGATCTAGTTTGAGAGTTAGGAGGAAGGGGAAAATGTGAAGAGTAGACTCATCAGCTTAAGAATGGATAGAATTAGTTGTAGTGTGAAGTAAATCATTGATAAAAAGAAGGAAGAGAGTAGGTGAAAGAACAGAACCCTGTGGGACACCACTACTGTTAGAGAAGAGCAAGAGATCGATCCCTCGACAACAACTGCCATGGATCAGTTCTCAAGGAAGCTAGAGATGAGAAAACAAAGTGGGGGAGAGAAACCAAAAGAAGGAAGTTTAGGTAACAAAGACTTGTGCCATGCCCTGTCAAATGCTTTGAAGATGCCGAGGGCCACGACGAAAGTTTCCCCATAATCACTAAGAGAGGATGGCCAAAGATGGGTGCAATAGGAGAGCAGATCACCAGTAGATCTCGCCTGGCGAAAGCCATACTGGTGATCCGACAAAAGAGAATGGCGTTCAAGGTGGCGGAGAAAATGGGAGTTCAAGAATTTCGAAAATCTTAGAGAGGGATGAAGTTAGGGCAATGGGGCGATAGTTAGAGGGATTAGGATGGTCGCCCTTCTTTGGGATGGGCTGAACCAAGGCATGCTTCCAAGAAGAAGGAAAAGTTTGGATTGAGGCAGAGGCGAGCAAGCACAAGGGCCAGAACTTCAGCACACTCCCTCAGAACACGAGGGGGTATTCCGTCCAGTCCATGCGCCTTACTCACATCCAACCTGGATAACACACCGGCAACCCTGCGAGTGGAGATTATAGGAAAGTGCATAGATTCAGTAAGAGGAGCAGGGGTAGGAGGGATAGAGTGGGAATCGTCTAAGGTGGAATTAGAGGAGAATAAGGTGCCAAAGAGATTGGCTTTGTCAAGGGGAGAGTTGGCTATAGAGTTATCAGGTCGGAAGAGAGGAGGAAAAGAAGGAGTGCAGAAGTTAGGACAGCGGTCTTTCTTTTAATAAAATTCCGCTTGGCCCTACGAAGAATAGCCTTACAACGATTCCTAGAAGTAATGAAAGAGGAGTGATAGTTTCACAGCTTGATATGCCCTATCTCTCACCCTGCAAGCAAGAGAGCAGGAGCGATCAAACCATGATTGTAAAGTGAAAGTTTTGGTAGAAGATGGGATAAATGCACTCATACCATCCTGTATAACCCCAGCAATGCTGTCAGCACATACCGAGGCGTCCCGAGTGGAAAAGCAACATTTATCCCAAAGAAAGTCGGTGAAGAATTCTCGCAAGGATTGCCAGCTTGCCCTCCGATAGTGCCATAGTTGACGTTTAGAGGGGGGTGGGGGAGGTAGTCGTGCCCAGTTTGATTTAATAGAAATAAGGTTGTGATCAGAAGACCCTAAGGGGGCAAAAATTGAGTATGAATAGTGTGAGGGGTTAGAGGTAAAACAAAGATCAAGAATGTTAGCAAGTTGATCGTGTCGATCAGGAACGCGTGTAAGGTGTTTGATTATTTGTTCCAAGTCATTAAGTAGGGAAAAAGAGAGTGCCTCAGCTCCACCTGGCTCATCCCTTGCAATGCTAAGCCACTCTCTGTGATGTACATTGATATCCACGAGGTAGAAGATCTCGGTGTAGGGGTGTGTGGAAAGCAACGACTCATGACAAGAAGTGAGATAGTCAAAGAGTTCCAAATAGTTGGTAGAGTTGGGAGAACAGTATAGGAAACAAAGAAAAATAGTCACAGTTGGTAGAGATATTTTGAGCCAGATGACATCATAAAGGGAAGATTCAAGATCCGTGAGTCGAGCTATAGGTGTACGTGTGTTGCAGTAGGCGCATACACCTCCCTTAGAACGAAAGGAGGTATAAAGGTTGTAGTTGGAGACTTGAAAAGGTTTAGGTGAAGCTGCTTTGGACAGTTGAAGTTTGGAAAGCAGTAAGAAGTCAGGGGAAGAGGTTAATAGATGGTGCTCCACAGAAGGAAAATTGGATCTCAGGCCGCGAATGTTGGAAAAATGAAGTGTGAAAAAAGCCGATCCTCCAGCAACCTCGGTGGCATCAGTTGAGGCCCCAGTAACTTGATGATGATGATGATGATCAGGTCGGCCCTGGGGTCCACAACCTTCCCGACCAGTGGGACCCATCCGAGAAGGCCCCACTTTAATATTAATATCAACTGACATAGAATAAAATAGAATGAATAAAACAGATCAAGAATGAGTACCTACGGTTATATTTGTGGTGTTATCAATAATAAGAGAGACAATTGAGACCCTGCAATTGTGTGTAAATGAGGCAGAAAGATAGATGAGCAACCTGGGACTTGGTCACAATTTTCGTAATGCCATATGGCAGCAGGGTCTACCATTAGACAACACATTATGCTTCCAATATCTTCCCAAGCGGTAGTACCTCTTTGTTCGGTAGCTGAACAGTGAATGTGAGGAATAATTAAAAATCATAATAATAATTAAATAAAAGAAAAAATACTGCATTGCCATTTGGAAATGCTGTCACTACAGAGAGACAGTGAAGCCATGAGAGAGTGCCACTCCTTCCCTCCCTCACTCTCTTGTGTTAGCTCCCACACATAAATTTTTAATCCCTTTCTGTTTTGTGCCTTATGATAATTATTACCAGGTATTATTATTTTTTTAATTTTGTGTTATATAATATTTTCGTTATTTCTAAGCCACATTGGAGTATTGTAATGATTTTTCCACAACTTTTATAGTGTCCTTACATGTAACAGGGCAACATGCCACATAAAAGGGTCACCTCCTTCCCATTTTCCCCTTTCGCAGAGTCAAACTTTGGCTAAACCAAATTTTTGCATCACTTTAAGTGAGAAGGGGTATCAAAATTTTGTTATTATTAAACCAAATTAATGTTAGCCATAATTTTCAGTCTCTGGAACCTTCCATCACCCAAAAAATTAAATTTTAACATGCAAGAAATTTAAAAAAATAATATCTTAACGTTCAGTCATTCAAATGAATTTCTGCGAGCTTGCATCATGCGCTGACCTGTGCCAAGCAGTTGTGAGGGTAGGTAGGCTCAAGGGTGCTCATGAGGTATGATTGGCTGCTACTGTCATGGGATGCCTATGATTGGCTGATGTATCTCAGTCCATCTCCTCAAACTCTTGCATCATGACACTGTTAGTTCACTATCTGTCATCATTGTACTCACTCACTGCTGTCTTCACACACAATCTGTGTTGTGCAGTACTGTACCAGGATACGATTAACCAAGAATACCATTAAAGCCGTGTTAAGATGGGAGGTAACTCGTTTACCGAAATTTCATTAATTGAACCGTTCGTTAACCGAGGGACCACTGTGTACAGTAGTACCCTGCGTAAGGTCAATTGAACCCACAGGGTACCGTGTTAAGTGAAAACCGCATTAAGTGAACAACAGAACATATGGGATTAATTCCAATAGAGACTGGCCGGACCCCCAAACTCTACTTTTTCCGACACAATACCTATGTTCTAGTAAAAATAACATCTTAATTTTATGATGGTACATGCACACAATTAATACTTAAGAGAAATAGAGAAATACAGTCACCAAGTTAATGTCCATTCAAATAATGGACTCAACTCCCTCCCCCTCTTCTCACACTACACTCGCTGGCTCTTCCCTCTCTGAGAAATTTTTGGGAGAAAACCACTAAATTTTAATAAATAATACCTCAAATTAAAGTTAGGATAATATAATTGACATTGCTGGATTCCTTGTAAGACCAGGAATATTTTGAATATAAATGTCATATATTTTGCACAAAAGATAACATATTTACTCAAGAGTAAACATTATATCTAAAATTTGTATGTCTAATGCAAAATCTATGATGTTTATATTCAAAATGATCATCAAATTGTAAGAATTCCAGCAATGTAAATTATATTCTGGCCGGATAATTTGTATGAATTTTATGAGCTAAAACAGGCAGGCAGGCAGTCAGGTAGGGTGGCGGGTGGGGCGAATCTAAAAATAGCGTCTCGAGGCGGACACTCTGGCGTATACTTGGAAAACCATGTTAAGTGAAAGTTCGAAACCGCGTTAAGCGGAGTATTACTGTATATATACAGAGGAGGGAGAGTATTCGTTGTCTTATACAATATTGGCAGTTTCTAACGATATTTGATGTGATTAAAGGTTGAAATTATTATAGATGTACAGGTACTGAGCTTCTTTTAAATTTTTACAGCAGACTTGTCATTAATATACTTATTTTCCATGCAGGTAATGAATAGGCCTGTTGTCACTTTAAAGAGTGTTGAGAGGGTTGGTCATATTGTGAACATTCTCAAGGCCAACACATACAATGGTTTCCCAGTTGTAGACTCTATTCCAACGAGTGAAAATGTATGCTACTTCAAGTCATTTGGCACCCTGAGAGGCATCATCTTGCGCTCCCAGCTCACAGTCTTGTTAAAACACAAGGTAATGTAATTCTTTAATGAATGTTCTTCAAGAATTGTACTGTGTAAGGTAATAGTTTGTCACCCCAGAAACCACTTTTTTTTTCTCTTTCTCAATGTCCACCCTGCAAGTAGACTATGTTCTTTGCTCTTCTACATTGCCTGTTCATTGATTATCATTTTCATATTCACATTCTGTACTCATAAGTTAGTGTCAAAAAATGAATGCTAGGACAAAGTAACTACAATATCCCCTTTAACAGATATCACTTTATATATATGACAGGCAATTATTGACCTTAAGACTAATGTTTTCTACTTCACGAAATATTTAAAATCACTCACAAGCTAATTCTGCTTTAATCAACTCATATTTAAGTTAACAAACCTCTCCAAACTGATCATACATCCTTCAACCAACATGACCGGAAATAACATGTAATGAAGGTTATTCCAGTGAAAGTTTGTCCGTCTTTTCGAAACCTTAAGTATTTAGGTACAATACCCCTGTACTTACAAATTAATTAAACTTATTTCCAGCAAGTCAGACCTAACTAGTCTCACATCATACTCGTATAGTCATTTAAACCTGAAATCACTGACGGGTAGAGTAGTTCGTTTATTAAAGATGATCTGACTTCTTATTTAGGTTGTTATAACTCCTGTATATGAACTCTAATTTGACCTAACTAGTGAACTATTCTAACTAATCTCTTTTAATGCATCTCCCATATACTGCCAGCTTCAATGGCTGGATTTTTTATGTTATTGAAGGCTAATTGATTTTCTTCATAACACGTACTTTTATACGCCTCACCTAACCTAAGCTGATCATAGGTAGTCTAACCTAACCTAATCCAACCCAAACTCAACCCAGCACTTAATTGCTTAGTAAACTCCTGCTATACCACAGTAATGTGTCCTGATGATTATCTTGCTTAGCCAGGTACATTGCTCATCACCTTTAATCCTATAGAAGAAACAGGGGTTAATTCTAGGACCAGAGAGCCTGACACTGCCACCACCTAAACCTACTGTACAGCTTTGGGTCACTGTCCTCGGCAGACTCCTTAATTTTGTATTCTAACAAATGCTAAGGAATTGTATTTATTTGAGTTCAAGTTTTTGTATAATTGTGTTGTATTTCTGGGTATACAATTTTTGTGCTTCAACTTAAACCAACCAGTAAGGTACAGTATGATCCTCTATCTTCAGTCAGGAGGAATATCCAGCATGTAAATTTTTGTTAGATTCATTTGGTATACTACATATGCAGGTTATGTATACAGTATAAGTATCTGTTGATATATTCTCGGTGCCTTTTACATTAGTCTTTTACACTACTTTCTCTGTTAATTTTACCCCATGTTTAAGGTTCCTATATATTTCCCTCTACCTCACACACAAGTGGAAGAGGTTTACAGATAATAAACAGAGTAGTGAATCGTTGCTGTATCCTTATACAGTGTAAAAAAAAATTGTGCTTTACCAGTAACCTTTTCATTCATTTGCAGATCTTCAATGAAAATGCTGAAGTGTGGCAGAATAGCAAAGTGGATATCCATCTATTTCGCATCTCCTATCCTCGCTACTTTACTCTAGATGAAGTTGATTTAAATCCTGAGGATATGAACTGCACGGTGGACCTGAGACCATTTTACAACCCGTCCCCATACTCAGTGGTAACCTGTACAGCTCTGCCCAGGATTTTCAACCTTTTCAGGGCCCTTGGCTTAAGACATCTCATTGTAGTGAATGACAATAATGAAGTCGTTGGGATGGTCACGCGTAAAGATCTAGTCAAATACAGAATTTGGAAACATAGGGGGCAGATGGGTTTAGAAGAACTAGTTATATATAATAATGTGTCATAATGGTGGTGTTAATATGACTAATTCAATAGAGTTCATATTTTTTAAACAAATAAATTAAGAGGCTTTTTTATGGTACAAGGTTGTGAACGTATATCAAATAATAGATCCATAAGGCGTAACTTCTTAACTACTCTATTTAACCCTTAAACGATGGAAGCATTTTACGTAGACTATTTGCTGTGACGAGTAAAAATGAGAGTTTTAAAGCAGGAGAGAGTAGTGTAACCAAACTCCCTATACAGTACACCCAACGAGAACCTTGAGAGGGAAGATATTTCACATGTAAACAGATGGGATGTAGCATTGCCGTGCACTCCAGTTTTTTGTGTTTATATTATTGATTCATCATTATAGTTTTGTATGACTGGCCTCTTATGGTGTACAATTCATCATAAATTATATACTGTCTTCAATAATAGAAAAAAATTATATTTAATTAATAATTGGGCCTGAGAACAGCTGTATCAGAAGGTCACTCTACCAGCCCAGTCATATCCTCTCTTCCTTGTGTGATGTTTCATGCTATGTAATGACAAATTTCCATAAGACAGAAACTATTTATTATGATGAGAAATAAAATCAAACGAGATATCAAGATGAAAATAATTATACAGTGAACCCTCACTTTAAGCAGTCACTTGAACCCACGGAGGCCCGCGTAAAGCGAGAAACCCATAAAGTGAACAACATAACATATGGGATTAAATGAAATAGAGACCGGCTGACCCCCAAACTCCACTTTTTCCGACACAATACCTATGTTCTAGTAAAAATAACATCTTAATTTTATGATGGTACATGCACACAATTAATACTTAAGAGAAATAGAGAAATACAGTCACCAAGTTAATGTCCATTCAAATAATGGACTCAACTCCCTCCCCCTCTTCTCACACTACACTCGCTGGCTCTTCCCTCTGAGAAATTTTTGGGAGAAAACCACTAGATTTTAAGGTATAGTATTAAATAATACCTCAAACTAAAGTTAGGATAATATAATTGACATTGCTGGATTCCTTGTAAGACCAGGAATATTTTGAATATAAATGTCATATATTTTGCACAAAAGATAACATATTTACTCAGAGTAAACAAAATACTTACAGTAGATCTAAAATTTGTGTGTCTAATGCAAAATCTATGATGTTTATATTCAAAATGATCACCAAATTGTAAGAATTCCAGCAATGTAAATTATATTCTGGCCCGGTAATTTGTATGAATTTTATGAGCTAAAACAAATATCTTCAATAAATAAACAAAATATACTTACCCAAATACTATCTGTCAATCAAAATACCCCACCTCCCCCCCTCTTCCCACCTGCTCCCTGGGTCCCTCCCTCACCCCAACCTTCCCTCCCTACCAGAGGAATGATTGGGTTATAACATTATATTTACATTTTTAGTAATAAATAATACCTCAGACTAAAGTTAGGATAATATAATTGACATTGCTGGATTCCTTGCAAGACCAGGAATATTTTGAATATACACTTCATATATTTTGCACAAAAGATAACATATTTGCTCTGAGTAAACAAAATACTTGCATTAGATCTAAAATTTGTATGTCTAATGCAAAATCTGTGATACTTATATCCAAAATGATCATCAAATTGTAAGAATTCCAGCAATGTAAATTATATTCTGGCCGGGTAATTTGTATGAATTTTATGAGCTAAATAAAAAAATTATACTTCACCCTCGTATATGAGTAGATGCACCGCGTAAAGTGGGAATTCCGGTTTTGGCAGGGTACCGCGTAAATGTAGAAACGCGTAAAGTGAAACCGCGTAAAGCGAGGGTTCACTGTTATTTCTTATTTAGTTTTACACAGTATTATAATTATGGAGACCGAGACTTGATAGTCCTGTACTTAAGAGGACTGTGGAGTTGAGTCACGATAACACAGTCGGCACCTGTCCTTCCCAAACAGTTCCTCAGAGTCGTATTTCCTTCTGTAATAATTTATGGTCATGAGGCATCAACATGGTAACAGTGAAAATAAACGAAACTTAATTCACGGTATTGTTATATCATTACTAATCCAGTCTCGTGCACCACCTCATGCAAGTGTTGGTGATGCGCTCCTACCCAGTACACTTGCAACATCTGGAGAAGCAATTCTGTCTCACATTCCTCGTCACTTTCCTCCAGGTATCTTGAGCACTTCTCTTGTTTTGATGACTAGCACGCCAGTGTCACTATTACCGAAGCTCTCACACAAGCTATCATTTCTTAATGTTCTTTGTGAATCTATCGGCTCTTCAATCTCGCCCTCACTCTCGGATTCCCTTAATGTTTTACTTATTTTTCTGGGTGTCAAGGCACCACTAGTGCACCGAGAGGTCTTTCCGTATGATGCGTCACTGGAATTGCCAGATACAATACTTCCACCGCGACGACAAAGAATGCTACTGGTTGGGGGAGGGAAGGTGAAGTTGCCACAAGTCACAATAAATCACTTGAGCAGAAATCAGGTGCCTTACTTAAAAAATTATGGGGCAGAAAAACGTTGATTACTATAGCTGTATATATACAGTATATAGATGACCACTGTCATAGGGACAAAAGGCCCTCTTCTGTTTACGATCCCGTCGTTTAAGGGTTAAAATTTTATAAATATGAAATTGCTAATATATTACCAACAGCTGTTGATGTCACAGTTTTTATGAATGACATTCTATATTTGACGATTTTTTGTAAAAAAAAATACTAATGTATTTAAAGCAAAACTGGCATACAATAAATAATAGGCAGTGGGCACAGGCAGATCCAGGGGGGGGGGGGGGGTGTTCCTGGGGGTCTGTATCCCCCTTTTCATCAGAAAATTCCCAAAAAATAAGTACACATGGCCTCCAAGTGCCCATGATATTGGTCACATTTCAAAAAATGTCTTGCGTGGGGGATGGGCTCACCATGTTCCCCCATCCACAACTTCTTGGACCCTCCCTCCTTTGATACTCCTGGATCTGCCCCTGTGTAAGTGCTCTCGCACATGCTTTAAGATGAACAATCCCTTATTGAGTACTGTAGTTCACATATCTTTGTCACTCATTAATATGAATAACAGATCACAATTCAGACTGGACAACATCCCCCTCCTCTTGGCTTTTTTCTACATTCCACATCACAGCTTGAGTAGAATTTGGCAAGTACTGTCCAGCATTGTTTTTGTTATCCTCCTCCACATATACTACAAGTCCTTAGTAGCTACAGTATATTGCAGGATGGTCAGAACCAAGAGCAGACTCAGATTGTCACATTACTCACACCTATTAATTCACTTTTACTGGTTCTACTCTGGTGTTCCCTCTCACAGACCCTAACATCACCCATTGGCAACTTGTCCGTCCCCATAATCTACTGGAGGCCATATTTTCTTGTTATTCATGCATCTTACTGCTTCCTGGGTGCCGTTTTCCCCTTTATTTCGAGTATATCCTTCACCTCATTCTTCCTTCTCCTTCTTGCCTTACCCTCTCCCTCCTACCAATCACCTTTGAATTATATTACAGTAAAACCTCGATTAACCGACTTTCGGATTAACCGTCAATCCCGGACCCCTAAAAAAAATATATACAATTGGGTCTTCATTTACGCGGTCAATTGAACAAGCGTTGTACCGCGTAAAACGAGAAACGTGTAAATAAAATAACAGAACATATGGGATTAATTGAAATAGAGACTGGGCCGACCCCCAAACTCCACTTTTTCCGACACAATACGTACGTTGTAGTAAAAATAACATGTTAATTTTATGATGGCATGCACACACACAATATAGAAGAGAAATATCAATAAGAGAATAATATACTGTACCAGGTAAAAGAAAAATCAAGGTTTAACTCTTACATCAGGTTAGGTTAGAAAAAATCAAGGTTTAACACTTACGTAAGGTTAGGTGAGAAAAAATCAAGGTTAGGTTAGGTTTAACACTTACGTTAGTAGAAGAGATGGGTCGGCATACGGGAATGGCGGCTGGTTCCGAGGCAGAGGGCAGATTACAAGCCCTCAGGTGAATCACGATCACTATCCACCATATTTGTTATGGCCTCCCTGACAATTCCCTCAACGTCACCATCCCTGTCACTATGACTGGCTTGGGCTGGCTGTGGTGGGTTGCGGGCGAAGAAGTCTGTGCTGTTATGCTGACGGCTAGTGTTGATGTGTTCGTGATACACCTTGATGTACGGCTCCATAGTCTGCAACAGCTGGTTATTGAAGACTTCACAGCGGTTATCGTCAGGGTTGTGGGAAAGGAAGGACTTCATTTTCTCTGCACACTCCATGGCACCCTTTATATCACTATGAGTTAAACTGTGTTCTTCGGAGAATGACGCACCTTCTTCCTCCTCTTCACTGACGTGATCTTCTTCCAACATCTCGTCGGCAGTCACTTCAGGATCTCTGATCACCTCCAGGATGTCTTCGTTGGTGGTCTCGGAGAAGCCTTCAGCTGTAATATTGAGTGCAGCTTCTCTGGCAAGGTCCACTGCAACTGCAACAGTCTGAACCTCACCAGTCACAGGTTCACTCCTCCTCTCACCTGGTATGCCATGCAACACATGTCTCCATGCGTGACGAATCGTAGCAATAGACAGCAGATCCCATGCCTCCACCAAGAAGTCAACAGCTTTCTTGACGTTAAATTTCTTCCAAAACTGTTTGACGCGAACTTCTCGATCCGCCAACTGTTGTTCCTCGTTCTTGTCACTCTGACTATCGGTGTCACCCAGGCTACGCAACTCATCCTTGGTGTTGGTACAGTCATTCAGGAGCTTAAACTTCTTTGTAGAGAATGCAGCCTTAACGTTGCATACCAACTCCTGGTCCATGGGTTGGATTAACGACGTCGTGTTGGGAGGAAGGAAGACCACTTTTACGTTGGGGTGACGATCCAACAGTAGGGCCGAGTGTCCTGGTGCGTTGTCAAGGAGCAACAAAATGTTGAACGGAACATTCTGTTGCTCGCAGAATTTCTTGACGTCGGGAACGAAACAGTCGTCAAACCAGGAGAGGGACAGAGCAGAGATCATCCACGCCTTACGTGCGGTTAGCCAGTGGACATTTAGCTTGGTCATGTCCATGTTCTTGTAGGCGTGCGGCTTGCGGGCTGTGTGGATCACCGATAACTTGAGCTTACAGGTCGCTGACCCACATCAGGGCCTGGGGAACGAAAATGTAATATTAATAATGATAATAATTATAACACTGTAGTAATAAAGAACCATAAAGAAATGCAAAAATGATAAAAATAAAGAGTGAGAAACAATGTATCTGTATGTATGTTGTGTTGTCATTATTAAGAGAAACAATTGAGACCCTGCAATTGTGTGTAAATGAGGCAGAAAGTCAGATCAGCAATCTGGGACTTAATCACATTTTTCATGATGCCATATGTTCTTTGACTTCCAATTTTTATTCACGGTTTCTGTGCTGGTTCATATTTATTTACTAAAGTGGTTAATGTTTTAAAGCAAATTCTATTGAAATATGAATGGCAAATGAACAAAAATGAATAGAGGGACTTAAATTAGGTAGGTTACGGATAGGTACTTTTGAAAATGTATGTTTTATTTCCGTAGACTTTATTTACGATTAACCTACCTTTTGGATTATCCGTCGGCCCCTTCCCCCCATATGTGATTGGTTAATCGAGGTTTTACTATATATATATATATATATATATATATATATATATATATATATATATATATATATATATATATATATATATATATATATATATATATATTTTACCAATCATTTGGTTCCCTTCCTCTCATTATGGCCCTACCACCTCAGCAGACCCTGATCCACTTTCTAACCAACACTGCTCTCACTTCCACATGTCCTTAATTCTGAATTTTTTAATCTACATCTTATTTAGACCAATTATTACTCTCAAGCTTGTCATTTCTTTCACTTCAAATTTGCTCCTTCCTCTTGCATTCAGAGTCCATGCTTCACTCCCATATAAAATTGTTAACTCATCATTTTGGCTTTCTATGACATATTGTAGTTCTCTCTCTACATATTTTTCACTCAATATTACTCTTTCTTTCTGTAATTTACTCCATACATAATCAATACTTCTTACATTGTTTATATGCTCTTCAAAGTCAGTAAATGCCACAAACAAATTCTCCTTCTGCAATTGTTGTCTTGGTGCCCATTCTTCTTACTTTTTCCAGTTCACACTGTTTCCTCCCAATACATTGTCTTTTTTTGCTACAACTCTTTCAGATTTATAGCTCTATAATATTTACTGTAGAGTCCTTTCACTCTTGTTTATGAGAAGAAAACATGCTTTCTGTCAGGTCTTTTGGAACCCTTCTCTCTGGCAAGCTTAGCCTTTACTATTTTGTCAACATTCAGTCAGTATTCTACCTTGTATGATGATTCCATCTACCTGTGGTGCTCTGCCACTCTTGAGCTTACCTGCAGCCCATCTTACCTTTTCCTGTAACACTGTTCAATCCATCATATTCTAAACAGGAATACATTTGGTTCTCTCATCTGTTATATTTAGTAATTATTCAGAGTATTCTCCCAACATTCTTATTATTGTGGGGTATGTGATGTTTTGGTTCACACTCAGGATGGGATGGAGAAAGGAAACTCACAATGTGCTCTCTGTATACATGTTGTATTGGATGTACAGTGCAGCTTGGTGCTGGGAAGGCAGCATGGTTACAAGCATTGAGTAGAGAGAGCTGGTTGGTGAGGGTGCTCAGAGGAGGACCAGCTTGTGGGTCGCCATGCTCGCCGGCAGGAGTGAGGGCCGCCAAGCAGGAGCGGAGGAGGTGATGTTACTTGAAGACTGGCTGTAGGTAGAAAGAGGTAGGTCACCACGAGGTCAGGTCTTATATAGCGGAGGTAGGCGTGGCTTAATAGTTGACCTCCGTCATGTAAGGCGGCGCTGGTTGACCTAGACCATGAGGCATACACTGGGGAATTCGCGGGATCGGCTACTCAGCGACAAGCGTTTGTAGGGGAGGAATCCACTACATTATATCCACTTTTTTATTTTATCTTCTCTTCAAATTCCATGACTGTTTATCCTCATATGAATGTTCCAACTATTGATAATGTCTTAACTCTGAACCATTAAATGTTACAAAGATTAATGGTAACCAGGATATTTATGAAAGACATTGTTTGTCCGTCTCCTCTTACATCAAGGAAAATGGGAAATACTCACACTTTATGTATATTGTACACATACTTAGGCATATTGATAATGTTTATACCATGCCACTTGTGATATAATGTACCTGCTACCCATAGATTCTAAATCCTATCTATAAGTTAGTTGGTCTAGAATCATCATGTAGATGTTAGTGGTAGTACAGTATCTCCTATGAAATGAGTGTCTTCTCAGAAAAACACAAAAAGATTGAAATTCTACCATCAGGTAGTTGCTTAAGCCCGGGGGATTACAGAACAGTACTCGAGGAAGGTTTTTTTTGCCCTGTTTGTGTATATTGGGGTATGTAGTACATTACAGTATATTACGTCAGTCATTCCATCTGTGTCTCGGCTCTACCAAAATTTACATGCTGAAATACACGCTGTCTCCAATGTAATGAAATTATTATACAGGTTTATTATCATTATAGGTGACCTGTTTAAGATTTTCAAGGCATTTGTTTGGCTTCTGCTTTTTTTTATACTTTTCCCTCAGGTTTTGGACTTTTATAATATTTTGTCTCTAGTAGGGCACATGGGTTGTTTAAATGTTGTTTTTAAATATTCTCATCCAGATAAAATAGTGACTAATGTTTACTAGGAGAGTGAGTATACGAGTAGTTGTAATGGGAAGAAATACAGTACTGTACTAAGACTAGAGGAGATGAAAGATGAGGTTTGTCCCTGAATACACTGTCAACAAATTGGTGTTGTATTTAAAGGGTTATGACACTGTACTCTGTCATAAATACTCATGGACTTAAGTTGTCTCAATTTCTAAGCTACGTCATTGTACTAAGAAGGTTAACATTATACTTATGTGCTTAAGGAAGATATTAAAATGCATTAGGTTAAAGAGTATTGAGTTGATGGGAACAAAGAATTTATGAGAAAAGACACTGATTGACAAGAAGGGCACACTAAAACATTGAGAAAATACTAGTTGAGTTGGGCATTATGTTGTATCTTAAAGTTCTCATTTAGGTAAAAGTGATACCTATCAATTACTTGGGGGAAAAAAGATTAAGTGAATGTAACTTTGTAATGTAATTCTATTTGAATTAAGTTAGATGTGTGACCTTCAATTTTTCATAAGTATTTCCGTATGACTGAGAAGAAAAATTTATGACAGATGTATAATGTATGGTGAGCAGTTGGTAGTGTTTTGGTCTGTCAACCCACATGACTTGGGTTGTATGCTGTGGTCAGGTGTATAAGTTGGAGGTGTTACATTGTTGTGGTGTGCACTGAGGCGGCCAGAAACAGTGCCCAGAGTTAACCTAACCCTGGAGGATGGAACCTGACAAATTTTAAGAAATCACACTTTGGAAGTTAGGTTGTACATCCTTTATTGACCTGTTGCTTGTGGCTATACTCAGTAAATTTAGGTTATGTCAGGCATTTAAAATAGTTCTGGTTGAAGATCTTCCTATTACTAATAGTTGTAAGTATATCTGATTGATTGTATATGTGATATTATAGAATAGCTAGTTGTATTTTGTATCATTTGATTATTGTGTAAATCATGTAAATATTCCAGTTGTGAGAAGAATCTCATCAAAACTGTTGTACAGCCTCTGGACATGTAGACACAGTCATGTTCCGGTAGTAATTTTACCAACTTTCATTCTCCTTCCTCAACTAATCAGTATACAATATTTTTATTCATAATTTAATCCTTCGTACTTTTAGCTTTGGTCAATATTGAAGTCCTTAATAATTAAGACACTGCTGTCATATGATAATCCTGGCTCCACATAACTTTCTCTTGACCGTCTGTGCTGCACGATCCTATCATGCCAGTACTCATCCATTTCTTCTGATTCAAGAGACCATAATTATGCCTTTAGTCCATTTGGTAAATGTCTTTATCAAGTAATTGCAAAGCTGAAATCAATCGGGAAATAGTGAGGTCATTTCTCCCTTTCCTGACAGAGTGAAAGAGGAAAGGAGTCTTGACCAGTGTAGAAGAACCTCAAAATACAAAAGGCTTAATGAGTTTATGGTCATGTTTGGTAAGATCAATTATATTTTTAAAAATATTTTAAAGTCAGCCATGGAATATTTGAATGATTTATATTTTTATGAGGCTATATGTAGTGATGATGTGTTATTATGGAAGACTAGTTTGATGGTGCTGACATTATCAGAATTTCAGATACAAAAGAGACACTATCTGTTGTGTGGTAAACTGTATTATACTACTGTATAGTATTATTCCAAATACAGCTCCTCCCCGACTTACGACCACCCGCACTTACGACCTGCCTCAGTCGTACCAATATTTTGTCAAATTACGTATTTTCGAGCACCAACGTCAGTGATTGCGCTGTGTACTGACAAAATTTTCGTTTGTAATTCCCTTTAAAATGGCTGGCAAGCTTAAAAGTGAGAGTTTTGTGGTGCTGAGAAGAAAAAGAGACACCCAGTTTAGATTTTCAATGTATTATTTAAGCATTTTCGACTTACGGCCTGGATATGGGTCCCTAACCCCGTCATAAGTCGGGGAGGAGGTGTACATAAATTAGAGTATGTTAGACGATGATTCATTATATATACAGTAGGCAGGTACTAATATTTTAATAATTTTTATCTTATATATATTGATACTGTACTGAATATTATACTATTTAGTAATACATGAAGGTGAGAATAAGACAAGAGACAAAGTGGCTAAGATGTACAGTATTTCTTATGCCATTTTATTTACCTCAAAATTACTCAACTTTAACTGTATTTTCTGCTGTGTTACAATTTTGTCTCTTGTCTACTTCTTGCCTCGGGTTTTATAGCCATTACAAATTAATGGTTGTTTCTTGGTGATCTTATTAATATCTTCATAGTTATGATTCACATATTTGACTGACATTCTTGCTCATTGAATTAAGGGGCTCAGTTGAGATGTATTGCTACTATAAGTCAAATGGTCAATACTCTACAGGCCTGGAAGTTTAAAAACAAAAGCAAGTTGGTTAAAACTGAACAGAGAAACAAAAACTAGACAGTAAAGAGAGAGAGAGTGTTTTGTGAGGGACATCTCGGCTAGTTAGGTGGCAAGAGCAGTCATGTCTCCATTACTGAAATATTAGGTTTACATGACAAATCTATTCCTTCTTGATCATGATGGTTTTCTGAAGGTGTTGACTGTACCTTGAGTAACTAAGTAATTGTAGAACTGGGGCTAATAATTTATACAGTATTCTGTATTTATGAAAATCTTGGTGAGCTTGGACATGAGAAACATTATTTAAGATAAGGTATTTTTATATTGATGCTGATTTTGTTAGTATACTGAATAGTATTGATCCTAATTCTCTCTCTATGTACTGAAGTAGTTTTAGTGTTTCATTAAAAGATATTCTTGTGTGCTAAATTGTAGGAGTATTTGAAGGATGATTTAATGTTTTGTGTTTTCTGGTATGCAATGGTCATTCTAACTTCTCTCAAAGAACAACTCCAGAGTGAAAGTATTTATGATTTTACGAAATGTTTTCACAGCAGAAACATCACAAAATGTTTAGCACCATTTTTTAAATTTAATTGAAAAATAAAAATTTCTGCATAAAGCATCTCAACACAATGGCATGACAAGATATTAGCTGGGAAGTTGCTCTGTATATAAAAGGTTTAATGTGTTTAATCATTAATTTTGGGTGGTGAAAACTTGGCTTTAACATTACAGTACTTTCACACTACAGCACAGAATGGTCAATCAACATGAGGCCCAGACTAAACATGATCTGATTTTCATTGGGTTTTCTCTTTTCCCTCCAAGTGTCATTGCATTTTGCCATGCTGTGAAGACAATATATCTGATCATTGTATATATACAGTAGAGTAACACAATTAATGCATGTAAGCCTATTCCTGTTCTGATGCAGAGTGGCCAGACAAATGTTGATCTGATTCCTAGCATTCAATAGCTAGTGAGTTGCCCCAGTTCCATAAGAACATATGAATGGAGGAAACTGCAGCAGGTCTATTGGCCCATACTAGGCAGTCCCATTTACATCCAACCCCTATCGCTCATATATCCATCCAACCTTTGAAGCTATCCAGCATATTCGAGTTAATGATGATGTTTGGTAACTTGTTCCACTCGTCCATTACTCTATTTCCAAACCAATGTTTACCCATTTCGAGCCTAAATCTAAATTTGTCTAATTTAAAACCATTGTTACGAGTTCGCTCCTGGTTGGATAGTTTGAATACCTTTGTAATGACCCCTCTTTTTAGCCCTGACTTCCATTTATACACCTCGATCATATCGCCCCTCACTCTACGTCTCTCGAGGGAGTGCAAATTAAGATGCTTTAACCTGTCTCTGTACTCAAGGTTCCTAATGCCTGGGATTAGTCTTGTCATTCTCCTCTGAATACTGGTCCACTGAAGGGTTGTTCTACTGCAGGTATTGGCAGGAACAGTATACTGTACCTTGAATGGCCATCTTTTAGTATCTTCATGTAAACTTTTGGCTCAGTTTAACTGAATCTTTATTAGAATAAAGGTCTTGTGTGGCCTCAGCATTTGTAACCATTGGTGGACCTTTTGTTAACGCTGCGCATATTACAGTGATTGAAGTCATGATTCTTTAGGCCCAATTGGGGGAATAATTTTTGTATTTTCTTATGCTAAAACTGCTCTGAAAATAATTATATTTTAAGTTTTTATCTATTTTGCAAACCATGCCCACATTAACACACAAAAAATCTATTACTTGTCTGACTTAGTGTTGGGTTTTAGTTGTTTGACATCCTGGTGGGTGCTTGTGCTATTTATACCTAATTGTTTCTTATCAAGGTTAGACCAGTGTGTGTAGAGTTATACAGGAAAAGTGTTGAGGATTGTTATGGAAAGTTGTCAGTATATTGATATTTGAAGGGGGTGAGTTCTGTGGATGTCCATAAATAGATGCAATTTCTTTTTCTTTTCTTTTTTCAGTAAACTGTATTAAGATTCAGGAATTCACAAGTGCAGCATTGCAGTACAGTATGTGCCATTTCAGCCTTAATACCAATCACTGAAGGGAATGGGTGCTAAGAATATAGTTACTTAGTTCAGAAAGTTAACCTCTTCTGTACAGGGTCCTCTCTGGTGTTAGCCAAATAAAATTGTAAAAGTGGTGTCCCATAATAAAGGGGTTAAGTTATCTACAGCTGCACATGTCCCCTTCTGTGATAAGCTTTGCTATTTGATTATTTAAAGCCTGTACTGAGTAGATCATGTTAAGGGTTGTGTTAAATAACTACTTCCTCGAGATACTCAAGAATTTATTAAGATATATGCAATGCAGATATTGTCAAACTGAAAATTTTTAAATATATTTTTGGAATTGTGTCTATTGGAGTAGAAATTTAATCTTTTTATATAAAAATCTAAAGTTTTGCATAAGCAAAATTCTATAAAAGGTAAGTCATGTCAATGAGTGTCTTGTATATGACTCATGTAGTTACTATTCCAGTAGATTTTTAAGTACTGTACTGTACTGTAACTTTTGTTGCTACCGAGGTAAGGTTGTTCCAGAGAGGTTGACAGTAAGATAAAGAGTTTACACACACCTTTTGGTAATCCATACTCAGATTTTATTAACTCAGCATATTTATTAACAGCATTTTACAAAACCTTCTTTTATTGTGACATATATCTGTCTATGATTTATAGTAAATCACCCTAGTACAGTATATTCAGTGGATTGAACAGATCCATTACTTGGCTTCCAACTATGAAATCTACCATGAAATTTTAGTGAAATGCTAACTCTATACTGTACAGAGAGCTGTGAGATCTTTATCAAGTGTGATTTTTTTAGTACCTGAGTTACAGTTACTAGTATAAATGACTTAAATAGACCTCAAGCTCAGAAGTGGCTCTTATTACACAAACAATAAGCAATAACGGTAGAATAACTTGTAGTATATTAAAGGAATTAGTTGTGGATGATGTATCACATTTATTCTGTACAGTAGCTACTGAGTGTCTCTGTCTTCCAATGTTTTGTCGGATTTTTTCCACATTTCATAAATTACCTGAAGGTGACTTGAGTCTGTGGCACAATTACTGTACATATTAAAAATTGTAATTCTTAATAAGTACAAAAAACACTAAACATGAATTATAAAGGAACAGAATACAGTACTGTAATATTAATCTTGAATTCTCTGACTTTAATATTACTGTATTTTAAACTACACTGTATGGTGTTTTCTGTCACTATTTTGACTTAGTAGTTTATAAATGTTATCATGTGTGCTTACAGAATATATTTTAATACTGTAACTTCATAATATTTTTTATTTCAGGATTTGTAACAACTAATGCTGACAATGTATATTATTTAATAATCCTTATATACACTGTACTGTATATGTACATAAGATAGCCTTATGTCATTATTATAACGTAAATTCAATGCAGTAAACGTCCGTAATTTTTTCATGACATGGGATATAATGTAACACTGTTTTATATACAACTAAAAATCTACCAAGACTTCTTGTATTATTTAACTGCATTTGAATACTTTTTAAATCTAACTAATTGTCCCATTTTGTGCTAGTCGGGTCTTTTTCCTGTCCACATTGCAGCCTCTGTACACATTTTACCACAAGAATGATTTGGTACAAACTTGTTTCAAAATTGTGCTAATATATATATACTGTAGTACCAAAAGTACCTAATTGACCAAACACTGATGTAATTTTACTTTATTACACATTTTGTGGTGCTAACACAGCACAACTACTCTGAAAGAGGGACCATTATCCTACTATATATTTGTGGATCATAAAATAGTTGTTGAAAAATGATAAAAGTTTGTCATATTTTTGTACTGAACATCCTGTCTTTTTAATATTCTCAGAGTTATTGCTTTAATGATTTAAGAATTTAAATAGAGTTGATGAACATATTTGTATGTTTTTTTTTTTTGCTTTATCCAAAACTAAGAAATGGGGATAAGATAGCTCTCTAAAGCCAGCCTGAGACCCTTCTATCTTCTACCAGCCAATTGAAGTTGAACAGCAGTCTTTCTTATGCAAAATATAAAATTTTCTCTTTTTCAAAAAGAATGGCTGAGAGTTATTTTACATGCAAGGATACCAAGCCAAGATTTGCTTTGCATTGAACCACTTAAGCTTTTGAGAGCATTAATAAAGTGGTCATGTTGCCGAGATGGGTGTTGATCAAAGTGATCCTTAAATTATAATGTTTGAGTAACTGTAAATGTAACCACTATGTGGTAAGCAAATTATCGTTGGTGTTGAGAGAGCAGTCACCTGAAGGCTTACAAGTCTATGAGAGTGCATCAGAAACCCATGATGGAAGAATGCCTGTGATATTAGGAGAACTGCAAACAACTACAGAATAGAATATTGTCACTGTCAGAAGTATGGTATCTAGGTAGAGTTGAGGTCACATTCTAATATGATTGTGTCATTGGTGACTGACTCTCAACTAACCTATTTGTGATAGTGAATCATTCTTTAAATTTTACCTCTTCAGCATTGTGTGTTCCAACTATATTGGGTGAAAAAGAATATTGTGTATCAGTAATAAGAATATTTATAAATACTGCCCTAGCTCTAGTGAAAGTCTTATTGTTCTCGACCAGATTCTCAAAAGTTCATATGTTGAATTTTTCTTGCAACTGTAGAGGAAAGAACACCCTAAACTACAGGTGACTTAAATTGAAACCAAAACGAATATCCAAAAGGGCATCAAATGTGCTGTACTGAGACTACATTAACTAAATACTGTTCGTTCATGTAGCACCAGTTATGGGACAAAATTCACTTATCCACCAGCTCAAAAATGGTCACCTGTGAGACATTTCTGCCTCTATTGTTAAGCCTTTTTGAAGGGAATCTTCACAAAGACCAGAAGACAGATCTAATTGTTTAGTTATAGTGCCGTTGGCTTGATCTACAAAGATTAATGTCATATGCTTATGTTAGAAGTACAGTATAGTAAAGGAGTAAAACCATATTCTTGTGAACACCTGCTGGAGGTACCATCAGAGTTAAAGGCTTTTGGGATTGAAAACTTCTTATTACAGTACTGTAATGTACTTTCATATTGTGTTAATAATGAACAAACATGTAAATAAATTAAAACAAAAATGGAATTCCATGATATGATTTTGCAATCAAGATTTAATATAATGTAAGAATGGAGGAAACTGCAGCGGGCCTATTGACCTTTGTTATGTTCCCTTGTTCAGCCCTGACTTCCACTTGACGGTGTTATCTTTAAAAACAATGTTCTTTGATATATATCAGATGATGGGATGTAGTATAATATTAATCGTCAACCTTTTTATCGAGCATTAGCCAGAAGGCAGTTTTTATAAGAAGAGAAAAGAATGAACTTTCAAGGCAGTCTAATGCTTCTTCCACTTGTCCTTGCCGTCAGTCCATCCATTAATACAGGTGCTTGGGTTTTGAGAGTAATTCGAACATATGGTATATTTTAACCAGTAAATGAACATATGATATTCTTCGAGTCTGATAATAATCAGCATTTCGTGGTACTAATTCATATGACCCGCTACTTTGGCACAATGGGAGTTTGCTCAATTAATTACTATATGTATGGCTTTAAAAATAACCACCAAAGAGGAAAGAAAATTTAGTTACTGTAAAACTTTTATCGTTGTTATAAGCAAAGAAATAAATACGTTATATAAGTATTCTGTTTGCCTGTTTTTACTCAACACCACCTATTACAGGCAGCGCTGTGTTACATGATAATCACATTCCAGTGATCACTGAAGCATGTCCACCCAGATCTCTCCTTGTATTTACCTGGCTGTCTCTGTCTCGGCTCAAGAAACAGAGTGCTGTTGAGTTTTTAGACCACGGAGACAGTGACAAAAGAGTGTCATCTTATATTCAAGTGCACCTTTCCCCTAGAGTCAAGTGTAACCCGAACCTACAGTACGCGGTGGCAAGACTCGAGTTTCTGTCTCGGTTCCCTCCGCCCTGGGTGACTGAGTCTTGTGTTGCTTCATTAAAATATAACCACCAGTCTTCTCTTCTCTGCATCGTTATCATTCTTGACACAGTGTTAACATATTTACTCATATCCCATAAATATTATCATTTTAAGCTTTTTCTATAAATTTGGTATAAAATAGGCAATTTCATTAGGTTAGTGTCAAGGAATTTATTAATGGAGTTCAATGTTTCTGATTATCAAAACCTATTGATGAAAAGGGGGTTGGACCACAGGGCACCCTCTCCCCCCCCCCCCCCCCCTGCTATTACATAATATTTAAATTTGGATAAACATTACATCTTCAAATAAACAATGATGAATTTATATGTGAATGCAAGGAATCTTTTAACTACTATCGACGGTAAGAATCAAATAGCTTGGGAAACCAGGTTAGTGGTGTAAGCTGGGTGAGCGACCATCCCGGCGGCATGTTGGACACACAAGTGGCAAGAAAGTGTGGCTGACTCACCGACACCAACGGCGCGTATCTGTACGAGGGAGAATGTCTATAAATAGCAGTCATTAAGCGCCTGCGCATTCATCCTGTCCATTGCATGTAGTGGTATACAGTACATTATGCCGCAAACTGTTATCATTGGTAAAGAATTTACAAAAAAATTAATGCGTCAGTATTAAATACAGAAAATGTACAGTGGGGTATTAACAAATTAGTGGTAAGGTATGATACTTATTTCTATTTTGGTGGAACCGAAATATAGGTCAAAGCTTCAACAAATATTACCTTTCAGTTAAATGGTGGGCATTTTGAAAGGCCTAAAACCTAGGTTGGTTTACTCCCTAGAGTCACTACATCGTTTGTTGCAGTATGCGATACCGGCATGTCAAGTCCATCCCCCATTTAGGAACACATTATAAATGAATATACTGTACTATAATTGTGTCCTCTGTCAGGGTCCAAAAGAAAAATAAAGAACCTACATCTTGCGTGATGCTACACAGTCCATTCCAATTCACACAACTTCAGAATTTTACTCATTCCCCGTGACCCTATGCATAGTTGTTGAAAGCTGATCTCGACAAAACGGGCCTAAATTAAGAATACACGTAGAAGAAAAGTAATTTTTTTTATAATAAACGACCTTAGAGAAAACTTGGGCCAAAAACTGACCCTCCAGAGTCTACAGTAGAGCTCCACAACCCCATATCATGCATAGTCTTCCATGTCCTGGCCTGGGTCTAACCTATGGACTGTAGCTGCTTCAGCCAATACTTGTCAACTAATAGGATGAAAGTTATCTATTGACAAGCAAACTCCTTTGATGACAAGTTAAAATACACCGCAATAAACGCGTTGGGAAGCGGTAAGAACATGTAGGTAGAAGAAAAGGCTTTTAAAGAATAAAGTTTACAATGAATAATTAACGATACTACACTTGTGCGTGGCCTATTACTAATCACGTTCCCATCCCTCCACAATGGTCTCGGCGGCCAAGGAAAATAGGGCTATGGTTAGGCCTAGTGTGGGTTGTAGTTAGCCTAACCCCGTATAATCGTCGGTGGTAGCCAACAGATTCAGATTATCTTTTACCTTCTTTATATTATGAAGTAATTGATTCTGTAAAGCAATAAAGTGCCTTAAAGTTAGTTGTCGAGAAGACCTCTAAGTTAAGTCATACCATATAATTATCTTAATTTATCATATTCACTGAAAAATGTCTGATTTAATAGGAACTGATCACTTCCATACAGTGTATTACTCACATCTGGCAATGTTCATTATTTTATTTCTGCCAATATCAGACAGTTCAACGATTTATTTTTATAATTCACCGAAGCGCCGAGGTGCGGCAATATGAGGAAGGAGCATTAGTAAAGAGGAAAATAAATTAATAATATGCTAAAAATATAATTTCAATTTTAGAATTTTAGAGCGATAGGGGTTGGATGTAAACAGGACTGCCCATTATGGGCCAATATATATATTGGCCCATAATGTGTGTGTGTGTGTAATACGAAGTTTGGGTGAGATAATACTGACAAACGTTGGTAGGCCACGTTTGTATTATCATTTACGCATCGTTGATTCTTGAGATAATATCAACATTTGAATTACATAGTTTTTCTTCTTCTTCAAAGGTTGATACAACACAACCAACCATCTTTATTCCATTACGCGTTCACACCATGATGCCGCAAATGACGCTTATGTAAACTGGACTGAAGCAAGTTTACATAACGGACCCAGAAACGTTGTGACCACTGAGCCAGGAAGTGTATATATTAATAAGTATTACCTGTAAGAACAAACACCCAGTAATCGTATTTAGTGTACAAAACAAAATAATCAGAAGTCGCTCTGATGAAATGATATGTAACAAATATTAAGGTGTGAACAGTAAAGGGTAAAATGTTCTTGTCGTCAAACAACCTTGGTGATGATGGCTGCGGTGCTGGTTAAACATTTATGTTGCTTGTCAGTAGTCAACATTGTCGACCACAAAAACTCACCCCCAGTGTATGTGAGTATTTATAACTTTCTCTACCAAGGTTTCCCATTAATCTGTACATTTTCATTGCTACTTTTCTTCTATAAGCAAATTTCATATAGGTCATGTACGAGTATGTGAAGATTTCTTGGTGGCGTACAGTACAGTACTGTTTACATTCACCAGCCTTAGCTCTCCTCCGTATAAGCTCACCCTATATTTCACACATTAAACCATCCTTGAAACACCACTTAGCACCATGGACATTATCTGTTGTTCATAAAGAAGAGGAAGAGTTCTCATTGTAGAAGTTAAACGGAAGAAGATAACAGGTTAACATTTATTTTCAGTGCAGAGAAAATCATAGTTCAATGAAACCTTTTCTGCTTACATTTTTAACGCGGTAACTAACAGTGACGTTGACGAAATCTTATCACGGGTGTTCCAGAAATGTTTTCTTTGATCATTTGCTGTTGTTGGTGTTTGTCTCCAGTTCCTGGTTTTCTAACATAACCCATGTTGAAGCTCATCTACAGTAAAACTGATAAGTGCAGAGTACTGTACATATACTTCAGGAAATAGGAGCAAAGGCACTCTCACATCTGCATACTGTAATTAAACGACCATCAGCAAAGCTTGGACCCAGGAACACCTCCACTGGTTGTGAGAGACATGACAAATTGTAATCTCCTGTGACTGGCAGCCTTTGTAATTATACAGGTAATGCAGTCGTTCTAGCAAATATTCTACTAGTAGTGGACTGGTAGTAGTACACACGTTTTATACAGCTGACTTGTTTGTTGCTTGTGATCAACACGAGTACCTCCCAGGGTGTCATTTACCTTGAACATATTTCTGATTGGTTTTATATTTTTATTATTATCACTTTTGGTTTATTATCATAGCTATATTATAATAACTGCTTTAGTTATTTTAATTTAGAATTTCCTTAAAGGGCCCAATAATTTCAAACCGATAGTGTGCTTGTCCTATAGATTTCATAATTCATTGACTACCGTTTTTATTTGAGGAGTTGATTTTTCCTCCATATGTCGAGACCTTTTGTGAGTGTAAGAGTAGGTTGCTAGTGAAGTATTTTTGAGGTGACTCCCTAGTTTTCTCTCATATCTTAATGTTTCTTGACAGCACACGAAAACAAGTGTGACTAAAAGTTATTGTTAGTCATTATGGTTGTGATAAACCACACTTTAAAAATACATTCTTGGCATGAAAGAAAACATCCAACTGTCAGGAAATGAAGCCGACAATGACAAATTTGAAGTACAGTATTGTGAGTACACTATATAGTATAACTATAGTAGAATTATTCCGATCATAGTGACATCCATTAAAGAATCTCACATGAGCCACCAAAGACCCTGGGTCCGAATTCACAAATATTCGTGTTAGTAACAAAATATATAAGACTGCACCTGATTTGATTTAAGGTAAAGGACACAGATAACGTCCAAAATAACATCAAAATTTTGGTGCTACTATAGCGTGTGGTCTACAAAGATGTCTTTAGTCTGACCTACCCTAACAGGACCTAAGCTAACTTGACCTATATATTTTGTAGACCGCACTCTATGGTAGCACCACAATTATACTAAGCTTTTACGTAAACTAAATACATTCACTTGCAACCATACTAAATAGGAATACTGTATATTTACTTAAGATTCTCTGCGTAATTTTGGCTACTAATTGGTGCTTACTGAACGCATGTACAGTAGTTGGGGTAAAACTTAAGTATTTATTTTGACGTTATCTTTTGCAGGTAATTTTGTTGTGTTTTAGCTGTAGTATTATTACGTTTTCAGTTCCAAGGAATAATCGTTGTAGTCGATCCTTGGTATTTCATATCAGAGAGACCTGATCAGATTTTGTTCACAGATTGTCCCGGAGGGGGCTAGTTTATTGGGCACCCCCTTACATCCTGTGCAAGGTGAAGCGCAGAAGCGTTTACAGTGCCCAACTGGGAAGCATGCGGAGTTCATGCTTGCCTTTATGACTCATGCATTAAGGGCGTGGAAGCCTGAAGGGTCATGGGTTTCGTCAGCAAGTTACATAAAGTGACAGAATGATGAGTGTGTGGGGGGGGGGGGGGGATTCCCGGTACATTTCATCTGTTTATGGCAAAGCGTAGCAGGTCCCTAATTATGTCAAGTGCCAGGCCTGTGACTAGGAGGAGGGATATCTGGTCAGGGAGGGAAGAGGTGTTGGTAACGGCTGGGGACCTGTAGGAGGAGGTCATAGGGCAAGTGAGGATGTAGTGAGAGAGGGTGTGAGAGTCGGGTTGGCCACAAAGTTTACAAACAGTGCGGCCACGTTCACCTGACCCGTGTTGTTGTGCCCCTCGTTCCTACCTATCCATCTTGAGCTGAGACTACCAACGTTCAATTTTCACACGATGTTAGTTCGTTAGATTTAATATCATGATTTCTCCAAAGTTTTCCCTTGATAATATTGTTCTAACGTACATGTGTGTGTGTGTGTGTGTGTATGTTAGCGATCACTCAGTACACACAACACTTTATTTGATGTCTTAATGTTCTGAGTTAGTCCAGGTTTTTGTATCGCTAAAACGAAGTCTTTTTGAGTCCTTGTGCACAGTGGATGGTGTTGACGACTCGCTGAGCTGAATACTGTACTGTAGATATGAATTTTCTAATGCTTCGTCAGTGAAGTATGTATTATCTGAAAGGTAGTCATGGCTATTCTTTATTGTTCCTGTAATTTTCGTTTTATATTCGATAGTTTTATTATATTTTATTGTTAATGGTGGTGAGAGGAACACATAAAGAATATGTTGATACTACTTCTGTTTAACAAAAGGTTTAGACAATAAAACCCTTATGTTATTGGATTTCAATACAATTTACTAGGATTGAAAATGAAATGTATGTATTTAGGTCATTTATACCTTATGCGTAGATGTGATGGTTAGGAAATAAAAATAATTACTTATAGTGTCATCTATATACTGTACAGTAGAACTTGCTGGGCGAGTTGGAGAATGATATATCCACACAAATTAAGGAACGGCTCCATACTAAATATAATGTAGAGTATTACTATATTTCGTTAACGCACTCTGGGAACTTATTACCATAACAAATGTTGGATCATATAAAGATTCTCTCTCCCTATCTGTCCATACTGATGAATTATGTTCTCTCACAAGTTTGGGTACCTTAAATCAACCAATGACTGTGTTCAGGACACAAGAATGCAACATAAACACAATAACTTAATTAAAGAGAAAAAAGTTAATGCGGTTAGGTTAGGGGCTAACCTAACCTGACCTAACTGACTGCATTGCCTGAGTGCCGAGTCATGGTGATCAAGTGAAGAATATCCACCACGAACACACCTACCTGAAGAAATTCCCCCGAACTTTTTATTTCACACTAGCTGTCAGTTGCTAACCTGTTGTATTGTTTCTCATTCACTTTTATTCGACTTTCTTATCTTACCAGTAGACAAGCCTTTCTCCAGAGCCCGGCCACGTCACGCCTCCTCTTCCACACGACCCATGGATTGAAAACCTCCCCAATACAAAACCTTTCCAGTTCAGTAGCTTGGATGGTCATTATTAACAGACAGAGACATACATAACCATGTACAGTTACAGATGAAAAGTTATGTGTACCGCTCTCAGTGATCCATCTTATAATGTGAGGCAGTCAGTGAGTTTTTGTTTTTTATATTGATTGAATTTAGAATAATTGATGTTCACTACGTATACAGATTTCGAGAGAAGCGGATGAACGAATATTAAATAAGAGTTGCAGTCCCGTTTTCACCCAACCCCTATTGCTCATATATCCATCCAACCTATGTTTGAAGTTATCCAGCGTGTTCGAATTAATGATGATGTTTGGTAACTTGTTCTACTCATCCACTACTCTATTTCCAAACCAATGTTTACCTATCTCGCGCCTAAATCTAAATTTGTCTAATTTAAAACCATTGTTACGAGTTCGCTCCTGGTTGGATAGTTTAAATACCTTTGTTATATCACTTTTGTTTAACCCTGATTTCCATTTATACACCTCGATCATATCGCCCCTCAGTCTCTCCAGGGAGTGCATTAAGATGCTTTAACCTGTCTCTGTACTCAAGGTTCCTAATGCCCGGGATTAGTCTTGTCTTTCTCCTCTGAATTCTTTCTAGGGATTCTATATCCATTATGTATATAGTACGGTGACCACAACTGAACTGCGTAATCCAAGTGAGGTCTCACAAGCGTAAGCTATAACTTTAGGATAACCTCGCTAGGCTTGTAACTATAGGCGTTTATTGTAAGGCGTTTTCGATGCACGGATTATCTAACGCGTTAGTTAATCTGTAGGCGCAGACACTGCTTTTGAGTTGTGCGCGTGACACGTTCAGAGGGAAAAGCTAACACCTCGATCAGACTTTAGCCTTGTGCAGCGCCCAAGCGGCTCAAATAGCTAACATCCAATCAGCGATTTCTCCCACTGAAAATACGCGGATCATGGCCGCTTATGGAGAATATTTTGATTAATATTGAAGACTTGGGGGCATGTAAGGCAATAAAAAGCTGTGATATAATAATATTAATTCTACATACGGTAGTATATAGAATAGGACCTAAACAAAGCGTATGGCGTGAAAGAATTGAAAAGGATTGAGCCTAGTTGAAACCAGTTTTGGCTCCACCCATTTTTAAGTGGGCGCTGTCCTATTTCATTAGCTTTTGGTGACTGGTGTAACAATATTGATAATTACTCAAATATGATAAAAACTTTAATATCAGTACTCATAAGATACTTTAAATAAGGGTGAACAAGTTGATTACAGTTCTGTTAGTGGAAAAATTATGTCTTAAACGAGACTGATATTCGTCTTATTTCGTGTCAAAATATGCGAACACATAGCTGGGAGAGAAGGTACTGTACAGTTGCTCTGGAGTCTAGTTGTTTCCTGTGGTTCCAGTGTCCGGGAGAAATTTCCTTGGGCCCGCTTTTTTTAATTCTTATTTATTGTTGACTGATTGACTTTTTTTTTCTCTTTTTGTCTTTCTTTCCATATTTTTGTATATATTTTCTTCACTATTTCTTTCCGTATTGTGTCCTAATAACAGTTATTCCAAAGATGCGGTACAATGTCGTATTTTTTAAGAACAATCCGGGAAAGCTAACGCGTTAATTATTCCATGCATCTTAAAACGCTTTAAATAAACGCTTTAACACTCCTTTGTATGAAACCCAAGTACTTTGTTAGCCTTGTCTCGAGCAAATACACATTGTTGACTTGGTTTAAGGTTCCTACTTATCAATACTCATAAATTTTTCTCAGTCGGATCTTTCTATATCAGCGTTGTTCCTTTGATAGCTTGGTCTCCCTATTTGCATCTCCTAGGCTAAGTACTTCACATTTTCCACATTAAATTTCATCTGCCATTTTTCAAATACATGTAAATAATTTGTTTAGATTCGACTGTCAATTACAGTTACAGTTTATGAAGGAATGATCTTTGTGGTACAGCAGTTTTAGCAGCGCCGAGAGTAACAATTTCCTCATATATAATTTATTTACAGCAGCCGTCGTTGGGCATTGTTGTTCAACCGTTCTGGACACGTAAGAGGATCAGCTACAAATTTGTCTTATTTGTGAAGGTTCAGATTCTCAAAGGTTTCCTATCAGTAATACTCCTAGTAATTTAGGACTAAAGCTAAATCACTAAACATTTAAAAGAGCATCCGCATTAAACGTAGGCTCTCGATACCTTCACCTAGAATCAGTTAGGAAACAAACTAACTTAGGGTTAAACGAAGCCATTAGAAATAATAATTAACCTTTAATGTTGAGTTAATCCCCACCTCCTGTCGTACCGTACGTCACGCGTGGAACTTACTGTAGTGTTGCTGAACTGAAGTGTTGCAACATACACTCACCACGTTTCATTGTTTTCATCTTCCTGTTTCACCGATGTGTGTTGACATGGCACGTTTCCGGCGGGCTTTTTTTTCGCGCACTTTTACTGGGAAGATATTAACAAGTCGCCGATGATGTTAATTATTATTTATTCAATGTTTGTTGGTATTAGATGATTATTAATGGTATGATTTGATCCAGTGTTGATATTATCACATCATCATTGCCTTTTGATACTACCGGTTCAAAGTTTGTGTTGATATTATATGTAATTAAATGATAAAACCTGGTGATTATTAACTAATAAGGCATTTCTGGCTATTCAATTCAATTTCAATTGTTTATTCCTTGATAGAGGAAGCGGGATCCTAGTGCTGTCATTAGGTACACCTGTACAATGACACCAGAAGCATCTGGCAAGTGTGACAAGTATATACAGTATAAATATTATAAAGGGCTTACTAAAGCCTAAGGAAGGAAGGATATTCCTTTAACACATAATCAATGTTATTTACAAAATATCTGGCCAGTATGGGGAGGATCATCGTGTCTCCGTCAGGGGGTCGTGGAGTGGTGGTCCAGCAGGCGTCACGGAAGCGTTGTGTGTGGGGACATCTTAGGAGGTAGTGGATGAGGGTGCTGCTGTCGGGTCTTCTGCATAATGCACAAGAGCGTTGCTCAGGGGATGCGGGGATACCAATCTCCCAAGCAAAGTCATACCCAATGATGATCGGGCAGCAATCACGTCCCCTTTCCGCGACCCTTTCCCGTAGACTTACGAGAGGTCAGGAAGTTTACGGAGGACATCGTACCAGGTGGGCGGGGAGTCCAGGGGGATGGCTGCTTCCCGAGCGTCTCTCTGTTTGCGACGAATTTGGGTCCTAAGCTGTAAGAGTGTTCGAGGAACAACGTAGTCAGGTGTGGCCTTGTTGCAGCCAGTCTTGGCAAGGCCATCTGCTGCCTCATTCCCCAAGATACCGACATGACTGGGTATCCATAGGAATGTCACAGGACGGCCTGCATCCTGAAGTGTGAATGTTAACCCTCGTATTCGGAGGATGAGGTCCTTATTTTCCCCTGATCCAAATGCGATCCCGTCGAGAGCAGACCTGGAATCGCAGCAGACAAGCAAGGGGCAGAAACCATTTGCTTCTTCCTCAGCGAGAAGGGCAGCAAGGAGGGCTATTAGTTCAGCCTGAGTGGAGGATGCCCCGTCAGAAACTCTGAGAGACAGTTTGATAGGCTCAGGGGCATCAGGACGGGAGATGTAGACACCAGCCCCGGCCCGACCTGTAGCGGGGTCAACAGAACCTTCAGTGTAGAGGACGATCCTACCTGGGGACCAGTGGGCGATCCTGGAGAGGTGGTATTTGCAGAGAATAACAGGGTTCACGTGGGATTTCGGGAGCGGTCCACCGAGGGCAATCACTTCAGGTTGAAAATCCAGCCAGGGAGAAGGAGACGAACCAACAGCAGGGGTGACAACAATATCAGGCAGGAGGTCGTGTTCCTGAAGGGCTCGGATGAGTGACCCTCGCCACTGTCTTCTAGAATTAGATGGAGGTCGGTCTCGGACAGCAGGAGTCAAGTTGGTTTGGACATAGTTGCCCCGAGGATCCCGTATAATGGAAACGGCAGTTTTTAGGTAAAACTCCTGGACACGATCCTGTAAGGGGGAAAGACCAAGTTCGGTATATAGAGAAGTAGAGCGTGTCCACTGAGGAGCCCCAAGGACGAAACGAGCAGCTTTCCTCTGGATAACTTCGAGACGGTTGACAGCAGTCCGACTAATGTTAACGAGAGCAGGGGCGGCGCAGTCGACACAGGAACGGACAAAGGACTTGTACATGGTGAGAAGTACAGGGATGGTGGCACCAAGGGAACCCCTACACATGGTAGAGAGGGGAGCGAGACGCCGAAAGCATACACCCACGTCTCCAAGATAGCGGACTTCAGGGATCTGACAACGTGTGCGAGTTACATACACACCCAGGTATTTTGTCTCATTAACCCAGTCCAAGGGCGTTCCTGATAAGAGAAGGGGTGGAGGTACAACACGACCGTGCCACATGGCTTTTGTTTTCGCAGTTGAAGGAAGGAAACCAAGTGATTCTGGCTATTACGTACTCTCGGTTATGACGCTACGTACTCAAGGGTTATAATGTCTAGTACTCAAGGGTTATAATGTCTAGTACTCAAGGGTTATAATGTCTAGTACTCAAGGGTTATAATGTCTAGTACTCAAGGGTTATAATGTCTAGTACTCAAGGATTATAATGTCTAGTACTCAAGGGTTATAATGTCTAGTACTCAAGGATTATAATGTCTAGTGCTCAAGGGTTATAATGTCTAGTACTCAAGGGTTATAATGTCTAGTACTCAAGGGTTATAATGTCTAGTACTCAAGGGTTATAATGTCTAGTACTCAAGGGTTATAATGTCTAGTACTCAAGGATTATAATGTCTAGTGCTCAAGGGTTATAATGTCTAGTACTCAAGGGTTATAATGTCTAGTACTCAAGGGTTATAATGTCTAGTACTCAAGGATTATAATGTCTAGTGCTCAAGGGTTATAATGTCTAGTACTCAAGGGTTATAATGTCTAGTACTCAAGGGTTATAATGTCTCGTACTCAAGGGTTATAATGTCTAGTACTCAAGGGTTATAATGTCTAGTACTCAAGGGTTATAATGTCTAGTACTCAAGGGTTATATGAATAAATTAATGCTGTTTTAATAAGGTAAATGATAAGCCTTGACAGTTTTTTGCCTTCCAACTGTTTAGATTGCGTGGTTAGGTTAGGTTGGGCTGGGTTAGGCTAGGCTAGGTTAGGTTGGGTTAGGTTAGGTTAGGTTAGGTTAGGTTGGGTTCTCTTGTGTCACCATTTGCAGTTATTATTTAACAGTTAATACCGTCCTGTACCATGACTCAAAAGACCGCCAAGTTGGCTAGTGTTGTTATCTCCTACTAGCTGTATAAACGTACTGAATCTGCCTGCGTCGACGCGTTATGGTGGAGTGAGTGATCCCCGGCCCTTACTTCCTGCCTCCACTGACCCACTTATTGCGGTAGTTGTTTGGGCTCTAGGGCGTCTCATAGTAATACCTGGGAAAGATGCCTTCACGCCGTGAGCTAAGAATAGGCCTACCATGTAAATGTACAAGTTACTGTCGGGGAGGACCTCTAGGAAACGCATTCCTAGGACGGGCTCCTGGATGTGCGGGAGGAATAGGTCCTTCACTCTTGGCTGCAGAGCGGATTGCACCAGACGGGAGGCTTGCAACGGCCTTGGCTGGCTACCGTACACGTCAACACTGTCACACAGCACTACCACACAACACCAACTGCCACACATCACACAACACCATCAGCCACACATTACACAACACCACCACACCACCATCAGCCACACATCACACAACACCATCAGCCACACATCACACAACACCACCACACAACACCATCAGCCACACATCACACAACACCATCAGCCACACATCACACAACACCACCACACAACACCATCAGACACACATCACACAACACCATCAGCCACACATCACACAACACCATCAGCCACACATCACACAGCACCACCACACAACACCATCAGACACACATCACACAACACCATCAGCCACACATCACACAACACCACCACACAACACCATCAGCCACACATCACACAACACCATCAGCCACACAACACCAACAGCCACATACCATAACAAGGTCTAGAGTAAAACGCGCCTATATCCTGGTCAACAGTTTCGTATACCGTACTAGGTTAAAACTGGGTATTATTGTAGTTTCCGTTGCCTGGGAAATACTAGGAATTTAACTAATGGAACCAGTAGTTTTGACAATTCTAAGATACTTTTCTTCTATAACGTTTCCCTGGTGAACGACTTGCATATGAGGGGGGAGAGGGGCAGTGAGGAGGTCAAGTCAGATTATTTGTAAGGGAAACGTCGTAAAATAAAATTGTCTTAGAATTGTCTAAACTATTGATTGCAAAGATAAAATTCTTACGATTCCCGTGTTGTCTGAAAGTAAAACTACCCAAAATTGTGCATGTGTGGCGGAAAGAGTAACCCCTCCCAACATCGGGGGAAATGTAATGAGGCTTCCGTGAGTTTTTTTCTGTCTTCTGAGATAAACGATTAGAAAAGTTGTCCTGTTGAAAATTTCTCCCCAGTCAACTAAAAAATTAACACAAATGATGAGATTGACGCTAAGTAACAATAAAGATGTAAATGAACATATGTAAAATCATAACAATAATTGAATATCCAAAAGCAAGAACTAAATTGTTGATGCCGATTGCCAGCCTCGTTCACGAAATAGTTAATACTGTATTAACATCTAACAACGCCTGTAAGATGTTGGGATGATGAAATTGCGAAACGTTCTATAGAATAGCACGAGACGTATAAAGCCACGGTTAAAATACTTGTAAAATATGGCTTATACCTTCCCTGTTCTGTTCTCAGGAGGAAAAGATATGACCAGACGTTTCTTGAACCATGACGCACTTTCCGTGAAACTGTTAGAGTAAGGATTTTTTCCCCTTTAATTTCTCGACATATTACTGAAAATATGTTAGGAATTTGATCAAGAAAGTTGAGTAATGTTTTTCTGGTGAAACATGACTTCTCGATATTCTTTATTTTCTTGATTATAACAATATGTTAAGGTTGTACCAGCCCATACTTGAGGCGTTAGGTGGCAAGGCATTGTTCTGAGCTAAACTTGATGCACGTGCAGTTAGTACATTCAATATATACTGTACTTACATCTAACGGTCTTCTTATACACAAGTACCGAGGAGTGTCGGGCGGTCACTGGCGCGCACCTACAGGTTGTTTTAGTACTAACCATATTTTCTTGAATTATTAGATAAAATCAGTCTGCATTAGTGGTTTGTTTTATTGGTGGCGCCCTTGGTGTGAACGGGCAGGGGAGTCAGGGGTTTGGGGGAAGAAAGTAGGAAATAAATGGTCGGTGTAATTGGCCCCCTGAAACACTACAGCGGTGTTGTCAGCGTACTAACCTAACCTAACCTAGCAAAAACTATATGATCCACGTTCCTCTGACGTGCATGACAAAATTATTCTCCATTTATAAGCATGGTTAGTTCTCTCCGAACATACAGAAAATATATTGTTTTCCCCAGGGTTAGAGTTGGTGTTTTTGTATGTCGTTGGTTTAGATCTTCAGGAGCAGTGTGGGTTCAATTTGGGAACATCCGCTCATAACTACGCACATGTGTTTTTTACTCACATAATTTAAGTGTAATTTTTTTATAAACTTACATGAAATTTGTTTATGGGGTATAAAGAGCCAGTTGGGGCATGAGGCTACCTTGTGTTATATAATACCAAGGTTATTGCTTAAGACAGCCCTAAGGAATAACCTAACCTAACCTAAGGAAATGATCCACTGGTGAAAGAAAATATTTGTATAATTTATTTCAGTGTTGAAGTAAGAAGCACGGAACAGATTGCGACTGGAATGGGGTGGTAAAACTCTCGCTCAGATCATTGTCATTGTCATGGGTAAATGATTTAATATAATGACCGTAATGATAACGTTTCTCGTAGTCATTTAGAGCCTCACGTTTAATTATTTGCTCATATTGTTGTGCCCTGTGATGACTTTAACAAAACGTTTACAATATCGAGAAAAATAAACTGGTTAATTATGTCACTCTAATTTATACCGCATCTGTTATCTGAGAAAAAATGGAGATGAACAATAGAAACTGGAATGCGAATAATGAAAGTTTTTATTGATGTGTAATTTAAGCAAGAAGTATATATATGATGCAGCTTGGGAATATTTTTTGGAAGACCTTAAAATAAGTGTTAGTTCATTAGCTGCCAACCACAATTACCTGGCCTGTGGGCGGGTGTATAAATACTGCACTTGGAGTGCTTTGTAGATGGTGCCCAAAGACCACTGAACTTTTTATAAGTATAAAAATGAAATATTAAACATTTAGGTGAAAAGTTATTACCATCTTGATTTAGATACGGTATTTTATTGTATTACAGGCACACTGTACTGTACTGTGTACGATCTTCAAAGACCAGTAATACATTATATCAAGAAGATGTCACAGTTTTACCGATGATTTAAAATTATAAAAATTATAAGACAAAAAGCGATGAAATTCATTCACGCGGATGAATACTTCAGTTGACACAGTTCATTGTTTGTTTAGTGGCCTTGACTGCTGAAGTTATGAAGTGATATTCAAGATTTTAATTCAACAAACAACTTTTCGAAATTAGCAATAATGTTCTTATCAAAATCCATATGAGACGGGAAGAAAGATTTTTCTTTGTCGAACTATGTTGTATTTTGTGAGGAGAAATACTGGGATAATAAAGCCCGTTTTGACGGCTATTTCTGACGTCACATAACAATCGATGACGTCATACTGGTCCGTCTGGACTGGGCGTCGTGTGTGAATCTGAGAACGTCTGCTGCAAGTTGACTGTCGACGCGGGAAAGTTTGACAATACTGTATTTTCATCTAGCTCGTCCACGGAAAGCACTGGTGCCCGTCTCTATGTTGAAATTAATCAAAGATTCACGTTAAAAATTTAGTCAAATAACAATGAAATCAAGGTTAACCTATATAATCACATAAAATATATGCCTAGTAAACGTTCATACTGGAAATGAAAATTTGAGCCTACTTCATTTTATATATTTAGTTAGTTATTATTCATTATTTATTCAATATTCGTTAAAGTTAGGTTGGGTTAAAACTTATTTTCAGTGAAAATGAACATTGCACCTGGAAAGACGTGTAAAACTCTACTCTGAAGTTTACGTAGCAGAAACTTTTGATGCCAAAGCTCAGATATTCTTCTTTTTTTTTGTAGTTTTAAAAAAATGTGATCATTGTGAAAATTGCTTTAACATCCGTGGCAGTTAAAGCACCTACAACAAAATAAAAAATTACACTAAAATTTTGATGATAAATGTGAATGGATTACATAAATGAATGGATTACATAAACATCTCTTAAAGAGGGTTGTGTAAATTTTCGTTTGGTGAGTTTGATTAAAATATACTTGATTTTAATCCATTAGATTATATTTTCCTACCTACCGATTACTATCATAAGTTTAAAATGATTTCTAATTGTAAAAATCATTTTAATTGTTGGTAAAATGAACTAACCTAACCGAACCTAACCAAACGATCTTAGAATATATTTTAAGTTATGGTTCAGTTTAGGTACGTTATGCTGGGTTTGTTTTGCTTGATATCGTAGCCGCCATGGCGACAAGGGGCCCTGATACTTTCCTTTGATGGGTTTGGATAAATATTCTTAAGATTTCGTCTACTTTAGAACTGGTATGTAAATGTTGTGGCTGGTGTTGCTTACCTGTGTGTATTCATCTTCGACATTAGGTTTTTTGAGCTTCTGCTCGTCATTACATTTTGGCTTTGAAGTTATTTTTTGCTATTAGTACTTCAGTGATTCAATGTATTTTCTTTGTTAGATATTTAATGTAGCCAATGAGTTTTTTTATGCTCTTGTATGTTATTTCATGTTTTAGGTCTAATGAATTATGGAAACGATACCGAATATACTGTACTTTATCATGTGTGACTATTTCGCCTTTTGTTCTTAGTGTAAATGTTAGCTTCTCGACGTGATTTGGGTGTTGGTAAGAGTGTGTGCTTGGCATTGTGTGATAATGTGTGTGTTATACCACATCACCTGCGAGCCTGCAGACATGTGTTGTGTTGTGTTACAGGTGTTTATAGTCCACCCACACTTGTTATGACACTGCTCCGTGGATCATGGTGTGATGGCGGCGGCATGGCGGGTCAAGTCTGTGGTAGAGTCCACTCTGGAGCGTTTGTCAGTTGTTTCTGCCATTCCTCTCGTGATTTACCAACTTAACCGGAACGGCATTGTAGAGGCGGTGTATGAGCCGGAGGAAGGCATCGGCGGGTACCTTGATGCAGGACACAGAATCCATAATACTTGGGCGGTCAGTCACGTCTTTTACACACTGATGGCAAGTACTGGGCCTGTAATGAAGGTTCACTCCACGCTGGATGATGCTCTTTGACCTATTGAGTATTGTCTGTAAAAACGTGGCATAATAACTGTAAAGATTGTCATGGTATATGCTCACCAAGTTAGCCCTTTCCGTTCTCGAATTACGGTACATAAACCCCCGCGAGCCCTTCAGTATCCTAATAATAATAATAATAATAATAATAATGGGAGTAGTAAATAATTATTAAGATAATTTTATACTACTATGACTATCGAAAGTAATTTTAATTACTAATACTTATTTTTATTTCATACTTTGGTGCGACGAGGAGACGATGACAACAGTGGAACCAACAGTGTTTCAGGGTTGTTGTTTTCCCCAGTCTGCGTCACTAATCACAGCTTCCCAACACCTCTCATATTCCTCCACTGGCAACTAGCCTAGCTCCAACACCTGTTAACCTGACACTAATGCTCTAGAACACGTTTATACTGGAAAATTACATAATACATTTGACTCTTTGATAAAAGACGTAGAAAAATCACAACTTGGTCATAACTATAAGAACCAAGTCGTATTGTTGCCCTCAAACGAAGTCTTCTTAAAATATACATCAACGCGAACGTTTCTCCGTAAGAATAAACAAGTCTTGTTCATTATATAACTTGTTTAGTATGTTTTATTTATTTATTAATTTGTTTTTAATCGAAGATGAAAAGGGAGTACTAGACATCATTATGCTGGGCTTTTGTTTTGTACCATCAGAGAGCGTAAATCCTTGTCCCACCCGCCATCTCTCTTAGTCTTACCTCCCCTTCCAGTTCCGGGAGGGGTGAATTATTAATGCGTGCTTTCTGTCCGTTTACCCGTCTGTATTATGCCAGGAAGTTGTCAACACGATAGTTTCAACATATAACTATGGTTTTTAGCGAACTTTGACCCATGGATTTATCATAATAAAGTCTGGATTGAGTGTTATAATAGCAGCGTCTGTAATATGTTTTAGACTCGGGTTACTTGATCTTTTATTGGCACGGGTCGGGTTTTCAAGCATCATCGGTGGCAACCTTGTTTGTTTATTACGAAATAAAATGGGTATATAGTATCCTTGTTTGATTGGTTATTACTTAATAAGCTAGGTAATAGAGTATCCTTGTTAGTGTGACGGTATTAATTGGTATGGCGGTATACGTTACGAGCAATCTGTCAAGTTAGTCTAAAATACCCTTGAAAATGTTTCGTTTCATGTTGTGTATAGGTTAGGCCGGGTTAGGTGAGGTTAGGTTATGTTAGGCCAGGTCAGTTTTTGGCTCGGATATGTCATATTAGGTTAGGTTAGGCTAGTCTAGGATATGTTAGGTTAGGTTAATCTAGGATATTATATAAGGCTAGACTAGGTTAAACTACGGTAAGTTAGATTAGGTTCAGTGTGAAGTTTAAGGACATTTTCACAAATCTTAGCTGACAAATCTAACCTAACTTTACACAGTATGAAACATTTCCAGAGGTATTTTAGAGAATGTCTGATTTGTCACACTGCCTGTTGATGTACAATACAGTGTTATTGTGTGTTGCGTGTGTGATAGAGTCGCTACTTGTATGCTCACTTTATGCTGTCTGTATCACTGCTGTGGTTCACTGTGTGGTTTGGTGGAGGCTTTTGATTATACAGGAAGGCGTGTGGTCGTACGTTAGGGCAAGGGAAGGCGTGTGACGGTAGGCGTGTGTAGGCTTCTTGTTCATGGAGGGCGTGTGCTGGGAACAGTATCATGTAGGAGTGTGGAAGAAATGCGTGGTTGTACAGGATGGCGTGGGGAGGCGTGTGGTTGTACAGGATGGCGTGGGGAGGCGTGTGGTTGTACAGGAGGGCGTGGGGAGGCGTGTGGTTGTACAGGAGGGCGTGGGGAGGCGTGTGGTTGTACAGGATGGTGTGGGGAGGCGTGTGGTTGTACAGGATGGCGTGGGGAGGCGTTTGGTTGTACAGGAGGGCGTGGGGAGGCGTGTGGTTGTACAGGATGGCGTGGGGAGGCGTGTGGTTGTACGGGAGGGAGTTGGGAGGCGTGTGATGTACAGGAGGGCGTGGGGAGGCGTGTGGTGTACAGGAGGGAGTTGGGAGGCGTGTGGTGTACAGGAGGGAGTTGGGAGGCGTGTGGTGTACAGGAGGGCGTTGGGAGGCGTGTGGTGTACAGGAGGGAGTTGGGAGGCGTGCGCTGGGAGCAGGGTTGTGTAGAAGTGAGGAGGGGGGGGGGGGAGAGGAGGAGGAGGTTTGGTGTGAGCAGAAAGGATGTCAGTGGACGGGCGCCCTCGGCACACACACACACCAGCTACGGCGGTTCATTCCTCCTCATTGTCTCCTCTACCCCCTACTCTGTTAATTTCTTCCCTCTCTCCCTGTCATCATCCACCTATACTCTTTCCTATCCTACCCACTTCCTCTCTCTTCATTCTCCATCCATTTCTCCTCCCTTATCATCTCTCTCTCTCGTCCTAATCCTTTCCCTTCTCTCTTCATCCAACCCTATCTCTCTCTCACACCCTTTCTTCACCTCATCCCATCCTCCTCCATCACTATTTCCCTCTCTCATCACATCTCTCTCGCTCCATTTCCGTCTCTCTCTCCTCCCTCACCACCCACAAGAACTGAGAAAAGCAGAGAGACCTGGCAGTTGTAGCATTAGTAAATATGACAAATTTTGTGACGAGAGGTACCGGTATGGCCAGCATAAGGACAGAACTAGACAATGTGATATGTGGGCAGAATTAGTCTAGGATACAGACACATCTGGCAAGTTAGTAACGCTGTACCCATACCGGAACACTCAGCATGTAAACTTTGTGATTAACCTTTAAAGTATACACGTGAACACTATATTATTGAATGTGACACTGTCAAAGACTTCAGGCCACCTGGCTTATTGTATCATGAACTTTGTAATTATTACATTGAATCAGGAGTGCTTGAGGACATTCTTGCTGTTTATCCCAAATTTGCTGCTAGTCCACACTGATTAGTCTTCAATTAGAATATGACGTCCAATGTATGTGAACCACTGTCTTGCATGGCAGCGAACGGTGACATCACCCACATGACTCTGACCTATATATATATATATATACACACTGTTAATGAATATGATACACACATACACATATATACATAGATCAGATTCATGTGGATGTCACTGTTCACTACCACGCAGGACAGAGGTTCGTACACAAAGAAATGCATCATACTCATTAGCAGTATATATATATATATATATATATATATATATATATATATATATATATATATATATATATATATATATATATATATATATACTGTTAATAAATATGATGCATTTCTTTGTGTATGAACCTCTGTCCTGCGTGGCAGTGAGAAGTGATACCACCCTCAGTGTCAAGACCTGATTGAATTACTGTACTCAGAATAGGCAAATTGTACTCCAAGCTTTGTCAATAAATTAAAAAAAAAAAAAAATCGGCACTCAACAGCCAACTGCCCCTCGAGATTTCTCTGCAAGATTAAGTGTGATGTTCGGCTAGAGTTTTTATCACGTAATAATTGCTGTTACAAGATCACTTTGTATACAAGTGTGTTTAAAAATGCCAACTGGAAATAATTTGATTTATTTTTGAATTATTTTTGTTTGTTATTTTCTTTTAATGTAGGTGATTTTGGTGTTATTTATTTTGTATTATATATTTTTAAGTGTACAGTATTTATTTTACGTTATTTGTTTTTATAACATTTACGTATTTTTCTGTAACTTTGTTATATTTTATAATTGTTTTTTATATTAATTTAAATTTTTCAAGTCTTTTCTCCAAGCCTTACTGAATGGACGGAGTTAAGAAATTAGCGCACACACACACACGCAAATTCTTTCATTCTTGTTTTAATTTACCCAAATATTTACTATCTGTATATGTATTAGGTATTTATTTACATACGTTACTTATTTATTGACTTGAGTATCAGCCCTCGAGTGAAGTATGGGAGGAAATGTTTGTTCATTAGTTACCACTCAGTTAAGGTTAACGTTCGGTGTCTATGATACCGTCACTAACACATATTTAGGTACATGTGTGTTGGGATTAAAAACTTTATCTCTCATTGACCTTTCCTCCTTGATGAGGAGATTCACATTGTTCGTTACACCTGTTGTTGATGATGATGATTGTGTTTTGTTTTTCTCATTTACCTAATGGTCACATAAACTAGAGGTAACCATGCCGAGGGATGGAGGCCAGTAAGTGGACTTTTGAAGCCTCGTACAGTAAGTACTGTTGTTGCTTTCACAGCTTGTATTGGTGGACTGTTCCATAGGTCTACCACCCTCTGTATGAAGAGGTATTTCCTTATATTCATCCTACCTGACACAGTAGCAAGCTTCAAGTTATTCTCTCCTTGGTTTATATAAGGTATTTATTTCTGTCTATGTTTTTAATACCTCCCAGAGAGGAGGCTCCCGTGGTAGGTTACTAGGGGTCGCATGGGTAGAGAATATATTACCAAGGAAACTGCTCGGTTGTCTGGGATCGAAAGCTGACCAGTAGAATGAAGAATTAGGTGTTATTCCTGTTCTTTATTAAATCAACCTTTATTAGTATTATTTCCTATTGCCGTAGCAGGTCGCGAACATTAAATTAAACTGATTTTACTATCCCGTTAATCAGAGCATGGAGCCCATGCCCACATTTCGCCTTACGAGACTACGGTTTATATTATTTAATAAAGATGACAACCCAAAGTAACCTAACCTAACCTGATCGATCTTACCGAAGTAGAAAATAACTTATTATGATAAGGTTATGACGGTTTAGTTCCATGAACTATCAAATCCCGTAGTTCCACAAACAGTACAGTGCATTATGGCAGACTCAACAACTAACTCAGCGGCGCGGCGGGCGGAGGCTGGGATTCCCCAGGATATTTAAAATGATAAGTTTGAATTTAGTTTTTCTGTGTTCAAGACTTTTTTTGTACTAAATAGAATTGTTTGGTAATATCGTAAGAATTAGGCAAGACATTAAATATAAAGGCTTTGTAGAAGGTTTTACTTACTTTAGTAATTATACTGTATATAAGGTGTGTAATAATAATAATAATAATAATAATAATAATAATAATAATAATAAATGGTTTATTAATAGAGTTGCAGCCGGTGGCTGAAAATATACAAACTTATATGTGATTTAGACATAATAATATACGTTCAATACATTTACAGAGCTGTACAGTACATAAATCAGGAGCTGTTTATTATTTTAACAATAGTTGGGATGGTGCTATTCTTATATCTATCGGTGTGGGCTCATAGGCTGAATTTTGCTGTAGTGGCGGACTGCTTGAGGTGGGCGGGGGACTGTAGGTGGCAGTAGATGCAGTAGTCCACTCCCAAACCCTGCTAGTGCGTGGTGGTGGAGGTCACTGAGGGATGGCATTTCCAGGGTGGAGAGAGCGTTTTTGTAGCCAGAGTAGTCTACGCCGAGCATGATTCTGCAGGCCCGCTTCTGTACCTTCTCTAGCTGACGTTGTTGGGTAGAGTTGAGAGAAGACGACCAGACTGGTGACGCATACGTTAATTTAGGGAAAATAAATGCGTTGTAGATAGTCCTCAGCTCTGGCGTGGGTGTCCCAAGTGACCTAAGTCGTCGTAGCATGTAGAGTCGGTACGAGGCTGCCTTGACTGTGTTATTTACATGCAGGGCCGGATTCAGGAATGGGCAAAGTGGGCAGCTGCCCAGGGGCCTCCACAATCTGGGGGCCTCCACATATTACAATATTTTATTTATTTGTTTATTCATTTGGATTATTTTTATTTTCATTCTTTAAAATTCATGTTTATCTATTCCATCACATAAAACTATGATCAGCAAGAAGCGTGATAGAAATTAGGCTAGCTACTCCTTGAAATTCATGAATACCTGGTTTTCCTATGAACTGTATATTTTTAATGAATGCTATTGTTTGTGTTGCTAATAATATATTTAGAATTCCACAAACATATATTGATTAAAAATGAACTACATGGAATAACGAAATTGAGATTAAAAGAAACAAATAAAATATTTTTTTTCATTATCATATTTTTTTTCATTATCACTTCCATTACGAATGCCATCAGGGCGCTGTGTCTGTTGACAGTCGGTCGGAGGGGGTTGGGTCGTGTCGTATCTGCACATCTGTTGTCATGTGTCTGTCTATTAAATGAGGGGGGGGGGGGGGCTCCACAAAGAGGCTGCCCATGGACCTCCACAGGTCTAAATCCGGCACTGCCTAAACCTAAACTTGTCCAACTTAAATCCGTTGCTACGAGTCCTATCCTGCTTGGATATTATAAGAACTTTATCTATATCCCCTTTATTGATTCCTTTCACCCACTTAAATACTTCTATCATATCTCCCCCCACTCTTTGCCTTTCTAGGGAATGCAAGTTAAGTTTCTTTAACCTATCCTGATATAGAAGGTTTCTAAGTCCCGGAATCATTTTTGTCATTCTTCGCCGCACCGACTCTAGTGAATTTATATCCATTCTATAATAGGGGCACCAGAACTGAACCGCATAATCGAGGTGCGGCCTGACTAGCGCAAGATATAGTTGCAATAAGACCTCTGCACTCTTGTTACTTACACTTATAGATATAAAACCCAATACTCTGTTTGCCTTATTTCGAACATTAACGCACTGTTTTCTAGGCCGTAGGTCCGGGCTTACTAGTACCCCTAGGTCTCTTTCACAAGTCGACTTCTCTAGGTTGATGTTGTTAAGGCTATACCGTATACATTGACAGTATTTGTTCTTCCAATATTAAGTACGCTGCACTTGCTGGTGTTGAATTTCATTTGCCATTTTTTAGACCACCCCTGCAGTTTATTTAGATCCTCCTGTAGTGCATTTGCATCCTGCCCTGAATAAATCTGCCGCCCTATTTTGGTGTTATCCGCAAACTTGCTTATGTCACTGCTGATCCCAGTATCTAGATCATTTATGTAGATTATGAACAAGAGTGGGCCTAGTACTGACCCCTGGGGAACCCCACTGGTTACACAGCCCCACTCAGATTTAACACCATCTACGCTGACCCTCTGCGTTCTATCGGTGAGCCATGATTTCATCCAATGTGGTAGCAAAGTGGTTATTAATTGTCTCAGCTGCCTCCTCACTCGGTAAATGAGAGATGAAAGGAAGTGTGGGAGACTGACGGTTAAGACCACAGAGATCTTTTACCTTAGAGTACCACTGACCGATGCCGACCTCCTTCAGGCCGTGCACTTTCCTGGGATAATAAGATTTCTTGGCTGACTTGATTTCCCTGATGACCTGGTTTCGTAGACTTTTGTACAGGCGGTTGTTGGTGTAGTATGCCTTGTTGCGCTCCTCAGTTAGTGTTTTGATACGGGGTGTAATCCACGGGACATCATCCGGGTGGATCCTCAGTGTCTTCTTGGCTGGAAAGAAGTGGTGGTAGGCTGTGGTGATAGTGTGTATGTGTGTGCACTGTGTGTTTGTGTGTGTACCGTGTGCGTGTGTGTGTGCACCGTGTGTGTGTGTGTGTGTGCACCGTGTGCGTGTGTGCACTGTGTGTGTTTGTGCACCGTGTGTGTGTGTGTTTGTGTGCACCGTGTGAGTGTGTGCACTGTGTGTGTGTGTGTACACCGTGTGTGTGTGTGTGTGCACCGCGTGTGTGTGTCTGTGTGTGTGTGCACCGTAAAGAATGTTCTTGCTTTCACTTGGGAATTGTGACAGCATCATTCATGCGGCCAATACGGTTCACTCCACCATACACACACCAGCCAGTCCTCACTGTGTACTAATCCATCTATCTTCTATTTTTTTCCTTTATGTCTAATAAATTAATCGCTCCTCTGATCAATTTATTCCTCTATAAATTTATCCCCATATCTAAATTATGTCCTTTTGTTATTATTAATATTATATTAGTTCTATTTTTACTATTAATTATTAGTACTATTGACATCAATATTATATTATTATTATTATTATTATTATTATTACTATTATTATTATTATTATTATTATTATTATTATTATTCTACCTATCTCTTCAATTTCCTCGTCTTCCTTTTTATTCTTTATCATTCGCCTCATCTTCCTTTTTCCCTTTATCAGTTTCTTTTTCTTGCCGTCTTTATAATTTTATTCTCAATTTTCTACTTTTCTTTTTTTCATTTCTTTATCCAGTAATCCCTGCTTCTTATTCCTCTTTCTTTTTCTTCTCTCCTCCGTCTTCCTTCCAACCATCTTCGTTTCTTTCTCCTCCCCCTTTCCTTTCCGTGCATTAGGATATACAAGTATATTGTACTGAACGGATATGAAAGATAATAATTAAAGATGTGAGAGAGAAAAAGAGAGATAGGGAGCTAGTGAGAAAGAGAGAGAGAGAAAAGAGAGGGGAGTTAGTGACAAATAGAAATACTAGAAACTAAAAAGAGAGAGCCCCAAAACGATTACACGTAGACAGAAAATTAAATAATAAAAATACACGAATAATTCAGCATTTTAGGGATCATCCACTTTAGGATATATATATATTGAAACTCTGGTGTACGTTGTTGACAAATTATTCACTGCCACAGAAAACTAGTCTATTCAGTCTCCAGGGACGTGTAAGTCCATCCTCGTGTGCGTGGTTCACTGTGTCGCTGCTGTTGCTTCACCGATAGAATAATATACAGTAGTTAGTTAATGAAGTATTGAAGAAAAAAATGTTTGGAATATCGGTAAAAGAGTGATCCGCTGCCATCACTCAAAAATTAGATGCGTGAGTAATTTTAACAAAGATGTGACCAATAACTATACCAAATAGTATTATGGTTCATAAAGCTGAAGACAGTAATACAAAAAAAAAATGAAATGTGAATCCTGATGTAAAAACCCAATTCTTAAAAAAATAAATCCACAAGAATAATAGTATACAGTAAATGCCATAATTCCCGTACTCAACAGTGTGATTTCGTGGCTGTTCATGTCTAATCTCTAGTATCAGTTCCCTCTCAAAACCTGTTGTTCGTGTTACTCTCTATTAACTTATACTGTAAACTGCCTTCAGTTTTTGTTGAAATTTTGTTGAGATGTTTTAATACCGGTTTGTAACCTGGACTAAGCCAGCACACGTATGGTAATATCTTTAAAGCATTTTTTTCACCGATACCAGTGCTATAATGCGTGACATCAGTTCTTAAATATACTTTATATTCTTATGCCCTCCCTATAAATATGAAGGAGTCATATAAGCCACCAAGTGTCCCGGGCCCTGGTAAAGACCACGGCTGGTCGCAGTACGAAAGCAGGGTTTAGAATTAATAAAAGCACGTCATTTGTTTTTCTTTTCTTTTTTATCTGCAGATTATAAAATGTATCTCACTCAAGCAGGCAAATTTGCGTCTTCACGGGTGTAACCACAGATTTCTAAGTTGAAAAAAAAATACTTCCATTTATGTTTCGTTTGGTAATGGTAGGCATAGTTTCGGTTAAATAATTCAATAATTTTGTCTGAATTTGATAATCAACATTTATCTGATTTTAATAATGATCTTTTCTCCCACGCAGTTTACCTCGCTTATATGTTATTAAATAGTGTCGGCTAGGATGGTAATGCTCATCAGTATGCAGCGAACTCATGTTGATGTTTTTCCAGAATTCGATGGTCGGCGTCTTCACTGCATATTTGTAACAATTATATAAGAATTTTATGGCAATGATTAAAAAAAATAAGTGAAAATTACTTTCAGTTAGATCATATGCTTTTATTCAAGGTAGTTTAAATAAATATTAATATATCCAATGATAATATCAGTGTAAGAGGTGATGAAACACGCCAGACTACAGGCTACAATCATATTTTGTTATAGAACTAAATTCACATTGAACTTTGAATAATTCCTAGTCTTACACCGAAACTGAAATTATTTTGTTTATTTTTATTTGACTGTAATTTAGTTGTTATTGTGCTTGAGAAGGAGGGGGGGGGGGGGGGCAGTAGATGGAGATGATTAGAGCCCCAAGAAATATTACATGTGGCTTACAGAGTTCCTTGGCCAAGAAAAAGTTAGGAAACCAGCGAACCACTAACTCCACTCTTCCACGTTGCCAGGGGTTTCGTGTTAAACTATTTCTCTATCAGATTTTCATATATTTTTCTTTTTATTGTAGCTACAGGAACTACAAGTTACAGTCGTCAAGGATGTACTCAGGCATAGTGAACGTAAACCTAGTCACATACGTTGTGTAAACTGGAATCTGTCTTGTTGATCAGTACACCACCTGTGGCCTTTTGTTGTTACACCACCACCCAGTATCTTCCTGGCAAGGTGAGCCACTTCATACTGTTTGGGATTGTTTTAGGGAAGCTTGTCTACCTGTAAACAGGTTGTGAGGTATACAGTATGAGGATCCTTCTGAGTGTTTTCTTGGCTGATTAAATGGTTCGTTGTTGATGTTATGTGACAATTACAATTAATAGACAAAATTTACCATTACCACCGTGTAGACAGTACAGGTTGCATTTTTTTAATTCATACATATACATTGCTCAAGCTTGCATACGTTTTTAAACAATTGCAGTACGTAGACATATTTCTCCAAGAATATTGTTTTGAATAATTTCCAAATCCCTTATTTTCTGGTCAGTGTGTAGTGTTCTGAGTCAGTATTCACCATAGTGTTTGTGCTGTTTGATTCAAATTTTAAATAGAGGTATTATTGACAAATACTGATGACTATAGTTGTAAGTTTCATATATGAGAAAATCGACTTCCTTCACACATATTCTGGTCCCTGGGAGTAATACCTTGCTACACACACACACACATACACACATCAACCTCTCCTCCGACATTGTCCCACCCCCTTCCATTACTTTAGGTCCCAACACACTCCAGGTTGTAGATTCCACTAAGCTCCTCGGCGTCACCATAGACAACAAACTAAATTGGAAACCACACGTCAGTGAAGTTGTCAAGTCCTCCAGTTTCCGTCTCCACCTCCTCCGCTGACTCAAGCCCCTCGGAGTTCCTGCACCCGAGCTCCTCAGTGTTTACACAACATTCATACTTCACAAGCTCACCTATGCCTCCCCTACCTGGTCTTCCTCCCAAAATGCCACACAACGTAAACACCTAGAAAAAGTGCAAAGGAGGGCATGCAAGATTATTCTCTCCCCCTCCTACTCCACATATCAAGAAGCGCTCCACACACTGACCCTTTCGACTCTCACTGACCATCGCCACGACCTCATCTGCAAATTTGGTAAGAAACTTCTGCACCATTCTCGACACCGGCTCCTACTACCACCTGAGATCCCAAGCCCAAGAATTGCTGTTCGACACCACAACCGCATCCAGCCCATACGTGCACGAACTGATCGCTATAAGAACAGCCCAGTCCCAACCATTGTAAAAAGTATCAATAACTTGTAATAAACCAGTGTATTCACTCCCAGTAAACCCTACTTCTTGCACTGTCACTACAGTATGTTGAAATGCCCTGTAGTTTGAGCTTTTCCCCATCTAGTTATTGTATATCTAATTTGTATCACTTATGTTACTTGTATATTATTTGTAAATCGAAACCCATTCCCCAATTATGTAACTGTATATTTTCAGCCTTCTGACTGCTATGCTCTTTCAATAAACCGTTAATTATTATTATTATTATTATTATTATACAGTACAGCTGTTTCCTCATCACATTCATGTTTGTAATTACGGATCATATAAAGATTAACACACTCAGCTTATTTCTTTGACGAATAAACACCCTAACCTAACCTAACATAACCTAACTTAACCTAACCTACCTAACCTAATCTAATTCAACCTCTTGAGTACAATGATTACACCTCGAGTACGATGATTTAACCCCTTGAGTACGATGATTTAACCCAATTTCTTTCTCAGTCAACTATTACCTGTTCCCTCTTTACGTCTTTCTCAGTCAACTATTACCTGTTCCCTCTTTAAGTCTTTCTCAGTCACCTATTACCTGTTCCCTCTTTAAGTCTTTCTCGGTCAACTATTACATGTTCCCTCTTTAAGTCTTTCTCAGTCAACTATTACCTGTTCCCTCTTTAAGTCTTTCTCAGTCAACTATTACATGTTCCCTCTTTAAGTCTTTCTCAGTCAACTATTACCTGTTCCCTCTTTAAGTCTCTCAGTCAACTATTACCTGTTCCCTCTTTAAGTCTTTCTCAGTCAACTATTACCTGTTCCCTCTTTAAGTCTTTCTCAGTCAACTATTACCTGTTCCCTCTTAAGTCTTTCTCAGTCAACTATTACCTGTTCCCTCTTTAAGTCTCTCAGTCAACTATAACCTGTTCCCTCTTTAAGTCTTTCTCAGTCAACTATTACATGTTCCCTCTTTAAGTCTCTCAGTCAACTATTACCTGTTCCCTCTTTAAGTCTTTCTCAGTTAACTATTACCTGTTCCCTCTTTAAGTCTTTCTCAGTCAACTATTACCTGTTCCCTCTTTAAGTCTTTCTCGGTCAACTATTACCTGTTCCCTCTTTAAGTCTCTCGGTCAACTATTACCTGTTCCCTCTTTAAGTCTTTCTCAGTCAACTATTACCTGTTCCCTCTTAAAGTCTTTCTCAGTCAACTATTACCTGTTCCCTCTTTAAGTCTTTCTCAGTCAACTATTACCTGTTCCCTCTTTAAGTCTTTCTCAGTCAACTATTACCTGTTCCCTCTTTAAGTCTTTCTCAGTCAACTATTACCTGTTCCCTCTTTAAGTCTCTCAGTCAACTATTACCTGTTCCCTCTTAAAGTCTTTCTCAGTCAACTATTACCTGTTCCCTCTTTAAGTCTCTCAGTCAACTATTACCTGTTCCCTCTTTAAGTCTTTCTCAGTCAACTATTACCTGTTCCCTCTTTAAGTCTTTCTCAGTCAACTATTACCTGTTCCCTCTTAAAGTCTTTCTCAGTCAACTATTACCTGTTCCCTCTTTAAGTCTCTCAGTCAACTATTACCTGTTCCCTCTTTAAGTCTTTCTCAGTCAACTATTACCTGTTCCCTCTTTAAGTCTCTCAGTCAACTATTACCTATTCCCTCTTAAAGTCTTTCTCAGTCAACTATTACCTGTTCCCTCTTAAAGTCTTTCTCAGTCAACTATTACCTGTTCCCTCTTAAAGTCTCTCAGTCAACTATTACCTGTTCCCTCTTTAAGTCTTTCTCAGTCAACTATTACCTGTTCCCTCTTTAAGTCTCTCAGTCAACTATTACCTATTCCCTCTTAAAGTCTTTCTCAGTCAACTATTACCTGTTCCCTCTTAAAGTCTTTCTCAGTCAACTATTACCTGTTCCCTCTTTAAACACCCTCACACTATTAGGTTAGGTCAGGTCAGGTTATGTTAGGTCAGGTTATGCTATGTTAGGTCAGGTCAGGTTAGGTGCCTGGTCTTACTGTAATATGACCGGTAATAGGTAATCATTATAATACAAAGAGCGAGAAATATAAATACAGCCTTTACATTTTTTTTGTACCGTTGTATCCTAAAGGTAACTCAGTCTGCATTCATTATGTTTGTCTCCCAGTACTGACGGACGAATCAATAATGTATGGCGGAGTTCACTTTCAGAGTTTAGTCACGCAGGAGCTTATCTGCCGCGAATGTTCCAGATACAACTTATGTAGTGACTCTCTCTCTCTCTCTCTCTCTCTCACACACACATCAAATACTATAAGTAAGTGCTGTTAGGATGTCCCTCTCTCTCTTCATATATACCCAGTAGCTGTTTCCTGATCCAGTTCAAAATAGCCTATACAGATCCCAGATTCAGTCATTTCTCAAGCGTTTGGCTGAATATTGATTCGCTGTGCTCACAAATCGGCTACCAAACAATTTCCTTGGCTACTAAAACTGAGAACATAGAGACCACACGACTACTAACTTCTTCCTCTGCTGTGTTTGAAAAATGGCAGCGACGCCCGCTTGGAGGAGGAGCTGTGCGCATCACAGATGTTGGGTGCTGGCGCGCGTGTACATGCCGAACCCTGTACAAGTATTTACCTGTGTTTTTATGTGCTTGTATGTATGTTTTTGTGCATTTATTCTTGTATATGCGATCAGGTTCAGTTTATGTGGGCATTAAAGTAAGGTTACGAAATTATGGAGGTTTTGACTAAAGGTCGTGCTGGGGGGGGGGGGGGAGTGCGACCTTTGTTTCCTGATTGTCCTGCACTGCCTGCGTGATGATGTACAGTAAAGGGCCAAAGTCCCTCTCTCTACTCACATAATGGTGACCGCACATTTCGCATTATTATGTATATAGAGGTCGTAATTTATACCTCGTACGACCAAACCATGTTTCAAAAAGCCTTAGAATCATATATTGTCGTACTATACAATTTTCATAATCGATGCAACCTAATGTATCATTCAGTGTAGTAATTAACAGTGGCGTATCAGCCCTTGTCGATGACCAAAATTGGCAATACCCACAAAAACCTAACATTACGTGTTAAACAAAAGCTGTTACATGTGACTAAATCCAATAATGTAAATGGTATAATAATTATAAATATTTACACATAACGGCTCTCGAGTAAACGGTCATTCGCGGATAAATAACAGCTACATTCATTTGGAGATCCCAATATGGCGTGTCCATTCATGCTGTGTAGTTGTAACACCGTCTGCCACCTGCTGGAAAGGCGTGACATTAAGTCATTATTTCATTTCATTCATATAAAACATATATGTATATAATATATTGTACTGTATATTATATATATTAATATATGTATACAGTATATGTATTGTGGTGAGGTTATCAATCAACAGGCAATTTTATAGAATGGTGTGAGTGAGTGGAGTACACAAGCTGGGACGGGAGATGCCTGAGGTGATCGTACCGTGAGAGGCAACAGCTGATGGCAGCGAGTGGGACAGCAGCAGCGGGAAGCGGGAACATCCCCTTTAAACGTTTACAAGACTTATCACCCATGGATTCCATGTGGAATTCTCGGGTAAAATGGGATTACCAAAACAACGAAGGCGATGAAAAAAAGAACCGCGAAAGTATGTAGGGGTTTTCAGTCATGAAGTAGTATACACAAAAGTTTAATGGATAAACAGGTGGAGGAGATATTTGGGATGGTAGTAGGCTTTGTGTGTGTGTGTGGGAGAGGCGGCGAGCGTGACCGTACTACCACCACCACACGTAGTAAGTTAGCTCAGGTTCACTCGGGTCACAACACAGTTTTGCCTTTACACCCACACTCTCTTCCCTCCTCTCAACTTTCCTTCTTCAGGACGCCCTCTGGTAGCTTGCTTATGAGATGGTTTTGCATACGTATTGACTCGGCCCTGCCTCTAGCTCGCCATTTCATATTCCTCCAACCTTATGGTCAGCAGATCTACGTGTCCGTCCTCAGTGAAACCTAATGAAGAAAAATTGTGCGTCTCATATCACATTTCTCAAGAAATTAAAAAAAAAATTATATGTAAAAACTAATCCCTTTGAATGATAAATTTAAAAGTAAAAACAATACGTTCCTTTTCATATATTTTTAATGTGTTATTTATGTTCCATTTTATATTTTGTAATATATTCGCTCGCAAGAATGCAAATTATAATCCGTTTGTGTGATGGAGATATTTTAATTTTGATAGTTGACATTCTTTGGAACAAGTTTATAATCATTATTTGAACCAATGATAATTTTTAGGTGTAAAGAAATAATCTTAAACCAAATGTATAAATAAATACACGTATCTAAAACTGTAATCTTTATTCAAACAAAAATCCGCATCCTCAACAGCGTCCAAAAAATGTGAAAAAATATGCCTTCTTCAGTCTTTGTTTCCAAGTGGGGGGCAGCAGATCCCGGCCGTCCCCAACACCCTGAGTGAAGCTGTAGTGTCTGGTTCACGCCTCCCCCTCCCACCCCATGTCCCCCTTTCCCCACCCCAGTGCTTCTGCCCGGGCCCCCCTCCATCCACTGCCCTCTCCTTTCCCTCCTAGTCCTGCCTCTCCTCGCTTCCTACCTCTTCCCTAACCCTTGTCCAACCCCCAACCCATGCTCCTACTCCCTCCTCTGCCAGCCCTCATCCCTCCCCAGACCGCCTGCTTGCCCCCCTCCCCCCTCTTCGTTCCCAGCCAGACGTCTGCTTGTGATTCCCCGGCCTGGCCTCCCGTGCGCTGCGGTGTCTGGCTGGAGGAGGCTGACTGGCCGCGCCCACGGTATCCTACACCACACTCCAGCTGGGCGTTGCGTTCTTACCCCGAGTGAATCTGTTAACTCTGAAGGAAGAACTGTGTGACCGGACCTTCATCATTTTCTCTAACCGTAAGCGGATCGCATTAACATTAAATCAACAGTTTATTTCACTTATAAGAGAAACCAACCTGATGTTAACCTGAAGAATCTCTACCCTAGCTTGTTTCACCTAAAGATTAACCAACCTAACCTAACCCAAACCTCCAGGTATCGTCAGGGTGTTTCATCGTCAGGTTAAATAACACGTGATAAGGTTAGGGTAGATTAGGTGAGGTTAGGTTAGGTGGGTGAAGTCGTCGGGCCTGTATTGTCCAGAAGCCTTCACTTGTTTGACACCACTTGTTAGTAAAGCGAGCGGGTGGCTTTATTATTACGTACAGTACAGCAGTCAGCTGACATTCTCTCCGTCCGTCTTTCGTTACGCCATATTGTCGCTCTGTTGTTATCCTCTTAAGCAATCTTTTCTTGGATCTATGATTATTATTATTAGTTATTTAATTTCCTGCTTTGTCCGTAAGACTATTACTGTTGTTTTACGATGTGTAGGGCTAACAAGGATCGTATAACGTCATAACTATAAACATCGTTCTGACCTACGTTCTTACGATGATTGTTACGTAGTGAAGATGTAAGACATCTCTTGAATATTAGGCACCCCAGTTTATTTCACTGGGCAATATACGACCTGACCTGACCAACCTAACCTAACCTAACCTTGATGTTGTCTCCCCTGACTAGTGATTCTTCGAGCTCTCACACTGACCTCGCCTCACAAAGGACCTTGGTGACCTGTATAGTTGACCTGACCAAGAAAGCTGTCAGGTCACCTTAAATGACCTCCCATATGGCTGGCGATGAGATCACTTGAAGATTACCCCCGCCCCACCCCCCCCGCTTATTTCACCTGAAGATTAAACCACCTGAACGCTATCTTGGTTTACTGTAAGGTTAAGTCGGGTTAAGTTAGCATTAGCTTGGTTAATCATCAGGTTAATCTCCCCATGATCCAGGTAAGAATATTGCAGGTAAATTTTTATTTTTTTTATTTTTTATTTATTGGGCACCCCCCTACATCCTTGTGTAAGGTGAAGCGCAGAAGCGTTTACAGTGCCCAACAGGGAATCATGCTAAGCTCATGCTTGCCTTTATGTCTCATGAGTTAAGGGCGTAGAAGCCTGAAGAGTCAAGGGCATAGAAGCCTGAAGAGTCAATGGTTTGTGTCATCAAGTTATTGGAAGCTCCAACAACTTGTCCCTGAATACGAATTCGCAACTTTCGATTTACACCAGGTACCTACTTTACTGCTAGGTGAACAGGGACTAATGGGGGCTAGGAACTGTGTCCAAACAACTTCCACCGGCCCGGGAATCGAACCCGTGACATCTCGCTTGCGAAGGCAAGAGCGGTACCACTCTACCACCAGCGTGGTTACAGGACAGGAAACAGCGAGTGATGTGGTATATCTCGACTTTAGCAAGGCTTTCGACAGAGTCCCCCACGAAAGACTAATTAGAAAGGTAGAAGCACATGGCATCAAAGGTAACATCCTTAAATGGATTAGGGCATGGTTACAGGACAGGAAACAGCGAGTGAGCATTAATGGCACTAAGTCCCATTGGAGCAACGTCACAAGTGGAGTTCCCCAAGGCTCAGTACTTGGACCATTATTATTTATTATATACATAAACGACATAGATATTGGCATAGACAGCAACATAAGTAAATTTGCTGATGACACTAAAATAGGACGTGTTATTAAATCTGACGAGGACTCAGCAAAACTACAGGAAGATCTAAACAAATTTTTCGAATGGTCTGAAAAATGGCAGATGAAATTCAACGTGGACAAATGTAAAGTACTCAGTATAGGAGATGTAAACAGGGAAACCAGATACCAGATGAACAACGATGTTATTGAGAAATCCTACTGCGAGAAAGATTTAGGAGTAATGATAAGCAGGAATCTTAAGCCAAGTAAGCAATGTGTATTTGCTCGAAACAAGGCTAATAGAGTACAGTACTTGGGTTCGTACAAAGGAATGTTAGTTACAAGACTAGCAAAGTCTATATCTTGCACTTGTGAGACCTCACCTGGATTACTCAGTTCAATTCTGGTCACTGTATTACAGAATGGATATAGAATCCTTGGAAAGAATTCAGAGAAGAATGACAAGACTAATCCCAGGCATCAGGAACCTTGAGTACAGAGACAGGTTAAAGCATCTTAATTTGCACTCCCTGGAGAGACGTAGAGTGAGGGGCGATGTGATAGAGGTGTATAAATGGAAGTCAGGGCTGACATTATCAAGGTACTCAAACTATCCAACCAGGAGCGAACTCGTAACAATGGTTTTAAATTAGACAAATTTAGATATAGGTAAACATTGGTTTGGAAATAGAATAGCCGACGAGTGAAACAAGTTACCAAATATCATCATTAACTCGAACACGCTGGATAGCTTCAAACATAGGTTGGATGGATATATGAGCAATAGGGGATGGTGTAAGGTGGACGAAAATAAAGTCCACAGAAAAAAAAGTCACATGGCTTGTACACATTGACAACACAATATATATATGATGGCATTGCACGTAGGTTAGGTTTTTTCCGTGCCTTTTTATCTGATTTTTTCCTTGTGACTTTTTTTCCTGGATTCTGGTGTAAATGGGACTGCCCAGTATGGGCCAATAGGCCCGCTGCAGTGTCCTCTATTCTTATGTTGTTGTTCTTATGTTATCCTAACATAACGCTAACCTAACCTCATGCTAACTCAACCTAACCTAATGCTGACCAAAACTAACCTTAAGATTAACCACCCGAACCTAACACTAACCAAACCTCAAGATTAACCTAACTTAACCTCTAGATTAACCACCGAGTCTGTATGGGTAGAAATCACGGAAGGAAGAGAAAAACTAATTATGGGAGTGATTTACAGGCCCCCAAGTCTTGGGAAAGAAGCAGCTCAGCCTATATGGCAGGAAATGAGTAGGGCAGCAAAATATAAGAACCTATGCATTATGGGGGATTTCAACTTCAGAAATATTGACTGGGACAACATTGTAGGTGACTATGAATCTGAAGACTTCCTAGACGCAGAACAGGACAATTTTTTGAAACAACTAATTACAGAACCTACTAGAGGTGACAATATATTAGACCTGGTATTAACAAATAAAGAAAATATTATCAGAGATATCACAGTAGGGGAAGAACTAGGTATAACAAGACGGATCTTGCAAGAAGAATATTACATATATAGGTAGAATATTTAGTAAGAGAGTATTAAGAGAGGAAGATTTTGGTTCGCTTGGCCGTGATAGTTATTTACACTGTCAGTACACTTATCGTATCTTCTATGCCAATACACATCTACTACGTCTTAAAGGCGACTTCTCAAACACTGCTTCGTTACAACTCTTTATTAATTACGAACATGACATGGACACATTAATTACACCTTCTATTGAAAGTTACTAGGACATTATATTACGTTACTAGACACTGATTCTCGGACACGAACATGAAATGAATACACTTCCCACATAAGTAACTCATCCCGTGGAAAGCTCTGACAAACACTCACGTGACCTAGGGGAGGCCTAGCAGGTAGTCCTGGGTTGTCTCTATGGGAGACTGCTTAGCTGGGCGCCGGAGGGAAGTCTCCGTCCTGACCGGAGGCGACTGGCGGCGACCGGAGGCGACTTGCCTCCGGCCCCTGACTTCTCTCGAGCAGGACTCGGTGTAGTAGCTGGCCACCTTGTTACAAGACAACTCTCTCTCTGCGAATCCCCTGAGGGAGGACTAGGACGTCCTATATATTGGAAGACCAGCCGTCAGGTTGAGCTGATCGGGGGGGGGGGGGGGGGGCGGCGAAGGGTCCCCTTACATTTGCCCTCGCTAATGTAGGGTCAGGTCTGGACGTTTTTCAGAGACTATAAGTTGTACTTTCTGGAGAAGTCATCAGGTGGGGCCGTGTGACATGAGAGGCCCTGGTTGATTTGTGGCCCCTTGAGTTGGGCTCCGAGGGTTACATTTGACCTGGCTAATGTGAGGTCAGGTCTGGACTTTGTTCAGGGATGTAGGTTATTGTATATTGGAAGAGAGTCGGCTGGTGCCTTCTTACATGTTTTGTTGGGGCCATGTCACATGGGAGGGAAGCCTGGCTGATTTACAATCCTTGGTCAACCGCAGAGTTACCCTATACTTTTGACCTCCCTAATGTAGGGTCAAGTCTGGCTTTCCTTGCCATGTAAGCTGTGGTCTGACAACCCCTCACTACATAGGTAACAGTGATCACAGAGAAATCAGATTCACTCTAAATTGGGAAACAAAAAACAATGACAATATGGTCAGAGTCCCAAACTTTCGGTTGGCGGATTATCAGGGGTTAAGAAGGTACCTAGGTGAGGTCACCTGGGAACAGTCACGTCAGTCCCCAGTAGGAAGGGGCGAGGTCATAGATGACACAACAATTGATCATGACTATAATATATTCACTAGTATACTACATAAAGCACAAGAACAAAATATACCATACAGAAAAATTAGGTCAAATAAGAATGAGCCAAGGTGGATGACCAGAAAACTTAAACATGACATAGGAATAAAGAAAGGAATATATAAGAAATTAAAGGGAGGGGAGGAGCAGCTCAGAAATAGGTATAATGAACTATCTAGGAATGTTAAGAAAAATGTAAGGAAAGCAAAGAGAGACTATGAAATCAAAATAGCAAGAGAATCCAAGGAGAATCCCAAGGGATTTTTCCAGGTATATAGGACAAAGTTGGGCATTTAAAGTCAGGGAGGGGAGAAGTGATAAATGTCAGTGAAGAAATAAGCAAAGCATTAAACAGCTACTTCTTATCAGTTTTCACAGAAGAAATTTGCGATGAAATTCCAGAGGTGGAACTGATATTTAAGGGAGAGGAAGAAGAGAAATTAAAGAATATCACTATCAGAAAAGAGGATGTTCTTAAGAAGATAAATAAACTAAAGAAAACAAAATCCCCAGGGCCAGATGAAATTTTCCCTCGAGTCTTGAAAGAGTGTAGGGAACAGATTAGCGGACCCCTCGTAAACTTATTTACAAAATCATTAGACACCGGAGTTGTGCCAGACTTGTGGAAACAGGCAAATGTAGTACCCATATTCAAAAAAGGAGACAGAGCATCAGCGTCAAATTACCGGCAGATCAGTTTGACGTCAGTAGTGGGGAAATTTCTTGAATCAATTATAGCAGATAGCATCCGCTCGCATCTAGAGAAACGCAAATTAATCTACGACTCTCAACATGGGTTTACAAAGGGAAAATCTTGTCTAACAAATCTGCTGACGTTTTTTAGGAAAGTCTTCGAGGTAGTGGATAATGACGAAAATTACGATGTTATTTACTTAGACTTTAGCAAAGCATTTGACAGAGTACCGCATCAGAGGCTTCTGGGAAAAATTAAGGCTCATGGTATCGAGGGGAAAGTTTTAAATTGGATAAAATCATGGCTCACCGATAGAACGCAGAGGGTCAGCGTAGATGGTGTTAAATCTGAGTGGGGCCGTGTAACCAGTGGGGTTCCCAAGGTCAGTACTAGGCCCACTCTTGTTCATAATCTACATAAACGATCTAGATACTGGGATCAGCAGTGACAAGCAAGTTTGCGGATGGCACCAAAATAGGGCGGCAGATTAATTCAGGGCAGGATGCAAATGCATTACAGGAGGGTCTAAATAAACTGCAGGGGTGGTCTGAAAAATGGCAAATGAAATTCAACACCAGCAAGTGCAGCGTACTTAATATTGGAAGAACAAATACTGATAATGTATACAGCCTTAACAACATCAACCTAGAGAAGTCGACTTGTGAAAGAGACCTAGGGGTACTTGTAAGCCCGGACCTACGGCCTAGAAAACAGTGCGTTAATGTTCGAAATAAGGCAAACAGAGAATTGGGTTTTATATCTAGAAGTGTAAGTAACAAGAGTGCAGAGGTCTTATTGCAACTATATCTTGCGCTAGTCAGGCCGCACCTCAATTATGCGGTTCAGTTCTGGTGCCTCTATTATAGAATGGATATAAATTCACTAGAGTCGGTGCAGCGAAGAATGACAAAAATGATTCCGGGACTTAGAAACCTTCCATATCAGGATAGGTTAAAGAAACTAAACTTGCATTCCCTGGAAAGACAAAGAGTGCGGGGAGATATGATAGAAGTATTTAAGTGGGTGAAAGGAATCAATAAAGGGGATATAAATAAAGTTCTTATAATATCCGGGCAGGATAGGACTCGGAGCAACAGATTCAAGTTGGATAAGTTTAGGTTTAGGAGGGAGATAGGAAGAAACTGGTTCACAAATAGGGTGGTGGACGAGTGGAACAAGCTTAGCAACGTTGTAGTAAATGCGGGAACTCTGGAAAGTTTCAAAAGGAGGCTAGATAGATTCATGGATGATAGAGAGTGGTAGTAACTCTCGACAGGAGCTGCCATGCACAGGCCAATGATAGAGAGTGGTAGTAACTCTCGACAGGAGCTGCCATGCACAGGCCAACCTGCCAATTGCAGACTCCTTATGTTCTTATGTTCTTATGTTATCCTAACCTGATATCAAAGATTAACCACATTAACGCGAACTCAATCTAACTAGACCTAATTCTCCAGGTAGCGTTAATGAATTTACGATAATCAACAGGTAAAATAACAGGGTTTATCCTTGTGTTGTAATATATACAGTATTAAAGGTTTAAACAAACACTATCACACCGCCTGTAGTCTCCATGTACTCAAGCGGGACACGCAATGAATACGTGTACACCTTGTATGAGTTGCATATTAATCTGTGAATGTTAGGAGTGCTTCCATGTCCTAAATTAGAGAAGCAGCAGCCAGCAGGATATGTATACAGAAGGAAAAATGCGTGCAGGAAGGGAGAACTCCACTGATGTTATTAATTAAATATGAGAGGCTGGAAGTGGTGTGTGCGCCGGGTGTGGACAGCCTAGTGATGACTGACTACGTGTTGAAGGAAGGTCGGAGGATTGAGCTTATAATATAATATACTAATATAATCATCTTCACCGGACGCATTTTCCAGTTAGAATCTTGATCCCTTGGTATAGTTTACAAAAACACAAGACTCTATGGATACATCATAGATAGTTTAGGACTTTTATATCTTCAGCCAAGTTAGATACCATTGAAAATATCAGTATAGCCTTATGTCATTTTGCACTACAAAACCACTCGCCTCTCCGTTTTAAGATACTATTGGGGCGAATATGTACTGAAAAAGTGGAGCGTGAAAAAAAAATATATATAAATTCTGTGGTATAAAGCATTGACTTTTTTCTCTCTTCTAACGTAGATTTCAGCCAACCAATGATGATGACATATCTGAAATAGAAAGATAAATACAGGCATGTGCAGAGGCAGAGATGAGAGCCCAAACACTGGTCTCGGAGCCTGGAAAGCTAATGAACGAACATAATTATTGCAACGGTATATATCCACATTGGAAATATACTCATCTCATGTTATCAACGCTCTTCTACTGTCCTCTTTTTGATGAGGTAAGGTTAGGTTTTGAATGTTTTCTATGGTCATTAGAATAATCACTATCCGAAACTAACGAATTTTTCCCTCTGTGTTAAAAAAATTAAAACCTAACAAAACTTTTTTCCTTGACTTTTTGCTGAGACATTTCTGTGACATTTTCCTGTGACTTATTTCCCTGGGACTTATTTCTGTTATTTCTTTGTAACTTTTCTGACTTTTCCCCGTGATTTATTTTTCTGTGACTTCCCTGTGACATTCTGAGACTTTTTTCCTGTGACATTTCTGTGACTTCCTTGTGACTTATTTTCCTGTAACTTATTTCTGTGACTATTCCTGTGACGTGAGATTTCTGTGACCTTTTTCCTGACATTTCTGCGACGTTACTTGGGGGTAAGTTAGGGTAGTTAATCTTCAGGTGAAATAAGATGGGGTTAATATTCAGGCGATTCCTCTAATTCTTATTTTCATTCCAACGCGAATACGTAAACCTGCCACCTAACCGCCTGGGATGTTGACAGTTGAAAAAGTACTGTATATTGGGTAGAAAATCCCCAAATTCATAGAGCATAAGCATATAAACATTTACCAAGGATAACACATAAAGTATTCGTAACACTTATTTCCAATTTGGGTCTTCATAGTGGTAGAATAATTCCAGACACTATCATGGCGGACCTTGCCTTCGGCGCTTCAGCAAATGACAACAAACCATTGCCGAACATTGATTTTAGAAGGTTCACTGCTTAAATTAGTGTTCAGTAATGTTGCTTTCTAATTTGCCAAGATACCGAAAGCGCTAAAGCCACGATTTATTCCCTCTTTCATAAGTACTAGTAAAATCAACGTCGTTTTTCTTCGCTCTCGTCGAATTTGGACTACATGAACGTTATGACGAGAAGCTCAAAGAAAGGAAAATATAAAGTCTGTTGACGTCAATTAACATGTTTACCAGATGAAGTTTATTTCAAATAAGATGTACATAACAATATTTACATTATTGTCCATATCGCTACTGCATTATACTGATGAGCCTCTTTAACCTAAGGTACAGGTATGAGATACTAAATATGATTACGGTACAGTATTTATTAGTTTGTCCACGTTGGACTTGTCACTCAGCTCTTACTGTATATAGCACGAGTTAATAACTGAAAACAATTGATCACCTGAAGAATCGTCACCCCAGAATGTCCACCTGAAGAATCGTCACCCCAGGATATCACACCTGAAGAATTGTCTCCCCAGCCTGCTCCACCTGAAGAATCGTCACCCCAGGATATCACACCTGAAGAATTGTCACCCCAGCCTGCTCCACCTGAAGAATCGTCACCCCAGCCCACAGTGAATATAATTTGTATAATTAGGATAACATAAATATATTCCTTTGTGTTATGCATCTTTATTGTGAAAAGTTTAAAAAAAAGAAAAAGAATAATATACACCTAACCTAACCTAACCATGGAGGGTCCTGACCCCACCTGAAGAATTGTCACTCCAGGTGTTGCCACCTGAAGAATCGTCACCCCAGGATATCCCACCTGAAGAATTGTCACCCTGCCAAACTCTGGGGTGACAATTCTTCAGGTGATCCAAAAAACATCACAGTCCGTGTAAGAAAATATTCCTGTATATCTTACTTATGTGCTCTTGCAAAGGTATCAAATTTCCTTAGTCACAGATACAAGCTGCTGGTGTAACAATGCCAAGAGTTAGTATTTCTCAGTATGAGGTTTCGTAGATAATAACGGTCTATTACACAAATTATTTTTTCCCTTCGGTGTATAATACAGTAGAGTTGCTGGTGCACCAAAAAATCTTGTACAGTATATCCATAACGTCTGCATATTAAGAAATACCCATAAGAACATGGCAGTCAAAAGGCAAGTATTATTAATATTTTTTTACCCCCAACTATTTTATCTCCTTTTACAGTATTTATCATTGAAAATTAAAGTTGTTCTGCGACACTTTAGTAAATAAAACCTAGAATTATATACAGTAGACTATGATGGTTGACTGGTAAGGTTAGGCTAGGTTACATCTTCCGGCCAATGAACCGCCGGAAAATGGAACCGAAACCAATAAAGGCACAACTTTCTCATTCAAGCGATGTCTTACACACACACACACACACACACACCAAAATTATCATTCTGTTCCGTTTCATGATAATTTTCATTTAAGTTTTCCCCTTAAGCTTTGGGGTAAATCAAACCGGAAGTATAGTATTTAATAGTAAAATTGCACGTTTCTTTTATTAACCATAAGAAAAATAAATTGCTTTAGGGATGAAGAAATTTTACCTAGTTATTTGCTCTAGCAGAAACTCCACTTGTTTGTCCTCGGCTCGTAAGTGTGAGGCGAGATGTTACGCAACACAACTTACAAAATAGATTCCATCCATCCCTCTGGAGTCTGGAGGACCTTCTAGCCAATTATAACTGGAATCCGGATTTGTTTGATTGTCATCTCATAAATATCTGTGACCATTTTATCATATTTTAAGATCAGAAGACTAAAACAAACGTATCGCTAATTACGTAATACGTTTCATTAACCTACATTGGAAGATCTCTTATATGTTTGCTTTTAGTCATAAGTCTCTCCCATATACAGTTTATATGTATATATATTTTTGTCTACTGATATTATCAATATTAAAAACTTCATGATTTATAATGTATACAAAGAAAAGTATGTAGTGAACATCACCTTGGCGCAGCTCCCCTAATCTGGCCTCCAGTGTACGGACATGGGCAAAATAACTTCCTTTTAAATGTTTAACTTAAGGTATTTTGACGTTCGTGGTATATCTTTATGCACCACAATACGCTTTAAAGTGTTCCGTTAATCACCTGTAATATATTAAAATGTTCTTACCCTTTCAAGCATTTTGGTTAGGCAGAAAGTATATCCAACTTAACCTGCGGCTTACCAGAGGTTAAGTTGTTTTATTTATATTTGGTTGCCCAGTTGGTTGAACACAGGTTCTCCAGCATCTCTTGCTCGTGACTCTGGATTCATAAAAAAGTTAAAAGTTTATAGGGATTAGGGGAGTGTGGTGCGGTGTACAGTGTAGTCGGGAGGGGCGGTGTTGGGGGCGGCGTTGCACCTGTGGTGCGGCGCGGGTGATGCGAGCATCCGCTGCCACCACCGCCGTGCAACACTCGTGCACGGGTGCGGCCCAATACCTCGCCACCCCCACCTCACCATCTATTCCACAAATAGTTCTCCTGAAATCTGTCTCTATGGTTCCTTCTTGTTACCCTGTATTTCATCATAGATTGTGTTACGTAACTTAATCCAGCCATATTCTAATAATTTAAGTCGCAACTCGCACATATGGAATCAATAAGGGTCTAAGAAGAAGTACGACTGTTGCTATCCAGGATCATTCGAGATTTTAACATTCCTGAACATTCACCGTCAGTTTGTATCAGCACCGTTCTAAACATGGTATACTGTACTTTCTTATATTGTTGTAGTAAGTAGAACAGTAGACAAATATAGCAGTAGATATATTCTAGTTTTAACAAAATTACAAGCGAGATACTGTACCTATTTCTCATTACCACTGATCTCAGCTTCTCACCTTCTCTGCTTCGAACGTTTCATGTAATCTACAATTCTACTATTCTAAACATTTTTGCTGTAATGTCAATTCACATGTTGCTTTATTGTTTTGGCTGCGACCTCAGTACCTTTACAGAATTGGGAACTAGGTGGCACTAGAGTGGACAGGTGATAGTTGAATGGTTTGATGAGCGAGTTTAGAAGATTTATTTAATGAGTAGGAGAGGAGATAGGATTAAGGAATGTGTGCACCGGGCGGTCGACAGTTGCCAGTTTCTTGAGGCAGTTGTGAGCTGAGCTGAGCTACGTAGCAAATCGGCGAGTGTGTGTGTGTGTGTGTACGTATGTTGGACGCCACGAGCCCGACAGGCGAGCCAAACTTGGCCTGTGTCACCACCCGCACCACCTTCACATTCTTATCCACCATGCTTATTTTCCTTGTTACCCCCATTCACCAACACACTTTAATAATTACCGTATACTCTACCAGAAAGTAGAACTGGTATGCAGTTTTAAATATGTGTCGCCAAAATAGAATACTTTAAAATGAAGACTTCTGGCAAGTCGGCCATCCAACGCCACACGTTTTTACTGCAACTTATATTTGCGTTTTGGAGTAAGGTTTAATTTAGCGTTATTCGAAATTACACGACGAATGATGCCCTGAGATATTGTATACATTCTGATGATACTCTATTTTTTATTTTATGAGGTTTTATAGATAGAAGGGCTAAAAAATGGTGATGGGGGTAGTGTGATCGCGATCATTAATGGGGTCCCGGGTCGAGGCTAGCGGCCCCTTCAGTGTTACCCGCGGAATGGCTGCCGAGTACCACGTCGCCCAGCCATAGACTGTTTTAATGGCGAAAAGTAAGCACAATAGGCTTTATATCTCCCTATCATAGCAGAAGTAAATCTGTAGTGAACCACGGATGTAGTCAGTGTACAAAAAAGTGGCTAAACAAAGCAGGAGTGGTGGAAAATGTGGTGTTAAGCAGTGAGTGTTTTGGGGACGGACGGTCGAGACAAACTCGTCATTCGGCAGCAGACAGACGGGAGCCATCATCAACGTAGGCCGATGACTTCTATCTTCTCTTCCTCCTTTAAACTTATATGATTTCTAAGTATACCAACTCACCAATCTGTTGTTCTGTAACAGGACTACGTGTGTACCTAGCATTACCAGTATCAAGAAGGGAGTTAACTCTGGGATGGTTGTGTTGTCTTTGGCTCAGTCGCATCTTGTTTATGCTGTAGTTTTGTTCTGGCTTGTTAAGGGTATCCCGAGTCCTCCAGCTGAGTCTATGTGTAGTATCACTGTTTGTATTGTGTTCAATGTACAGTATATATAACCACCCCTTTCATATACTTGCTATAATACAGTTTTGTAACGTAAGAACTATGAGTGTTTCTCGCCAACATCTTTAAAGAGTTATAAAACAAAAGAAAACATTCATCACTTGTGTATTATTTGCACCATAACGATATTAGTGTTAGTATTGGGAATGTTAGTAGTCAGGGCAAAATATTTGAGTCCACTACTGTACTGTACACATTTGACGAACCTACGAGTACCTTTCTTAAACTTATCCACATTTATCACAAGAAACCTAAAGCAATTTAAACTAATCCAAACTATTCTCAAGCAAACCATATAACAATTTACCATAGATAATAGCATATGGTGCAAGCAACAGTGTCCAAGGTGTTGCGATGCGTTCCCCCATGATTACTGTTTATATTTTCAGTTATAAACTCCCAACAATATTCATATCGCCAACCAACATTAATCAGTACACAATACTGTATTCAAATTACAATGATGGTAGTACTGTCAAACTTACGAAGGTTTAACAGTACTCGCTTTAATTACCTTGCAAGTAACATGATCACTATTACATTAAACTGTGGGTATTATTATCCTTTGGTCATCCAGCGGATTTTAAGTTAAGTTAGGTAGAAATTTTTTTTGATGTTTTGAACAATTTCCTAATAGGTGGATGACCAAAAGGATAATTTTACAACATATGACCAACATTATGCAAAGGAATTGTTAAAGGACAATGCAGTGCTTGCAGTTTATTCTTCATTACATAATAAATGCTTTGCTCTAAACTTTTCTTGTATCGTATGTGCCTCGGTCACCAATGATTTATTACCTGTTCACATGTTCATTAGTGTGAACCTATCATTAACAGAAGTGGTTTTATCAGCATCGTTACACGTTTCATCTGGTCTCCCATCATCAGGTGTTTCATCTGGTCTCCCATCATCAGGTGTTTCATCTGGTCACCCAACATCAGGTGTTTCATCTGGTCACCCATCATCAGGTGTTTCATCTGGTCTCCCATCATCAGGTGTTTTTTTCCATCACCACATAATCTATCATGTTCTCAACATCATCATCTATCCTGCTCCTATCACCAAAACCAACATGTCTACATCACCTGCAGTATTTATCCTGTCCTTATCAGTTACTTTATTTACCCCTTTTCTCATGGCCAGCAGCATCTGTCCTCTCCTCCACACCAAGGGTTTTATCTTTTCTCTGTCTACGACATTTCAAAAGAAATTTCTCTGGCCCTCAGCAATTCTTTTACCCCCGGCTCCTTGCTTTACATATACAGTATAGTTATTTGGGGAGTAGCTCAGATGAGTTGCATGCCTTAACTACCTATTGCATTATCACTACAGATCATTACTGCTTCCTTATGTCATGGTAACAACAAAAAGTGCATGAGCAATATGTTTAGTGTGATAAGTTTCGTAAATTCTCCTGGGTTCGGGTAACGGTCTTAGCTCGTCTAACACAGTAGCATGTAGAAAATTGTGGTCAAATAAAAATTCTTGAACATTCATCTTGTTGGACACAATGTCAAAACAGTTGGGGACAGATTGATAGAACAGCTACGTAGAGCCTAGAATGCAACGTGATTCCTGAACTGTGGTGAACCATCAACAGAACACAGAGTTTGGCACCAATTCATATACAGTAAGTCCCCAAGTTACGTACATAATGGGGACCAAAAGGTTGTACGTAACTCGAAAATCCCCCAACATTGGTCAACTTTTCACCACTGTCAAGCAGTTTTATTATGTCCATTTTTACCTCTAGTGAGATTGCTTGACGTTTCGTAGCACTCCCACTGGCTTCACCACTCTTACGCTTTACACCAGTCATTGCACACAGAGTAAAGTGTACAAAATAGGGCAGAAATTCACAGGAGAAGTATGCACAATGACCACACGTGTTCGCACAATGACCACACGTGTTGCTTTGGTGCGTCTAGCGTGTCGTCTGCATGGTCAGTGATAGTGGCGGCGCGGTGCGGCTGGCACGCAAACTATATGCTCGCCCGCCAAATTTAAAAATTGCTCGCCCTTTTAAGACAATATTTTTGCAATTAAAGACTTCAGAAACGATGTACGTATCGGCCGTTTGTACGTAACTCGGGGACGAACTGTACTGTACACTGTACAGTATCAGAAGGACCCCTCAGATACTGCAATGTTAAATGAAAAATTATTGGCCAAATTAACCACCTTATCCTAACATAACCTGAAACTGTTTTATTATCTGTGAAGCAAAAAGTTGTCTGCTATTGCCACAATATAATGCATTGCTGGAACGCTTTGTCAGTTTTGTTCGGTAAGAAAGAATTTTGTGTTCTATGGTGGGTGAAATGTCCTACAGTACACTATGTAGTTAAGTCATACAACCAATTGGCACTATGACCCCTTTTTATCCTGTCTCCATTACCAGTACAGTAGTGTTTATCCCAGGCTGTGCCCATTATGTGCAATGATTATATACTTATCCTGGGTATTTAAGTGACTTGAAATTTACTTGCTCTGACAAATTTTTTGATGACTTTGCTTGCTCGTTTTCATTTTAATGGGAAAATACACATCTTAAAACATTCAAATATATTGTGTGTATAAACTCACAGATCACTTGTGTCTGTCCAAATGGTGTCAGTAGCGGTAGGGTAATCGTTGTCATGTGGTCATTATTGTTGTCACCTTACCTCACACATGCAGGGTGTGTGGCACCTGTGAGCACCTACCTTAACTACCACTCGCTCCCAGCTACTATAATTTGGTGTCAGTGGCGGTAACATGCGAGGTCATAACCCCTGTCACCTCACTCCTACTGTACAGCCCTTTAGCATATCGTTTCCTTTGAAATGTTGACAACTTGACCAAATGACTAGAGGCGGTAAATTGCCTGCACCTGACATACTGTAGGTCACTAATCCTGGTACATTGATGACCTCCCTGGCTACATTACCATTGTATCTGTAGTGTTTATCCTGTCTCCATTAGTGGTGTTTATGTTAGGTTTTGCCCAGCACCTTTCCCTGTCCTCCTCACTACTGTACTAGTGTTTACTATAAAGTTAGTAACATCCTGCCCCCCCCCCCCCCCCCCCCCATGACTCCTACAACAATTCTATATTTAACATTGAAAAAATTGAGTGGTATGGATTTTTGATAACTATCTCAGCTACCTCTTTTGTATTGTTACTTGATAGTTTTGGTGCATCTTAATTCAAAGGTGACTGTAGGTACATCCTCTCTTGATAGTACAGTAATGGTCGATTGTTGGACACTGGATATTGTTGAAATAAACCTGCAAAATTTTGAGTGGTGTGGAGGTTTTGATAATCTGAGTGTACAGCTTGTGAGAGAGTTTGTTTCATTGTTGGGCCCATCACTTACATAGGCTGTCCTGTTCCCCATCACCAACAGTGTCTATCCTGTTCCCCATCACCAACAGTGTCTATCCTGTCCCCATCACCAACAAGTGTCTATCCTGTCCCCATCACCAACAAGTGTCCTTCCTGTCCCCATCACCAACAAGTGTCCTTCCTGTCCCCATCACCAACAAGTGTCTATCCTGTCCCCAAACACAGATCACCTGCAAGACTTCTCGCCTAATTTTGCCCGAAAATTCACCAATGTAACCTAACTTAATGTTACCACCTGGAGAGTTATGTTAAATTAGCCTAGTGTTAGGGTGGTTCATCCTTGGGTGAAATAGTCTTGGGCAGATAAGGTGTACATATATCCCGTCCTCATTAGCACTGGGTGACTTAATGCTCCCTTTACTGCTCTTACCACCCAGGTGTTTACCAAGCCTGTCACCACTATTATCATGCTTATTGCCAGTGAAATTTTTATTGAACCTGAAAAAGACTTAACACCGTGAACACTAACACGTTAACATGGCCGAACCAAGTGAAAGCTGGGGCAAGCTTAGTGGCTCCTGAAAAATACTGTTCAGTTATCTTACGGACGTCATTCTCATGCATATCACCAGTGGTACGTAATTAAGGCTTATTACCAGGTGTGTCTTTTGATGCTTATCACCAGTGGTACTGAGTGGGTACAGTACTGGAAGAATACAGAAAAGACCAACATGCAGTACTATGGAGTGTGTGATTACCAAGTACAGTAACTAGAGGTCATAGAAATGTCCATTGGTACTCAAACTATCCAACCAGGAGCGAACTCGTAACAATGGTTTTAAATAAGACAAATTTAGATTTAGGCGTGAAATAGGTAAACACTGGTTTGGAAACAGAGTAGTGGATGAATGGAACAAGTTACCAAATATCATCATTAACTCGAATACGCTGAATTGCTTCAAACATAGGTTGGATGCTCATGTGAGCAATAGGGGTTGGGTGTAAACGGGACTGCCCAGTATGGGCCAATAGGCCCGCTGCAGTTTCCTCCATTCTTATGTTCTTATGTTTGTGTAGTCTTGTGTGGATAATCAATATTAATCAAGAATTTATCATGCAACACTTGCTTGATCTCTGATGGTAAATAACACAACAGTACCTACAGTACAGTATCTTATGGTCTGCCAGAAACATTAAATATGGGGCAACAAATTTCTTGGTCTCATAAGAGGCAATACTGTTTAATTACTTGAGCAAGTTAGGCAGGAAGAAATTATTTTTTTATACAACATTGTTCAGAATATACTGTGTATACCGTACTGTTACTAAAATGCTATCTACTGGGGGAGGGGGGATATCAGAATGAACACTGTGACTCCTGTTGTCTTGGTAGGGTTGTCAAAATCCTTTGCCCGTTGTCATATTTTCTCAACATCATTTTTGTATAGATAATTTTTTGAGTGACTGTACAATCAAAGACAAAAGTCGTGTCACGGTTTTGTCCGAAGATTAAATATAACTGGTGAAACATTATGAGAGCCCTACCACAAGGCAGAGCGGCACCAAGAGTTTAGCCCTTTGGCATATGTTGTCACCAAATTTCAGGACACGACTTTTGTCTTACATTGTTCATGATGATAATTCTAATGCATAACATCAAATTGTACAATGAGTAGAATAGAATATTAGTTCATAGCTGAAATTATTAAAAAGAAATACAATGCAATATATCCCCAACTTACAAATGGGGTTAAACTTGAAATTTACAGTACGTACAGTATTTTATTTACCTGATGATTTATTTTTTTGCTTTCATTTACTACTGTATTTTGTCTCTATTTATTTTGTCTTAAATTAAGTGATTTTAGATGTATATAAGGACTTAGGCTATTATATAGTGGGATTTTAAACATTGTTTTGTAAGCACACTATGCACATAGCACGTGTTCCAACTTTTGTACAAATCCGACATACGAATGCCTTCAGGAACGGAACCCGTTCGTAACCCGGGGACCCCCTGTATATAAAAGAACAACTTCAAATTAAAAACCAAATAATTAAATAATTAACATAGATAAGAATAATTTATATAATAACATGGGCTAACCTACGGGGTATGGTATATACATCATTACAGTATCCATAACTTAATCATATTAAACTTACCCTAACCTCTGTTTATCATAGTGCTGGCTTTGTTTTGACTGTGGACTGGGCTAGCAGTTGTTTTTATAGTGTGACTACTGTGATGGGTGGGTGGCAGGCACTGACTAACGCGACGGTAGCTTTAGACTGAACAGGTCTATGATCTTTGTCCTTTATCCTAATAAAGTGAACTACAGTATTATACAGTATAGACACTTACCACCAATGGTGTAGTGATTTCCAGCAATATACGTTTTTATAACCACTCCAAGAACGTTATCCTCAGCATTACCTCATCCCAGAAACTAAATTAACAATTATCCTCACACATACTGTCCTTATCAACAAATAGTGTTTATTGTCCAACTCCAACATTATTGTATGACCCTTAAACTATCATTACACACACACACACATCTTCCTGTGAAAAATTAAGTGAATCCAGATATTCAGATAAAAACATTGATAATATAAAAGTTAAATGAGTTATGACTTAGGGATTATTTATTATGGGGTTATGGTTATAGTGTGACTCGCTGTTTGTCTCCACGGGGAGCAAGAGAGCCACATCATCACTTGTCCTGTGGCCGAGTTGTTTGTTTTGCTATTTATTTTTTTTACTTTATTTTCATCAGTAAGTTCTGATATGGTAATTATTTCTTGTACAAATGCTTCGTTTGGTGAGTAATTAGGCACACTCGACTTTGTCTTCTCGACGGTAATGTGGCGGTGACGTCTCTTCCCAGGATGTAAACAGCTGATCATATTGACGTATTTCGAAACACACTGCCGCTCGGTTCTGATGCTCAGTGTATGCTTATGAACCGTTCGGTACCGGTGGCTGCTCTCACGTCCACAAAAAAACGTAAAGTTACACCATATCATAGTAAGATCTTTCTGTTTAATATACCTGGGGGTCCCGGGCAGAGGAAGTTAGGTAGGTTTCTTTGGTGAAGTCTTCTAATAATGCTTCTGCCACTTGTTTTTCATATCTACTAAGATTAGGTTAAGTTTAATTAAGAAATAACCACATTTTTACACATTTGCACAAACTACAAAAGTCCTCTATAAAACACAGTGAATTTATGGGTGTTTTATAATAGTTTTCTTTGAAAGATGGGCTGCAGGTCAGTAGTCAGTAATTAAAAGAGGAAAGTTAACTTATTCCTATTGTATTAAGAAACAGGACTTAATATTTTATCATATGTCATATCCTTGCACTTAGCTATTACCGTGGAATAACCGCTTCACTCATACAGTTGCCAGGATTAACACTTCTTTTCATCAGTTTTCGAATCAGTGGACGAGGGGCACGACTATGATGTTTTGTACTTCGACTCTAGTAAAGCCGTCGACAGAGTCCCCCACGAGAGACTTAATACGGGAAGTGGAGGCTCATGGCATGAGAAGAGATATTACAAAATGGATTAGGGCGTGGTTACAGGACAGGAAACACCGAGTGAGCATTAATGGCACTAAAGCCGATTGGAGCAACGTCACTAGTGGGGGTACTCCAAGGCTCAGTATTTGGACCATTACTATTTATTATATACATAAACGACATAGATATCGGCGTAGACAGCAACATAGTAAATTTGCTGATGACACTAGAATAGGATGTGTAATTAAATCTGACGAGGACTCCGCAAAACTACAGGAAGATCTAAAAAAAATTTTGAATGGTCTGAAAAATGGCAGATGAAATTCATTGTGGACAAATGCAAAGTACTCCGTATAGGAGATGTAAACAGGGAACCCAGATACCAGATGAACAGCGATGTTATTGAGAAATTCGACGGCAAGAGAGATTTAGGAGTAATGATAAGTAGGAATCTTAAGCCAAGTAAACAATGTGTATTTGCTCGAAACAAAGCAAATAAGGTATTTGGGTTCATACAAAGGAGTGTTAGTTACGAGACTAGCGAGGTCATCCTAAAACTATATCTTGCGCTTGTGAGACCTCACTTGGATTACGCAGTTCAATTCTGGTCGCCGTATTACAGAATGGATATAGAATCCTTGGAAAGAATTCAGAGGAGAACGACAAGACTAATCCCGGGCATTAGGAACCTTGAGTACAGAGACAGGTTAAAGCTTCTTAATTTGCACTCCCTCGAGAGACGTAGAGTGAGGGGCGATATGATAGAGGTGTATAAATGGAAGTCAAGGCTAAACAAAGGGGACATTTCAAAGGTACTCAAACTATCCAACCAGGAGCGAACTCGTAGCAATGGTTTTAAATTTGACAAATTTAGATTTAGGCGCGAAATAGGTAAACATTGGTTTGGAAATAGAGTAGTGGATGAATGGAACAAGTTTCCAAATATCATGATTAACTCTAATACGATGGTTAGCTTCAAACATAGGTTGGATGGATATATGAGCACTAGGGGCTGGATGTAAATGGGACTGCCCAGTATGGACCAATAGGCCCGCTGCAGTTTCCTCCATTCTTATGTTGTTATAATACAGTACTATGCTTTACTGACTGGTACCTATGAAATGACTGCCATTACCAACTTGAACCCCCACCACCACCCACAGTCTACCAGTGCCTCACACACCCAGCTTATACTGAGCTGAGTTTCTCAGAGAAAGCTCACCTGTAATTCCTATTTACCTAATGGCCACCCACTGAGGGAAGGAGGCCAGTGTTCTGTGTAAGATCCCTCATTGCTCTTGATAATTTTGACAAGGACAATATATATGCCCTGTACTGTACTGTTCTTTATCCTTGCTTGGACCGTTCCCTAGGTCTACTAGCCTCTTCTGTGAAGAAGTATTTCCTTCTGTTCGTTCTACATGAGAACTTGGCGAACTAGTAGTTATGTCCCCTCGTGTTGGTGGTGCGTAATGTCACAAAGATGTGTCCCAGGTTCACGTTCTTCATCACTTGCAGTTTTTTTTAATGTTTCAGTGAGATTTGTCCTGTAGTGCCTTGTCTGAAGGGTTGTTAGTTCTAAGGCATTCAGTCTACTTGGGTAATGGAGATGACATACAGTACTGTAGTTTAGGAATCATCTTCGTCATGCTATGTTGCACCTATTATTTCTCCATCCAATAACTACCGGTAGGCCTTTTTCAAACATCATAGGCCTTGTGAATGGTTACAAAATATAGTGGATGGAGTTAGTACTAGCAGGCCTAGCCACACCAGAATGGTTGCCGTGACTAATCAAGTACGTACAGGAATTTTGGGTGTGGGTGATTACCATTGTGGGCGCCCCTTATGGTAACGTTATGAATACAGTATCATCCAGATTGTATGCAATTAAACCAGCTTGATTTTTCACCGTTTCTATTTTCCCATTTACCTACTGTACCTACCTTATTCTTCTAGCTGCCCAAAAGCCAATCTTCTTACTGGAGGGGGGGGGGGGGGGAATCCCTTTTGTTCCTCATTTTACCCAGGACAGGCAAAAGCTGAAAATATACAGTAGACAAATGACTTACTACATACAGTGGCATAGGGGAGTGGGTCGTTTAACAAAAGATATCATTACGAAAAGAAACATGAAGTGAACAAGTTATGTTTATAGTGGATGACAGGGGGGGGGGGGGGGTGTCATCATGAATGTGTTAAAATACAAATCATCCTCACTTCACCAATGGGGATGCTCCACACTTGGCTTATCTCGACCTTCAAAGGTGGAGCACGAATCCAACTGTTTCTGCCAAATCAATATGTCAGCCCACCTGATGAATACAGTACATTGCAGTACAAGGATTGTCAGTGGGATACATGATACAGTACAGTACAGTCTCTGTACCAAGAGACTGTACTATACTGTGACTTACAGTTGTTGGTTGTGTAAGATTTGTCTACATATTCCTTCCAGGGTAACCTTATTTTTGTAGGGTCTTTGTGTTCATTATTTGTGGTCTTGGAATACTGTACCTGTTTATTGACACAGGATAGGAGATAATTAGTGTTTTATATATATACCATACAACTGGAACCAATGGATAGCCTTTCTTATTTGGAGGAAATAGGCAGGTAAATCAACCAATCGTTTTTCTACAGCAACAAAATTACATACCGTAGATATACAGTACAGTACAGTCGGTCATAAAGAGAAGAGGAGTCAAGACAAGGGAAAATTTTTCAAGAAAATTGTATTGCACAAAAATAAGACGCTGCTGTATTTGGTTTTGTTCGGGGCTCATCTTTTAATATCATACATTAAGAAAGAACAAAAAATAAACAAAATTAACGGGACTCCAGTGTACAGGAAATGGTCGTGTATCACCCTGAGCTGTAGGTTATGCATTTTTTATATTATTATCATGTTATCAGTACCATGCGTAATGTCATTACTGTACTGTACAAGTTTTACATTATACAATCTTGCAAATGTGTGTGAAAAATAAATGGATTGTGTCGCATGTCGCCCCCAAGACTATTCTCACATAGTGTGCCTCCATTCAAGTCACATTTTCAGGTATACAGTACAGGATATAACAAGCACACCAGATTATTGGTAAATGTTAAAGATAGACAAGTTTCTTATATTGTTCACTAGTTACATTACTCTCTGTCCTCTGGTACTGTACACACCTGCCAGAGAAACTTTTGCAACATTTGAAATTTTTGGTGAAACATTTTGACAATTGACTTTTATTTATTACTTACTCTTTAAACTAACAAATGATACTCACATATGAACACTACATACAGTACAGTAGCTAGGGCAACATTTTGATACAGTACCAAGAAAACTTTGCTCACTGTAACTGTCTATGAGCTGTAACCTCTTCAAACTTTACCCCAAAATTTTGTCCGAAGCCGCCCACCCTGTTTATGAAGTACAGTTTACCCCCCCCCCCCCCCCCCCCCTTCTGGGTTATGGGATTAGTGAGCTGGAACTGAAATATTTATGACTTGTTGGTACAGGATTCCAGATGGTGAGGTATGGTGAGCTGTGGCATGGAGTGTGGCACCTGTCATGTCACCCTAAAAGAAAAGGTTGGTGTGATGGGTGCCTGATATAGTATCCAAAAGGTTGATAAATTACTGGCTAACATTGAGAGGAAACTAAAGGTATGGTATCATAGTTCTCCAGTCGTTACCCTGTTTCATGTGAACTGCCTCGTCTTGGGCTGTGCTTGAAAGCAGATTTGTTTATCAGTCCTTTATTTTATAACTTATATAGGTATGTGTAAATGCAAAAGATCAGCAGGTTTTCTGGCTGTCATTTTGGCATTTGTTTGAGAAAAACAATTAGAACTTTTAAATGTTGCCAAAAAGAAAGAGAACAAGTGAGGCACCATGCATTTTATGGGTTATTCGCGCCAGAATTTGAAACCGAGAAAAGCGCGTTTAAAGTTTTTCCAACTTCAAGTGTGCTTTGTTGTTTGATACAGCATTAATTTTTTAGGCATTTTGAAGCTAAAGGACTGTACTTGTAGATGGTAGATAGTATGTCATGAAGTAATGTCCAGGCAGTCCCCGACTTACGACGGGGTTAGGGACCCAAATCCTGGTCGTAAGTCGAAAATGCGAAAATAATACATAGAAAATCTAAAATGGGTGTCTCCTTTTCTTCTCAGCACCACAAAACTCTCACTTTTAAGCTTGCCAGCCATTTTAAAGGGAATTACAAATTAAATTTTGTCCGTACACAGCGCAATCACTAACGTCGGGACTCGAAAATACGTAATTTGAAAAAATTTTGTTATGACTGCGGCGGTTGCATGTCCGGGTGGTCGTAAGTCGAGGAATTCCCTGTACTTGGTTTTTGCAATGTTGATTGAAGCAACAAAACTCCGACCCGTTTATGGCTTTTTGGACTTTAAGCGATATCGGCGTGTAGATCCTGTCACAACAAAGGAAAACTGAGGGAGAGGGAGAAAGGGATTCTGCTTCATTGGCTGGAGGGGCCGTGATGTTGATAGCAGACGCTCACTGTCATTGGCCGAGACGGGGGAGGAGGCTGTAGGCTGGCCACTGATTGGCCGGCTGCTCCTCTCACTCACTTGCTGACTGGATGAGAGCACCTGACGACACGAAAGCCAAGCCCATAATTTCCTTTCTGCCACAAATTGATGTTCTACCCTATTTTTGAAGGACTTTAAACCTTATTTACAGTGTAGTAAGGAGATCTTTTCAACTACGGCACCATTGTACAGCATAAACCCAGCACGAAAATACAGTAGTGCTTTCCAACACAAGACGGGTTTCGCCCGGATGGTCTGAATGCACATTACGATGCGGGATGCCTCAAGTACTGTACTGTACTTGCCTCAACACTTGGTTACTGATAGTGAATCATGATTTTGTGTCATGAATACTTCACATCTCTTCATTTTCCCTCTACTGTAGATCAGCCTCACTGATCTCGACTTACTGGGTTAACCCCTTCAGTGTTCATAATGTCCGTGGTGGGTACTGACCCATTCACATTTATTTAGTTGAAATCATCAAAAAATACTCACTAGATTAACAAATTCTTTAACATCATTTAGATCAATATATTGTAGTTGGATACCAATACCGAGATGTTATATTAAGTGCCTATTTTTATATTAAGAAGGGCATTGCTGGGAGAAGTACTGGTGTTACAGTTTACCATTTGAATAGTACAGTATCTTTTAACTTTCTAGTGTTTACATCACCTTGGCTCCCCCCCCCTTCTACTTATAGCAGAACTTAGGGCACTTTTGGGAGCCCATCATCAGTGGCAAAAATTATGAAATTAAGACATCAAGTAGAAAAGATATTTACATAGTAAGCTCCAGGTGCGTTGTACCCTGCAGTATGTTTTTTGTGATACATTTTGTTTGGGAAAGATGAAAGGCAAGATAAGCACCTGTGTACTGTACATGCAAATTTTAGCCCAGCATAAATGAATTACAGGTAGTAAAAGTAAACTGAATCTGGTTCTTGTGAAACTGGTACCATACAGTATAAACAAGGATGACTTGTAGAAAATTCTTCTATGACGCTGATTGGATTGACTTTGAGCATCATCGTTTGTTTGGCATATTTTGTTGTGTTCCGTGAGATTTATGTGAACCTTAACACCCAGTTGCTGTCTACCTGAGATTTGTTATCTCAACAGGGTCATAAGATTACAGTATACTCCCATCATCAGGCTCTCTAATCAGTCATAATCTTTGTTTATGCTCCACAGTTAATTTGTGGAACACACTGCCCTGCATAATATAGGGTGGCTCCTTGGTCTTAAAAAAAAACCTTTTATATTTATGTATTTGTTGTTATTTGAATGTACTGCATCTTTTTTATGGTCTGTTGTGATTGGACTGATCATGCAGGACACACACACACACACACACACACACACACACACATATATATATATATATATATATATATATATATATATATATATATATATATATATACACACACACACACACGCAGTATAGTGATAATGGTAATGAATTGTGCATAAATTTTCATTTTCCCTCTTATGTATTCAGTACAGTACTGTATACTGTACTTGAGGGTTAGAACAAGCGCTTCATGCTGGCTTGCACATTCCAGGCCTGACTTTCCCCCATTCAGGGCACCAACAACTCCTCTTCCTCACAATACAATAATGTCTCATCACTTTCTACTTTCCCTTTGCCAGTCTTGTTAATTGTAGACCATATTTATCATTCATCTACTTGTTCCAGTTGAGTTTTCTTTCCCATTAATACTGTTAATGTCCTGTGCACGTTATGAGATTTACTTACACGTCTATACTGTACTAGACTGAAATTTTACCCCTGCTTGCATTCACCTTCAACATATCCCGTGTGATTCACTGATACAGTTTAGCTGTCTTGCATCCTCAACTGGAAGGCTGTTATAATTAAAAAAAAATTAGGTATTTCATAGTAATGCTCAATGTAGTTTTAAAAATTATTAAAAGTACCCGGTACATTTGGGAATTAAGAGAGAGAATGTGCATGTCCAGCTATAATATTCTTCACAATACTATACTGAAACTCATTGTACAGTGTGAGTTATGTACACCACAACACTTTCAACTTTATTTGTATGGATCCCTAGCAGAAGCAAATGCTGTACCTGGGTTTCAATGTAACAACAATCTTTTGACTGAAAGGCTGTTGTCTGATAGGTGGAACTTTCTATCTCAACAACTGTTAGGTTTATTCTCATTAAACTAAGAACATGTGTCTAGTACAGTACCAAGAGCAGGTGATACAGCTCCAGGTATAGTGTGGTACTGTCACCTGGCCTTCTGTCAGGGGTGACTTATCCCCTCGAGTTGCCTACAACTCCTCAGATACCGGTACTGGTATGCTTAGTTAGGCTGTTTCTCCAGAGTACTGTACTGTACTGTTCTGTTCTGTTCTGTACTGTACTGTACTGTTACTGTACTGTTACTGTAAACCATTGAAGTAGGTTGACTAATGTTAACAAAATCTTGAGGTAATGCATCTTAATGAGAGGCTGTTGAGATGACTCGGTCAAAGTTCAAGATGACAGGAAAGTCATAATCTAGTTTGGATCATAACTCCTGCATCAATACAGATACTGTACCTGTACAATGAGGCTTATGGATACAACTTTACGTAAATATGTATGATACAGTACAGTATCATTAAAGTGCAGAGCAATAAATTCAGTTGTCTAGGTCAAAGGTCAAGGTTGTAGCTGAGTCAAACTTGTTTGAAGCATGATGGTTGATGATGGTTGTATTATTCTAGTATTAAGGTAAAACTTGACATGAAGGCATTATAGTTTTGCTGTTTTCTGGGTAAGAAAAAATCTTCAATGTTCATTAATGAAGTCCAGTCTTTTGCAAGTTTCTACAACTATTAAAGAAAAGTAGGGTGCAGTACATTACAGTGGTGCCATTTTTTAAAGTTGTGTGAACAGTATTGCATATTGCAGTTTTCTAGGTGAAAACTGTCAATTTCTTTCTTTGTCTGATTTTTTTTATCTCTTAAAATATTAAATATGATAATGAAATTATAAATTAAAAACACACCTCTTTGCTGATGGTAATGGTAGGCCTCTTGGGACTGAGATCTGGTTATGACCATTTAAACTAGACAGTTGTTTAGTGTACTGTATAATGGAGGAAACTTAATTTTTTCTGGATTATCATTAAGAAATACAGTACGTAATAAAGAGTACTGTACTGTACTAGTTTTAGTTGAACAAGAAATAACTAACCAAATAATTTATCTTGGTTGTAAGATGAGAGGGGGGGGAGATAGACTTGGAGAACATAGCGGTACCTACTGTATTGATTAACTGTGTCAGTTATCGATACCATATACAGCAGTACAGTGGTCCCGCGGTTAATGAAAACAGTTCGTTTCACAGAGTCGTTTGTTAACCGAATCCATTATTTCAATGGGATATTGGGTACGGTAATTGGTTCCAGCTCACAGAAAAGTACATACAAAGTATAAACAAAATGCAGTAAAGTTCACTTACTTTGAGGTGTGTATGTAGAAGGTTCCTGGTTGATGATGATGATGGGAATTAGAAGTGGGGGTGGAGGAGAAGGGAGAAGAGAAGGAAGTGGGGGTGGAAGAGGAGGAAGTGGGGGTGGAGGAGAAGGGAGAAGAGAAGGAAGTGGGGGTGGAAGAGAAGGGAGAAGAGAAGGAAGTGGGGTGGAGGAGAAGGGCGAAGAGAAGGAAGTGGGGGTGGAGGAGAAGGGAGAAGAGAAGGAAGTGGGGTGGAGGAGAAGGGAGAAGAGAAGGAAGTGGGGGTGGAGGAGAAGGGAGAAGAGAAGGAAGTGGGGTGGAGGAGAAGGGAGAAGAGAAGGAAGTGGGGTGGAGGAGAAGGGAGAAGAGAAGGAAGTGGGGGCAGAGGAGAGAAGCATTTTAATGCTTCTTGGAAGCAATAATTGTAGACAGCTGATGCCGACATGCCATATTCTTTACTCAGTACATTGGTTCTAATGCCTTTTTCATGTTTCTTAATAATTTCCTGTTTCACTTGAATTGAAATCGTCTTTCTTTGGACCCATGCTTGATGCAGTAATTTCACCAATAAAATTTAAGTTCACTATGTGTAATTAAATCAACACTGCACTGTGCTATATGTTATCAATATGTTAACTAAATTTCAGAATGACCAATAATTTTAACATAAAAACATAAAAATACTCTGTATTCAAGAGAGCGACACACACGATGTTTCCGCCACTGTAAACAAAGTTAAACTGATGCTTTGGCAGGTGAGTCAAGCGGCTGATGGGCGCACAAAAAACTAGTTCCCTGTACTGCATATATTATCAATTTGTTAACTAAATTATAAAATGGCTAATAATTTTAATAAAAAAAATGCAAAAATATTAAAGAACACAACCTTCTTGATATTTACTCCACTGGAAACGATTGTAAACATAGAACCGATTACTGTATTGGCGGACTAGCTGATCAGCTGATGCTCACAACAAAACGTGTTTTTCTTAAGGTTTTTGTTAATCGAAGTTTTGTTCGTTAACCGAATTGAAGATCCTTATGGGAGGTAATTCATTAACCAAAATTTTGTTAATCGAACAGTTGGTTAACCGAGGAACCACTGTATCTGCACTCATTAGCCGAGTCAGTTATGATCAAGTTGGTCAGTTTGTTTGGTAGTTAAGGCTGTAACTTATTGATATTTAAATTATTTATTTACTCTATATGTGTATTTCACTTTTAGCACATCCTGTATCAGGAATTAAAAAATTTGTAAAACTACCAATAAATTGTGTACTGTATAAACTATGGAATACAGTCAGTTCTGCTATAATGCGATAGTTGTGTTCTTGTAAAACCTCGCATTGTAGATATTCGCGCAATAGAAATAACAGGGCTTATGGAGAAAATAGGGTTAGGTGCAGATTACTCAAAATTGAAAAAAGTTAGCTGAACACAAAGGATAGAAGTCTAAATAAATGTTGCATTCATATCTAATAATGAAATCATACAGTAAATGTAACACAGTTAATACCACAAAATAGGAGAAATAGTAAGCAAAAATCACTAAGGACGCTTCAAAAACAACCCATGTGTTTCAACTGATTGTGTGATGGAAACAGAGAGCGCGGGCTTAAATTACTGTTAGTCCGCACTGTGAAACATTATTTTTATTTATTGTTTTCATACAGTATTTATGGGAACAGCTAAATTTGCAAAAATAAAGAATGAAATTTATAGAGTCCCTATCAAATAACACATCACAAACAAAACACATGAATCAGTTGAAAATGTGATGTCGAACGTGAACTGTAAACACTCCGTAACCCCACGCCAAGCGACAGTACACTTAAAACGTTGGAGTGGAATCGAGATACAGCCAACACGTGTTTGCGTTTTACAGATATCGCTCTTCTATTCGTCCATCGCGTTGTAGCCAATTCGCGTTGACAAAACACGCGTTGTAGCAGAAACGACTGTAGTTTTATATATATATATATATATATATATATATCTGATAATCACAAGGAAAGAAGAAAACACGAAGTTCCCAAGCGCTTTCGTGTAATTCACATCTTCAGGGGTGAGTACAGACTAGTCTGTGTATATATGTATATATATACAGTCTACGCGGAAGGTTAAGGCACACCGTGGGGAAAAAATAAAAAAATCATGGTAAGGCAATAAAAAAATGAAAATAACACTCACCCACCCCTCTTAGTATTTTGTTGTGTTTCCCTTCCTCTTCAGCACCTCTTTTAGTCATTGTGGAACACTGTCTACAAGGTTTTGCAGGTGCTGTGGGGTGAAATTGGCCCACAGTTGCTTAATTGCTGTGGTGACCTTGGGGACGGACGAGGTGTCGAGGTCACGTAGGCGACGTTTCATGAGCCCCCAAAGGTTCTCAATAGGGTTGATGTCAGCGGAATTGCCAGGCCAGTCCTTAAAATATGAAACCTGGCAATCCTCCAACCACTGTGTAACCGACTTGGCTGTGTGGCAGGGAGTACCGTCCTGCATGAACACGACGGCGCGTGTTTTCTCAAACGAGTCAGGCAGAACGTCACAGAGAAGCTCGAGGTACACACCCTGGTTAACTTTAATGTTTTTTTCAAGCACAACCAACTCACCAACACCATAATAAGTGAAACAACCCCATACCACCACTGAATCAGGATGCTTGACCGTCTTGACGGTGTACCTGGGGTCGAGCGGGTCAGAGTCTGGCCGGCGTACACCCTATCGTGACCACAACCACTCACTGTAAACGTGGCTTCATCACTCCACAGGATGTTCCTCCAATCCTGAAGGGACCAGACACTGTACTTCTTCGCAAAAGTGATCCTCTTCTTCTTCTGGGCAGCAGTCAGCAGGGGCTTACGGCGTGGTCGGTAGGCGCGATGACCGAGATCGTCATGAAGAAGCTGCTGCACCGACCTTAAGAAGACGTGACCAAGGAATCCGGGGTTAGCTTGCTTTAATTCCCGGGCCGTGAGCTTAGGATTAGCATTAACTTGCCTAGCAATCACCTTCCTGGTTCTAGGAGACGTAAGCCGTGGTCGCCCAGACCTGGGTTTAGGGGTAGGCAACTCTTCCTGGCTGTTTGCCTCAAACTCCGAGATGAATCGGTACACTGACCGCCGGCACACACCGGTTAATTCAACTATTTCAGTAACTTTATGATTAGCCTTGTATAAACCAATCACCTGTGCAATATCCTCAAGCTTAGTAACTCTCCTGGACATCTTTAAGACCCAGAAATCACACGATAAAGCACTGTAACTCAGGCGTAAAATCACGGCACGTGGCGCTCACATGGGTACAATAACCTCCACCCACGCAACCTAAACAAAGACTGAGCGGTTGCTGCTATGTGACAGCTGTCGCCTAAGGGTTCCAGATGCCGTTAGAATTGTGACTAAATATTTCTGATCAAAATTTATCCCTATCTTGAGGGTAAAACGATTTGTGCTAAAAGTGAAGTCACAGCCCAATTTGTGCCTTAACCTTCCGCGTAGACTGTGTATATATATATATATATATATATATATATATATATATATTATATATATATATATATATATTATATATATATATATACAGGTAGTCGTCGACTTACGACCTATGCGACTTACGTCTGTTCGACTTTACGACCGGCGGTACGACAGTTTTGGCCCCAGCCTCCTGGCGCTGCCGGGAGCTGGAGCCGCGCGCATCCCCGCGCTCAATTACAAACACGCTCGCTGGTACAGCACACTTCCCTCCGTGTCTGTTTGCCTTGTGCCTTTCTTTTGTCTTGGAAATTTTTCTTGAACCACCACCCCCCCCCCCCCAAGATGTCTACCAAGAGGAAACTGTCTTCATCTACTCCTCAACCTGCCACTAAGGGATTATCAGAAGGTTTATCTCTACTGAATAAACTTCTTGCCCATTTTGAAGGAATGGACCCAAACATCGAACAATTTGCAAGGATTGAGCGGATGGCACGCAATTCGTTTCGTCCGTATCAAGAAATTTACGAGGAGAAGAAGAAACGAACAATTCAGACAAAGCTCACCATGTTCATGAAAAAAACAACTCCTCCGGCTACCCCAAAGGCTGCCCCAGCTGACGACATCGACGATCCACAGCCAAGCACCAGCGGCCAATAAGATGTTTTTTGTATGTGTTTGTATGTTTTGCAACTAAAATGTTTTATATGTTTTGCACCTGTATTTTTTTTTTTTGTATGTTGTGTAAATAATAAACCAATTGTACTGTAGTATGCAGTGATTTACTTAAACCTGACGACCGTAACAATAATGAACAAAGAAAATGTTGATAAAATATGACTTAAAGATGATTATATTATCATTACACATTATAATATACGTAAGGTAATTATAACATAGGCCGACTTACGACCAGATCAACTTACGACCGGGCGGCCGTAACCAATCTAGGTCGTAAGTCGATGACTACATATATATATATATATATATATATATGCATGCTTGTGGGCCGTGGGTTCGAATCCTGGCGGGTTGAGGTGTTGATTGTATGTAGAAGTCCGCGTGCTTTATTGGGCTAATGAAATATATATGGATCCTCGTGTTTCGAAGCCGGATTTGGTAAAACGTTACTCTGACCACCTAAGTGGTGCGGGTGGTCCCCATTAGAGGTTCACGGCGCCATAAGCTCGTTGAACAGGCTTTGTGTGAAATATAACAAAGTCTAGGACTGCTTTTAGCATCCTGGTGGTCCAGCGGTTAGCGTTCCCCGGTCACAGTCATAGGCTTGTGGGCCGTGGGTTCGAATCCTGGCGGGTTGAGGTGTTGATTATATATATACATACACACAGTTAACCCTCACTTTACGCGGTTAATGTAACCCGGAGGTTACCGCGGAAAGCGAGAAACGCGTAAAGTGAATAACATAACATATGGGATTAATTGAAATGGAGTCCAGGCCGATCCCCAAACTCCACTTTTTGACGACACACAACTATGTTGTAGTAAAAATTTTATCTTAACTTTATGATGGTATGAAAAAACAAGTAATATAGAAGAGGTTAGGTTAGGAAAAATAAAGGTTAACATAGGAAAAATAAAGGTTAGGTTAGAAAACTAAAAATTTGGTGTAACACTTACGGTAGTAGAAGAGATGGGTCGGCATACGGGGATGGAGGCTGGTTCCGAGGCAGAGGGCAGATTACTGGCCCTCAGGTGAATCACCATTACTAGGTGAATCACCATCAGTCACTTACAGTTGTCAGGGCTTCCCTGATAAATCCCTCAAAGTCATCTTCACTGTCACTATCACTGGCTTGGGCTGGCTGTGGTGGGTTGCGGGCGAAGAAATCTGTTATGGTTTGCTGACGGCTGGCGTATACATGGAGTGGCATTGAGGGATGAAACTGCCGCGGCTAGGTCAAGCGTCGTCTTTCCTCCCTCCCTCCCTTCCCCCCCCGGGTGGACACGTTATAATACTTTAAGCCAATTACAGCTAGCAGCAGAGGGGGGTAGGGATGCATGGCCAATCACAGGTCTGATACGTCATATGACGTCAGTGATAACGCAACAAAGACACACACTGCGTAACCTTACTGCGCCGCTTGCCCAAGCGGAGGGAGAGGCAGGCAGGCGGGCGGGTGGCCGGGTGGGACGAATCTAAAAATAGCGTCGCGCCGGACACTCTCCGCGTAATGGGGTTCACGTACCGCGTAATGTGATCACGTGAGGTTCTGGCAAGGCACCGTGTAAACGTGGAAACGCGGAATGCGGGACCACGTAAAGTGAGGGTTAACTGTATGTGTGTATATATATATATATATATATATATATTATATATATATATATATATATATATATATATATATATATATATATATATATATATATATATATATATATATATATATATACACCATTTTTAGTCCATTTAACACGCGGACTTTGAACATACAATCAACGACCTCACCAGCAAGGAATCGAACCCTCGACCTACTGGGTGTGACTAGGGAACGCTTACCGGCTAGGCCACAAGGACACTAAAAGCAGTTCTCGACTCTGTTATATTTCACACAAAGCCTGTTCATCGAGCTGATGGCGCCGTGAACCTCATTGGGAAACTGCCCGTGCCTCGTATGTGGTGTCAGTAGCATTTTACCGAATCCAGCTGGTATGAAACGCGAGGTACATATATATACTTCATTTTTAGTCCATTTAACACGCGGACTTTGAACATACATACATATATATATATATATATATATATATATATATATATATATATATATATTATATATATATATATATATATATATATATATATATATATATTACTGCAGTGTACCATATAACCATTAACCCCTACGCCCCTGCTGACGTTCCGGATCGTGCGCCTTTTCCCGCCATTGTTTGAATGCCCAGCATGAGTTATAAGGCTCCAGCATGACTATTTGGTGGTCACACCACACACAGGATGGCGTGGATGGTGTCTCTGTGGTCAGTACGCATTAGCCTGCACCCATGGAGAGTTGTCCCTCAACCTGTAGACACCCTGTGCGTGTGTGTCGCCGAGCACTTTTTATGAAAAATAATACAAATAAGATAAATTCAAAATGAAATATTTATAGGAAATAAGTATTTTGGTCAGTAAATATATGCATTACTGGCCATCCCGGGCACAAAGGCAAGCAGAAAATTGCCACCAAGTGCGTAGTGACCACGAGCACTGGCCGTCAAAACAACACTGTCCCCTTATCTTCCGCACCACTGCTGCCACAGGGAAGTTTATAGAGGGTCAATATATAGTTTTTCTTACTTCTGTTTTTATTGTTTTATCATTTAAAATGGTTAACAATTATTTTGGAAAAGTTGATTTTCTCGATTTACCCCACGTGGGGGACACAACCAGCAGCACCCTAGCCCGGGGGTGGGGGGGGGGGGTGGGTTATAAACAATAAAAGTAATAGTATTGCGTACCGTACAGTGTACCTGACCTGAAACATACTATATTGTGTTCCAGTGCTGTAAACAGGGTGGGCGGCTTCGGACAAAATTTTGGGGTAAAGTTTGAAGAGGTTACAGCTCATAGACAATTACAGTGAGCAAAGTTTTCTTGGTACTGTATCAAAATGTTACCCTAGCTACTGTACTGTATGTAGTGTTCATATGTGAGTATCATTTGTTAGTTTAAAGAGTAAGTAATAAATAAAAGTCAATTGTCAAAATGTTTCACCAAAAATTTCAAATGTTGCAAAAGTTTCTCTGGCAGGTGTGTACAGTACCAGAGGACAGAGAGTAATGTAACTAGTGAACAATATAAGAAACTTGTCTATCTTTAACATTTACCAATAATCTGGTGTGCTTGTTATATCCTGTACTGTATACCTGTTTTTCTTTTAATGGAGTTTGATTATTGACTTCTATATACAGTATGTGACTTACCCCTCTGTTGTCAGTTGCTCCTGTCAGAGATTACTCCTAGCTCTCCTCCCTTGCCATTCTAACTTGTATATCTCTTGGCCCAGTTGTTATCCATTCTTTCCACATGTATGAACTGTCTCAGCCTAACTTTACACAAAACCCCACCAATACTCTCTTAGCTCTGCATGGGGTTTCCTATCTCAGTTCGGCATCACATTACACATCCATCTCACCATTATCACTTCAGTTTGATGGAGTCTACATATAGACTACCTATAAAAAAAATGGTAATGTTAAATTGTTATCTAATTGCAAGTGTTTCCGCTTTGGATACTTTAGAATGAAATTGATATTAAATGTTACAGGTGTTATGGGGTCATGTGGATTGTGACCGTCGGCTTTTTCTCACTGTTAAGACCACCGTCAACAGGTCAAACACTGTCACTGGCACATGTCAATGGCAAGACCTGTACTGGTATCTTGACAAAGGGTACTGGCAGACCATCTGAAGAGGGGGCCTTGGGAGGCCACTTGCAGATGTGGTGAAGAAATACTGGGAGGCAGAAAGATTATTCTTTACCCTCAGGGTACACTATCCCTGCCTTGTGGGTACCCTCAGCTCTCCTTCCCCCTTGGATCTGCTACTGACACTTCTGGTGCAAACAACAGGTCTCCTACAAGACCCACAATTCTTGACCATTGTCAGGTCAGGTCAGTCCCTTCTGAATAATGATATTCTTCCACCCTTTTGTGGTACAGTATTAACCAGGTAGCATACTGTATCATGGTAATGCTGTATTGTACACGGTGATTTGAGCTAGGTCAAGTCAGGTCAGTAGAGTATGCACCTATTGGTCACTGCTTTTTCTGATTATTGGTCTCTATAGTTGCTGAAACTAACACTGTACAAGGCAACTTCAAATTCTCTTCATCTCTTGTGAAATTGAAGTACTGTACAGCATGCCCTAAAAGTTGGTGGGGTTTAGGTTCTCAAAATGACTGCGAATAACGTCTGCTGACGGGGGGGGGGGGGGGGTCATACTCGTGTGCAAAGAAATGTATTCAGTCTCTCTTCGACTTACTTACTTACTTACTTACTTACGACTGGGTTCCGTCCTGACGACCAGGTCGTAAGTCGAAAAGGCGAAAATGATACATAGAAAATCTAAAATGGGTGTCTCTTATTCTTCTCAGCACCATGAGAACTCTCACTTTTATGCTTGCCAGCCATTTTAAATGGAATTACAAACGAAAATTTTGTCAGTTCTGTATACAGCGCAATTACTAATGTCGGGACTCAAAAATACGTAGTGTTAAAAATATTTTATACGACCACGGCCATCGTATGTCCGGGTTGTCGTAAGTCAAGGAGAGACTTTATTCCCTTTGCATTATATATTGTCAATAATTGTACTGTAAAAACATAAAAATAGTTTATGTTCAAGAGTCTCAAGCAAGAAGCTTCCTCCACTGAGCAGGGACACACACTGACGCCATTTTGGGTGTGTTGAGTGGCTGTTTGGCGCGCTAAAAACTAGTTCCCTGTGCTTCAATTATGTTAAATAATTGTTAAAATTACTAAAAACTTTAATACTGTATAAGACTTGGAAAATTATTGAATACCCGGTAGTACAACCTTCTTGATATTTACTCAAATGGTTACGAATTTAAGCCCTAAAACCGATTACTGTATTGGCGGACTAATACTATAGCTGGTGAGCAGGCGAAAACATGTTAGGAAAAATTCGTAAGGAATTCGTAAACCAAAATTTTTTCGTTAACCGAAGTGAAGAATCTTATGGAAGGTAATTCGTTAACCGAGGCGTTCATTAACCGAGGGATCACTGTATTTTCATTATTAAAGTACAAACCAAAATCTACCCTACAATCCCACATAGTGGAGTAAGTCCATTACAAAAGGTGAGAATAAAAACCTGATAACTGGCAACTGCTGAACCCTGGTGGTGGTTGTGATGACAAAGGACATGGTTTTGGTGGTATATGGTGAGCCAGGCTGTGGCATCACAAGTGTAGGCCACTGAGGACAGGAGGGTGGTGAGCAATAAGTTATTGCACATAATTCCAAGTTGATAACAGAAAGTTAATTTGAGGCTCCACCAGCCTTATGTCTCACTACAGTGCCTATCAATCATTGACTTAGTACAGTACAGTGCTTTATAAATTTTGATGCACAGCTTTAAATTCACGGTGCCAAATGCAAATTGTTTTGAGACGACTAAACTGTACCCTGACGCGATATTGGTAAATCGGCCGAAAACGACGATAGCAGTTAAAGGGTTAATATTCAGAAGATACTGAATATAAATGCCTAGTTGAGGCAATTAGGTAATGAGTTTGTATAACGAAGTTAATGATCAGTGTTGGGTTAATGAAAACATTAGACTTTTCAGGAAGAGGTGTTATTGTGTACTGTACAGTACAAAATAGCAATCATACAGTATTTCAGTACAATACAGTACTTAAAAGGGAAAGTTAAAATATTTGTTTACCCTGAAAGCACAATATTTGTTTACCCTGAAATCTATCACATGGAGTTGGGCGGTAAAGTGGCGCTCACCCTGGGGTCGGTGACTTTATCCCGGGCACTCCCAGCTGGAAATGGGTATTTTTTTAGTTTACAACTTGGGGAAGTGAAGGCGGGCGAGTGCAGTACCGGCCATGCTGCCTCCTGGTGTACCGAAGGCTTAGTATACAGTGTGCTGTATCCACACTGTCCGTAACGGGCAGTCATGCCTATAAGATCTGCTTTCACTTTTCAATACTTTCATGAATGCTGATTATTGCAATGAACAAGTATTTGGAGGGGGGGGTGGTTGAGTTTCCATTTTACCATCAATAAATCTATAGAGCATTGTATTATTTTTTTAAGCCATTTTTTAAATGTACAGTACTGTATTTGCTTTATTTTTTATGATGATTTTAAAATTTACAATGTAAATGTGGCCATTTTTCATATATGCAGGTTGCCTGAAATATTAACCAGAAAGTAGTTGGGGGGGGGGGGGGATCAAAGGGCCATATTTGAAAATTTCACTTAATTTTTTCTGAAATTTGCAGACTATTGATGCCCAAAGTAAATACTGTACATAACGTACCCAGCGAGATGCTATTGGTTTGATTTACCCCCCGGCACTGGGCTAAGGTTAGGACCTCCTATGTGGGTGTACAGTGTTTGGGAAAATTTAAACAACAAATAAAAGATAATTCTAATATTACACTCTGGTCATACATGATATAAACAGTAAAGAAATACATGTCCTTACCACAGGTTGGCATCACGGGGGCTAGGAAGAGTCGTGAAGTGACGTGTGTGTGACGCAGTGGGGTGAGGTTGGTCATAAACAGCACTTGTTTTATTGTTTACTATTTATACTAGGTACACTTTATTACTGCCTCCAGTAACTGATGATAAATATGCTGATGGTCAAGATAGGGGTCATGGGTACAAACATGATGAGATCCCTACATCACTGATACAGTGGCTGGGAGGCTTACACACAAGTGTGAGTGACTGAAAGATAATGCTTACCAACATGATATAGCCAGGCCTGCTTGGTGATTTAAACAGTACAGTACTGCAAAATTACGAGACGCCATATGCTTTGGTGTCTTCCAGTTGTAACGTGCAGTACAGATGGTACAGTAATATATATATATATATATATATATATATATATATATATATATATTATATAATATATATATATATATATATATATTAATAATTATATATATATATATCTTCAGGGGTGAGTACAGACTAGTCTGTACTCACCCCTGAAGATGTGAATTACACGAAAGCGCTTGGGAACTTCGTGTTTTCTTCTTTCCTGGTGGTTATCAGCATATACCTAGATCACGCGCACCTACAGTGATTTACTTGCATATATATATATATATATATATATGTATATATATGTATATATATATATATATATATATATATATATATATATATATATATATATATATATATATATATATATGTATATATATATAGATATATATATATGCATGCATGCATGCTGATAACCACAAGGAAAGAAGAAAACACGAAGTTCCCAAGCGCTTTCGTGTAATTCACATCTTCAGGGGTGAGTACAGACTAAAGAGAAGTACAAAACAAGTTGTATATATACAGAGGAGGGTGAGACCAGGTCCACAATGGTCAGGTATTAGGTAATGACCCCACTAATCTTTAAATAGCACTGCACCAGTCAGTAGTCAGGTCAGAGGGTAAGGTGACCCAACCTTCTCACCTGTTTTCTTCTTTCCTTGTGGTTAGTATATATATATATATATATATATATATATATATATATATATATATATTATATATATATATATATATATATGTATGTATATATATATATATTTATTACTGTACCATCTGTACTGCACGTTACAACTGGAAGACACCAAAGCACTGTTAAAAAAAAATAGTCGGCAAGATCCAGTACAGTACTATCCATAAAAAAGGAAGGCGTCAGATGCCTCTTCTGCTCACACGTGCCGTTCATAACACACACATACAAAGGAATACGTAACTACACCAAGCCGAACCTACTTTAAACACATTGCTCAGATACAAAGAAATTTAAAAAAATAATTTACAAGAAATTATTCTGTGGTGAATACTCAAGTGTAACATTGGTGTTGTAGCGAACAAGGCAAAGACTTACAAATCCCTAGGATGCCGTGGGAGCATTACAGGAAACGGGGATATACTGTACATACCCACAAGGCTGTTTATGTGGTTATGAACAAACTCACAGTGGAACAAGACACTGGATTATGAGACACATACTTGATGAGAAGCACCACATGGACAACTTTATGCTAACAATGAACAACATATTTCTGTGTACTGTATTGGGCTGTGCTCGTGTGATCACCTAAAGTTTCTACGCTCTCTGCATCAATTATATATGGCCTCTTAAGTGACCCGAAGACCCCACTGTAGTTGTTAGTGACCCAAAAAAGAAAAGAGCTTCCCAGAACATTGTGCACAAGGTTGAAATATTACTGAAATTAAACCATGGAGTGTCATCTGTTTTTCAACTTTGTGAAATCTATGGTGTTGGTTCCTCAACAATTTATGATTTAAAAAGGCAGAAAGACCCCCCCCCCCCTTATACAGGGTAAATTGGATTTGCCGTTGATGCCGTTAAATTGGGGTTCAATCTGTGGTACAGTACTACTCTACTGTAGCTAGGAATTCAGTACCACAGGTAACTTGAAGAAACATTTACTGTTACAACATTATTTTGTGGACTTAGAAAAATCTTGTTGTTTATGAATATCTGTTTCACCAGTCATGTCATTTCTTAATACTGCACTGGCTGAGGCAGCATTGACGGGTGTGAAGTTTATATGGTACAGTATATCTATGTAAAGTACTTAAATACAGATTTAATTTAACAGTAATTGTTGCTACTTCCTGAATTACTATGGGAGTTATGTGGTCTGATTCATGCAGTTACAGGGTAAAAGTGGACCAGGGCCAGTGTGGATCAGCACCAAGGCCAGTGTGGATCAGTGACAGAATTCCTTTAAGATGTTGTTTTCATGACACTTGTGGTCTAAATGCACACTTCAATGCCAAATTTCAGGCATATTTAAAACAGCATCTGTGCATAGCTAACAACCACACAATCGGGCACTGCTTTATATACATACAGCTCCTCCCTGACTTAAAACGGGGTTAGGGACCCAAATCTAGGTCGTAAGTTGAAATGGTCAAGTCGAAAATCCTTAAATAATACATAGAAAATCTAAAATGGGTCTCTCTTTTTCTTCTCAGCACCACAAAACTCTCACTTTTAAGCTTGCCAACCATTTTAAAGTGAATTACAAACGAAAATTTTGTCTGTGTACTGACGTTGGGATCTTGAAAATACGTAATTTGACAAAATTTTGGTACGACCGAGGCAGGTCGTAAGTCGGGGAGGAGCTGTATTGTACAATACTAGATAGTACTGTACTGGTATCAAGCTTAGTTGTGTGATCCCATTTTATAATATAGGGCTCATGAGATATACTTGTGTAGTCCCACATTACCAGTAAGGTACCTGTACTGTACCAGGTTTGTGGTGGCAGGGCAGTAGTGCTGTATGATTTTTCCCTTGTTCCAGTGGGTGAGTGAGTAGCTATGACCATTCTCCTGATCCATTCTGTGATTGTAAGATATTGTTTCTGAGACAGCATTGTGGCATCATCCCCTTGAGGCTTTGTAGTTTTGCATAACCTTTGAATTTGTGTTGTTCTGCCGTTATCATGGAACTGTGACTAATATTGGGGAAGTCCTGTTGTTCCTCATAGGAACATTATACAGGGTATAAGGCTGTTCCGTAGATCAACAAGCTCTTCATTGTCTCTGACCAGGTTTTAGAACTTAGGTTGTTTGGATTGGGTCAGCCTTGATGCAGTGATCCCTCTCACATTTGTGATTCTTGATACCAATTACAGGAAGTTTATTGCTGAGAATTTAAATTATAACGTTTTGGAGTACGTACACCGGACCCGGCTTTGCGGAAATTGTTTATGAAAACTTATTCCTCTAGACATTGCAAATCGCTACCACTAAAATCAGGATATGGAATGTAAATTTTCTGTTAGGGAAATAAAAAAAAATAATTATATTGTATACTGTATATATACAGTATAGTCTATATTTCCGCGGTCAATTGAACCCGTGGAGGTCCGCGTAAAACGAGAAACGCGTAAACGATATAACAGAACATATGGGATTAATTGAAACAGAGACTGGGCCGACCCCCAAACTACACTTTTTCCGACACAATACGTACGTTGTAGTAAGAAGAACATCTTAATTTTATGATGGTATGCACACACAATTAATATTTAAGAGAAATATCAATAATATTAGGTTTTTTAACACTTACATTAGTAGAAAAGATGGCTGGGCACACGGGGAGGGGGGGGGTTGGTTCCGAGGCAGAGGGCAGATTATTGGCCCTCACCTGTATCAATTGTATCACTATCCACCACAGAGGCTTGCAGGGCCTCTTTGTCAAACTCCTCAAAGTCCATATCCTCACTATCACTGACTTGGGCCGTGGGTGGCGGGTGAAGAACTCGGTAATGTTTTGTTGACTGGGCGACCTTGTGCGCACCCTGCCCGCGCCACTGCCGCGTAAATGATGGAATGAACCGTGTAAATAAAAATTGTTTGTCTGGCAAGGTGTCGCTTAAATGACCAAACGCGTATACCAAATCCGCGTAAATCGAAACTATACTGTAGTACTGTATATATTTGTAATCACTGAATGCAAAAAAAAAATAAATAAATAAAAAAAAATATTTATCTTAAGAAATTCAAATTGTATTTGCACTTTGGTGATGTTGGTAGCGGGCTTTGTTTTAAATTTGGGAGTGTTGCTTATGGTGTGCCTCCGTGTGTAGCTGCTGTTCTTTCACGATTTTTCCCTCAAACTGTATTTCTCCTCAAGATGTCTGCAAAAAGCACGGTACTGTACATAAAGGAATTACTCTGGAGGTTTGATGCTGGAGATAAACTTGGTGCCATTGCTAAAACTTATGTTCGGGTACCGGTATTTTTATGTACAATATTTACTATTATTTATCGTACGTAAAATTTTAAAATGTCTAAACTATATTTAATACTTGTGTGTTAAGAAATGTATACTACGTGTATTGCCATTTGTAAGGCCTGTACGTATTACTGTATTTGTATTGACCCAAAAAATTAATTGGAGCGTGTGGGAAAAAATGGTTCATATTGAGGAAGTTCACGTTACAGCCACTTTCACAAGAACACGTCCATTTTGTAATACATACAGTAGGTCTGGTATACCTTAAAATAGTATTAGGATAGGTTTATAATGGAGAGTGCAAATTAGTCCTGGAATTTGACAGTATGACAGTCCATAGCTGGCAACTGGTGTGCACCAGCTATGTTTGAATTCATGTAGAGGGCAACCTTTATCTCCATGTTTAGAGCTGAAGGACATGTTTGAGAGGTTTAAAAATACCAACAGCAGAGACACCATGTTGCTAATTAATCTGTGCTGCACATCCCTTCCTTCTTGATAGAATAGTGTTTACATCTTAAAGGGGTGGCCACTCTAGACGGTACAAAAATGTCTTCACCTTTTTTTAACTTTCTATTATATTTGAACTTCATGTGTCAAATAATTTTGATTCTTGTCTAATCTTTCATGTTAATTAGGATTGCTGGTTTGGACCTAAGGTAGCCCCAGTTCACCCAGCTGTGAATAGGTTTGTAACTACAGTTAGGGAAGATAAAGTGGTCAAGTGCAGTGGGTCGCACTGTTTCCTTTTGTACTAAGGTTTATTATACACTGCTATGTGAGGAGCATGGGACCCACTACAGTATCTCTGTTCTTGACCTTCACTCCCTTACAAGTAAAGGTTTTGGTGGTACTGTACTGTAGAAGATGTCTATTTTTTTTAAGCATATGCAAATTATTTTTCTTCTATCCTTTATTCGGCTTAGTTATATTATTGATGGGTGTAAAGGGATTGAATCTAACTTATAGATCTCACAGGCCTTTGTCTCAATGACACTACAGAAAATGACATGTGTACAGTACAGTATTGTGTAATTTCTGGAATACTGAACATTTACATGGACTAAATGTGAAGTAATTCATTGTTTCAAGCATCAATAACATCCTTTGTGTAAATACAATGCAGTTTTATTTTGTTAATTGTACTGTAGCTACAGTATTTTGGATCATTAACCCTTAGACCCGGGGTGACGTTCCAGATTTTTTTTTTTTTTCTTTTTTTTCTTTTTTGGCAAAGTCGATTTTTATCGGGGGGGGGGGGGGGGTCGTACTGCCAGCAGCACCCTAACCCGGGGGTTAAGGGTTTGGATATCTGTCAGAAGAATGAAATGTTATAGTATATAGCATAAAACTTTTCTGTGCTATTTGATTATGTTTTAAGAGTTATTGTATTATATTTTATAATCTACCCCCCACCCCTGCTTGATTCACTTGTTACTAAGACGATGGGTTTGTACATCAACATTAGCAGCTGGAATTGAGGATTAACCCATGAAGTGATGGCTTGTAGATTTATAAGTTACCAAATGAATGTTGCAGAACATTCATAATAATTTTATTTTAAGACTCCTTGCAATCTCCCTTTATGGTAGCAGTTCCTCTCATTCCCAAAAGCAGTTTTTTTAAATCCCAGGGCATGAGAGGAAGTCATTAATAAATGAATTTATTCTAGCTACCAGTAACAGGTAGACAACTGTACAGTACTTGGCCGGGTAATACACGAGGTACTGTAGATTGTTTGTCTCAATTGTATGAAGATATATTCTGTAGGTCACATATTCCTGATTTTACTCTCATCATTTAGTCTTACACTTTTTATAGTTGCAGTTACTGAAGTTATGTTATGAGGGTTATGGTGTCCTCTAGAATTATTCCTGAAAGTGGTTCCTGGAGTTTATCGACACTTGGGTATGGGCAGACACTCGGGGTCTGGCCTGTTATCTCACCGCACGAGAGATAATTGTACGTAATGAGTCGTAAGTTTACTATTTGAGGTAAAAGGTGGGATTTGTTGCATTAGCATTGTAAATAAATTGTCTACAAACAGTTTTATACGATAGAATAATTATTTCTGTACATAGGCACCACACTATCACCAAGTGGTACAATCTCCTCGTACTTTTTACATTTTCCCGCCCTCCACCCTCACCAGCAACACAAGGCAAGGTTCAAAACTCTCACAACACTGTTATGAATAAATTGAATCACTGTGATGCACAAGAAATGTGTGGGTCAACGTTATATCCTGGGTCACTAAAGGGAGACTGGTGTGGTGACCTTGAGTGCAGTCTACATAGTTGCCAGACCGCACTCACATTGTCAAATGTGTGTCTTGCATTCATCCGCAAACCTTAAAAAAATTTTATTATTTTTTTTTATTTACTCAATTTTGCGTATGAAAACCCCAAGAGGTTAATGCACCTGCAGTTTGGTTAAATCTTGGTTCACACTTGGCAGTTTTGATGGCCGTCTGAAGTCATATAGCCATTGATGACGTCTTATCTGCCCATTTGGTGACGCTGTGTGTGAATTGGGGAACGTCCTCAGCCCGTTTCTAAGTTGTCCGTCGACGAGGGCAAGACAAATACAGTATATACTGTATGCACTGTAATTGTTCTTATTGGGAATGAAAATATTCCAAATAGTGATAACATACAACTTTTGATGGGGCACAGATGGCATGTTTTCTGGAGTTTTTATATTTTTTCACAAAGTGATATATTTATTTTTTGTGGAAATGAGTTTTAACACAACCTTACCCTAATGAGTAATAAATAAACATCGCAAATATCTTAATAAATAAATAAATGAAGCCGGCTCAATCTGTTTCTCCCTCTCCATTAAGCATCTAAATTCAACCCAAGGGTCCTCTCAGTAATTGTCGTGACAAATGTCTTCTAGCTGGGGCCGGCTCCCGTGTGTAGCTGCTAAAGTAGACATAGCGAGGGTTATTTTTGTTCATGTCTTTATCTTTTAACTCCCCTGTCTGAACATACCACCGTTTTGTGACGTCACCCTTTGTATATGACGTCAGAGATGTCTGTTAAAACTGGCTAGTGTGAACTGGGCTCTTGATGACAACATTGTCAACTGGGCTTAGGCGAACAACCAACAGGGTGTGTTTGATGTACTACTGTACTTTGTCAGTGTTTTTCCCTCATTGAAATATAGCTTATTATTCAGATGCATATTGTTGGAGAGTCTCTTCTGTTTTTAGAATACTAATTGCCTTGTTTGACTAGCTTGAACAAGAATCAAGTAACATATGAGGCGTCTAGCGTAGGAGGGACAAACTCGCCAAATCGTAGTTTTGAGTAAATGCACAAAAAAAGGTTTTATAACTGTAAAATCACAGCGCCATACAAAAACAACGGGGAGTAGAGACTAACTCGCCACTTCATGACATCACAGTTGGGAAGATAAAGCCGGAAAATTCCAAAACCATAGAAAACAGATTTTTGGGGGACTGGCGAGTTCGTCCCTCCTACGCTAGTCGCCTCATATATCGTAGCTATATAGTTCTTAAGATTAGGTGTCTTAGAAAATACTGGTACTGTATACTGTATACACTTCTTGTGAGCAGATGGGGCATCCTACACTTGAAAGCTGTAATGAAATGGTTATTAATTTGTGTGCATTTTTTTTTGGAAACTATTGCATTTATAAGTGTTGGGCTGAATTACCCGGTACTATACTGTTAACATTCAGAAGTATTGTTAGGCAGAACTGTTCAAGTTTTAGTTGGGGGATTTTGTCTTATTTTGACCGCTTGTTAAATTTAGAACAGTGGCAAGCCTGTGGTGTTTCATTGGGTTCAGAACAGTTGAAATGCTGTAGTGATCTTGTCATCTCACTAACTTTGGAGGAATCTTTAGGTTAGGTGAGTGGTGATGACTGTCAGCTGTTATGAGAGGTTCAGTGTCCAGCAATAACTCTCAGCCACTTGTTACTGTAGAGGTGATGACTGTGCTATGCCAGGGGTTACGTCATGTTTGTAAGACCATTTGCCTTCAGTCATGTGTCAGAAGGGAGCCTAGGTATGCTCCTTGTAATCTGGCTCATGATCACTCCATTGTGGTTACCATTTATGAGAGTAAACCGGTGAGGTAGATATTGTGGTTGAGTCTTTAGTGCCTCAGAATTTACAGTACTGTATATTGAGATTTTGAGCAGCAGGAATTTTATATATATAGATATACTGTATATGGTATTTTAGAACTGTGTTTTTGTTGCTCTTATGATAATTATTGAAGATACTGAGAATGGTGTGGCTTAGAGGTGATTGTAGTGGTTACATGAGGTAGACCCTTAGTGGTTAGATGAAGCAAGGTTATCATTGTGTATTTTAATTTTGGACCATTTTTTATTTTTTTTTGCAGATAATTCCAAACCCATATGTGATCCAAACCCTCTTCTTTCGTGCCAAGATGTCCTATCTGTACCAAGTTCAGGAGGTGAGTGTATTATGCTTTTGGAATTTAATAAGAAAAATCATAGAACTATACTGTAAATCCAATAATTCCTGCATAAATAGTTAATTATGTTAAAGTCTTGAGGTACTGTACACTGAACCCTCACTAATTTGATATTGTTGGGGTACTGAGTCCATCAAAATAACGAATTCTCCAAACGTAATGTCAGTTGACCATTGGCCGTGAATTGATGCACTTTCTTATAAAACCTGTAAGAAAAAAATTCGTCTGGGCGTTCAACTCGGATCATGTTGACGAGTTTAGACTAGTGTAACAATGATTTGTTTATGTATGTATCTATGTAATTACAGTCGACCCTCGTTAATTCGGACTAATAGGGGGTGGAAGGATGTCCGTTTTAGCCGATTGTCCGAATTAACCGATTTAGGGGTTAATATTGCATAATATTGCATTATATTTCAAAGAAAATGCAGTGAGTTTGGCATTAGCCTTGTGTATGTCCGAAACTGTTTCTTTTTAACACCATACTCGTCACAAACTTACCACCGAGGCACCAGCCTCTAACTTCCTTATAAGTTCCAGTTTCTGGTTCACAGAAAGGGTCACATACTTCCTCTTTGACGTATTACTCCCCCTTGAAGACATGATGTAAAATACAAGGCTGAAAGATGCCTAATCACTGAAATATCAACGAAAATTGCAGGGCAACACAACACTGATAATCGAATATGGCGCTAAGTCAACAATGACTGGCGGTCTGGCGCACGCGCGCCATCCATCGGACAATCCCAGAACCAGAAATTTGATACGGACAGTCCCTCGCTTAGTTCAGATTTCGTCCGGATTAAAGGGGTCCGAATTGGCGGGTCGACTGTACTGAGATGTCACCCCACGTCTAGAGTGTAAGTTTAGAGGTGAATGTAGACTTTAATACTTTAATGACAACTTTACAAACAACAGAGGGAGAGAAAAACACACACACACACACACCCTGCACAAGCTTCTCAATAGCTCATTCGTTACCACACTTTATTTACTTCTTTTATGCTCTCGTACAACCTTATTGTATTATCATAAAATTGGTAACAATGGTGTATAGATGTGTGGGTTGGCTAGCTGCTGGTGGTGAGTGGTCTGTTGAAGAGTTTGCACTTCTTGCTTTTTATTTTAATATAAGATAGATACTGCATACTTTATGTATTTTCTGTTATTTTAATTATTTAGTTATTTTCATGAAAATCTTTTTGAGGGTATGACTGTGAGAGTAACACAAAAGTGTTTTGAGTACAGCTGTATGCTCAAAATAAATAAATATTCCAAAATAGGAAATTGTGAATATGTAATTAGTGAGAGTTTAGTGTTGTTGTAAACGGTATGAGCAAGATTGAAGATTTTCTCCAAGTACGTACATATAGTATAGTATAGTATCAACATTTGTGGCTCATATATTGCTGAGCGCAATACTGTACTAAAGCTCAGTTTGCCTTCCAGATCTTAGGTTCTATGCATTGTCAGCCAAAGAGTGTGTAGACGACTGCCCGGTCAGTCCACTCTGTGTTTCTTCTTCAGGGAGCTCGGATTCAGAGGCCTTCTCTCTCATAGTCAAGGTGAGTTGTCCGCCACCTTTAGGGGAAATGATTACCAAAAGAAGGGTAAAATAATATATTTTTATATATTTTTTTATGCACGTGTGTGTGTGGACAGTATTTACTTTTATAACATCTCGAACTTGGTTATCCGTAGAGCCTTGTGTAGCACAAGTTTAGAACATACAGTACTGTATATGCACATACTGCACTGTATTGTATTTCTTTGTGTCTTAATTACCTTCCTTTACTTATTTTTCATTCATTTTCCCTCTACCTCAGGTGTTTTATCCCTTTGTTTACATCCTAAGGTGTTGTAGTTACTCTACCCTTACCCCTCACTGGGGCTCTGGGTCAATCAATCAGCTCAAAATATTGAATTATACCAACATATTGAAACTACTGTACCGCACAAAAGAAAAAAATAAAGCCAGAAATTCAGTTAAAGTTGGCAAGTTCTGAAATAGTTACTGTACTGTACTGTAACATTATACTAAACACAAACACTTCTGTATGTGCGCATCTTCCACTTGTATTTTTTGTATACATATTGTACTCTTGTGTATTTCATGTAATTTTTGTTGTTTTTCAATTAAAAAAAGATATTCTTTTGGGAGGCATTACTGCGAGACTAACACCAAAATTTTTTGGGACAACTATATCGAAAAATAGTGGGGGACTGGAATGTTAGCTTACGAATATTGAATTATTGAGGGTTCAGTGTAATACCTATATAATTTCTTGCCTTTGAGTATACTTGTATTATCTAATGATTTATAGGATATACATTGTAGAAATATTTCCATATATTTACAGTTTACTCCATTTGAAAATATGAATAAGTGTTTTAATAAAGTTAAAGTAACTCCTGAGTCACCTTCAGTCAGAGGTATGTCCTCACACCAAGCATCACATCAGAAGGATGTATTGTACTGTACCCAGGAAGGGGATATGGCACTAGTTTTATGCTAAGACACTCATATCCCACTAGACCTAGTCAGATTTTTTATTTTTAACTTTATTTTTATTCATGTACTGGGGTGAGTATTGAGGGTACTGTATTTATTTGTTTTATTTCCTCTGTCTGAGTGGCCAGCCTGGTCTGTTTAGCTCCTTGTTTGATAAGAGACTGACCACCACAAGGTGGGCATGGACACCCCTTCTGATGTAGTGTTTGGTGACCATATCAGCCCCTTTGAGTGAAGGAGTTAAACTTTAAATTCGTTCACACATTGTTAGCGAACAGGTTGTTCACTTACGTACTGAAAGTTAGCCTTATTTATTATATAACCAGTATAAATCAGATGGGGTACCTGCTGTGGTAGAACTATACTTGATATATAGAGTACCGTTACATGGATTTGCATTTGAATATAACTTTCAAATTCTTCCTGGAATATTTCATGAGGGATGCCACAGGATACTTTATATACTGTACATTGTGTTGGTACAAATGATGGCTGAACTGGTCATAGATAAAGTAGTTTTGATTATTTGTGTGTTGATTGCTAGTAGTTGAAATTGTTTATCTAAATTGGCAAAGAAAAGTGTTGTATTGTGTAAGAAACGGGTGAAATTTTTATCAAAATTATGCAGTACAGTGAACCCTCACTTTACGCGGTCAATTGAACCCACGGTGGCCCGCGTAAAATGAACGACATTAATTGAAATAGAGAACGGGCCGACCCCCAAACTCCACTTTTTCAGACACAATACCTACGTTGTAGTAAAAATAACTTCTTAATTTTATGATGGTATGCACACACAATTAATAATTAAGAGAAATATCAATAATATTAGGTTTTTTAACACTTACATTAGTAGAAAAGATGGCTGGGCACACGGGGATGGGGGGTTGGTTCCGAGGCAGAGGGTAGATTATTGGCCCTCACCTGTATCATTGTATCAATTGTATCACTATCCACCACAGAGGCTTGCAGAGCCTCTTTGTCAAATCCCTCAAAGTCCATACAAGTCCATATCCTCACTATAATTATCACTATCACTGACTTGGGCCGGCTGTGGTGGGTGGCGGGTGAAGAACTAGGTAATGTTTTGATGACTGGGTGACCTTGTGCGCACCCTGCTCACGCCGCTCTCCGCGTGAAAGGGTACACACACCGCGGAAAGTGAGCATTCCGTTTTCGGCAGGGTACCGCGTAAAGTGGGACCGCGTAAAGCGAGGGTTGACTGTAGTTAAAATAATGGTTTGCCTTAAAGCACACACTTGCTCTCGGTGCATCTCTGTGCTATCTGAACAGGAAGTAATTACTCACAATATTTAAAGTGTGTATTCTTGCATTTACACATGAACATTTCTTATGAATCATGGCCATGCTTGGCTAAATTATAATACATTAATTGAAAGTGTCTAGTGGAATCCTGGCAAGATTACAACAGTTGTTTACCAGTGTTTTTATCCAACAATTTCCTCTAGTTGCTTGAACATACTGTACTGTAGCTTAGCATTCAGCCATGATCTTGCTCATTCCAGAGCTCATATTATGCAAGGTCATTCAGCCAATCACAGAGGAGAATTAGAATCAAATGATCTTGCATCAAAGGTCTTGAGGAAGGAGACAAGATGGCAAAATACATAATGACAACTTAGACCAGTTGATATAATCGCATTTGCAATTTCACACTAATAGCTTGTTGTAAGTATAAAATATAGTGTAGTATATCGAGAAACAAATGTCAACCATCAAAGGGTGTCCTTTAACATTAAAAGCATATCAGTTCAGTAGTTGAGTCACAGTTGTAGTACACTTGAAGAACTCGAGGTGTTTTTTTATTCAAACAAATTTGTTAAACACGATGGACAGCACTAAGGTGAAACCACATTCTTTACCTTTTAATAGCTCATTAAAGATAAATTTGAATCTCAAGGGTAGGAGGTACTTTATTTAGCAAAGAAATTGGCCTCTGATGTGGATTTGAATTTTGAACTCCAATAAGTATGTAATGTGACACTGGTCATGCTGAATTATTTGTTAAGCCTCTCTTGATAAGTTTGAGGGGCAAGATAATTTTGCCTCGTTCTTCCTTTATTCCATCATGTTAGTTTCTGTGCAGTGGTTAAGTTTTTATCTCTAACATACAATTGACTTATGTGTTAGTCATGTTATCGTGGGTGTTTTAAAGAACTGAAATTTAATGCTTCCAGTTCAAAGGAGGAAACAATAATTTTCCACAAAGGCCTTACATGAGAGCTGAAGGTTTGAGGTTTTTTACAGACTCAGCTTATTTAATGGTTGTAGTAGGTATACAGTAACCTATGTTTTAATTTGCTAAACAAAATTGAGCTTGGACTTGCTTCGTATTCAGTTGAGAGTAGAGAGTCAGGTGCATCTTGAGAGCCTTTTCTGTATTCCAGTTTATTATGGGGTCAAAAGTCAAGATGTATCAGGCGTTTTTAATGTATTTAACTTCATTTGCTTTCTAGTACAGTACAGTAATGCAGTTTAGCGTTATATGAAATACTGTAAACTTGAACATTATATGATGACGTACAGTACCTTCTATGAAATGCAGGGACGTGGCAGTTGAGTGGATACAGTACTCCTCTTTTGTGAGTGGCTGCTGTACCTTACTTTATACTGTAGTTGAGGAAGTGAGTGTAGTGCCAGCCACACTTCAGGGTCATGTGCTGAGAGAATTAGTCTGTGTGTGCTTTATCTTCATTTCCTATTGGACCCAAACTAAAATTATTTTTATTGGAATTTTTCAGACACTGAATTGGCTTTGTGCCTTTTTCTTCATTTCATTCATCATTGTTTACTCAAAAATTTTACTTTGTATATTTTACTAATTTTATTTTATTTTATTTTTCTAGTGTTGTGTAGGTGGTGAGTTGTGCACCAGGATGGACAGCCACTGTGAAGCACACCAGGCCGACGCGGTCACAAACTTGCCAAATCCTGAGTTTCCTACCAACAAAGTGCCTGATACCTCTACAGTAAGTTGGTCAAAACATGTACATTATTATGGACCATCTCCCTGCAAGTTCACCATGACAGGTGTAGCTGTGCCTTGTTTTGTTGTGTTCAGACTTGTTAGTAACTTTCAGAACCACCAAGTGAGCCTCAGTTACTCTTCTCTAGGATTGCACGGTTGGGATATTTGGTTATTCTTTGTCAGTATACAGGAGTGATGTCACAACTTTAATATTATACATGTAGGCAGGAGGCAGCTATCAAACAGGGAGGTACTGGGAAGATATTGGAAGCATAATGTGTTGTAGACCCTGCTGCCATATGTGACCAAGTCCCAGGTTGATGATCTGACTTTCTGCCTCATTTACACACAACTGCAGGGTCTCAATTGTTTCTCTTACTATTGACAACACAACATACATATATTGTTTCTCACTATTGATCTTTTTCATTTTTTATTTCTTTATGGTTCTAAACTGTATTATTATTATTATTATTATTATTATTATTATTATTATTATTATTATTATTATTATTATTATTATTGTTGTTGTTGTTGTTATTATTACTACTACATTTTCACCCCCCGGGCCCTGATGTGGGTCAGTGACCTGTGCTCGGGTGGGTTAATCCCCATTAAAAAAAAATCCTTTTTAATGAGAAAAAAGAATATGTATGGTAAGAATGGTCTAGTTTACAGATTGTGACCAAGAGTGTGGCAAACTTGCCACTCCATCAGCCCAAAATATTAGGTGTAGTATATTGTACAACACTTACAAAGACTCGGGAATTAATAACTCACTATCTCTGTAACCTTTAACTTTGTTTATCCGCTCCCACTGCAGTCTCCTCCACCCCGGTGCTCCCATGTTCCTCTAGCAGTTTAAAGACTTCGACATCTTTTGAACTGCTCTCTCGAGAGAGCCAGGCAGGGTTGCCACCCCTCAACAGATGTACCCCATCCCGAGCATAAAGGTCCCTTCTGCTTTAAAAGTTGTCCCAGTTGTCAATGAATGGGACTGATAACAACAAAAGTCAAGATGGCCGTTGACAGCGACTGCCCTTGACAACCATTCATTGCCAACTCTCCTTCTAGGCAGGACACCACATATGATGGTGAGCTCTCCGTTCACCCTAATACGGTCAATAGCTGTCTTGAACTTATCTAGGAGCTCCTCACTCCTACACCGGCCAATATCATTGCCTTCTGCACTGAGACAGATAATGGGTTTGTTCCCATTACCAGATAAGATATTGTCTATCCTGTCTAGTATAGCCCCCACCCCAGCTCCTGGCAAACTCACACTCATCCTATTTTTATTTTTACCACAAAAAGCTCTATCCAGGTACCGTACCTGGGAATTGCCAACAATTAAGGTTTTCGTACCTTCCATGTCAGCCTTGTCCCTGACTATGTTAACGTCCAATTCGTCTATCAAAGGACTGAAAGAGTTGGTACACTTAGCTGTTGTTGTCGTATCCAATTATCATCTAAGAGAAAATCCAAATAAAGATTAATATACAGTAGTTCATAGTAATTTTACAGTAAATTGTTTCAATAACCTTTATTTTCTGTACTAAACAGAGGTGGATTGGGAAAATTTGAGTACAAAACTATAGTACTGATTTCAAATTGGAAAAGGTGGCATCCTTGTGCCAGCTCTCACAAGTTTGTTTGTCTTTGGTCAGAGACTGTTGACCTTGAACCCCGCCCCACCCCACACGCTTTACGTACAATTAATCCTCAAATTTTGGTTTATTGTTATGACATTTGAGGTTTACATCCCACTATACTTTACGGCTAAGGGTTATATTATTATAGTCACCTGTCGTTGCTGTGGAAAATAAATTCCTGCAAGAGGAGGATTTTCTGGCACAAACTTTTGACCCGAGAAATGAAATGTACTCTATCGGAAAGATCTCGGCACAATAGTGGTTTACAGTTTATTAAAACTATCGTCAAGGGAAGCGGTTCAAATTTCCAACAACAATGAAGGCATATAAAAAAGGCAAAGTGTACAAGTGTCACAGTCTCCACCGACTCTTGCTTTACCAATGTCTCACTAAGGTGCTCTTAATCTGACCTCCATACACTCACCACATAGGTTCATGGTGGAGACTCCCTCATAGATGCTTAAAACATTATATAGCCACTTTCTGTTTGTAGAATTGTGTGTGCATGTAAGAGAGTAAAAAGAAAAGAAAATGAATATCTACCCAAAATTACAAGTTGAAAAAAAAATTATCATACAAGTCACACGTGGGGTATGGTTGGAAATGTGTCCGCTCGACCTGGGAATTACTTGGGAGTTCTTTTTAAATAATTCTTTCCAGAACTTGGCCAGTTTTTGGAAGGTTCCTGTTACCAGGACACAAGATAAAGAGCCCCCATACCCCTACAGGATTTGCTTACCCAATTGTTATTCAGATTGACAATTCAAATTGCATGCTAGGTGGGGCCTGAGAGTCAGCTGGGGTGGCTGTTGTGGCCCCCAGTTGCACTTTGTTTGGTACAAGTTAAGTGCTCTCTCTCTCTCTCTCTCTCTCTCTCTCTCTCTCTCTCTCTCTCTCTCTCTCTCTCTCTCTCTCTCTCTCTCTCTCTCTCTCTCTCTCTCTCTCTCTCTCTCTCTCTCTCTCTCTCTCTCTCTCTCTCTCTCTCTCTCTCTCTCTCTCTCTGACATCCAAGCATAGAGGTGACTACCTCCACCATCACCAAGAGACCCCACCCCACTAAATGAAGCTGTATCAAGTTTTATGTTTCAGTGTTAAATTTAATCAAAAGGCATGATTTTATAATTTATTAAGGGCTTTGTTAAGTAACATGATATTGAAGTTGTTCAGTTTGTGCCCAAAACACATTTGTTTTGGTCCTAAACCTTGTTGCAATAATGGGAAAGAGAAATAAAAGGGAGAAGAAAAATAATAGAAACAATAAACAGGAAAAAACCATTCAACAGGCAATGTGTTCCTCCAAGTCATGTGGAGGAGAGGACGGTACCTTGTGACAGTGGCGGCACACTCTGAGGCTTAAGGATATTAGCCTCGAATATCTTTGTACCTCTCCAGATAGAGGAAGGCTGTGGAGAAAACAAAGCTGCAAAAAAATAACATTTTGGAGCACGTTGACACTAGGTACAACATGCCCTTCAAATTAGAGGGGGTTAGGTTCTGATAATGGCCGCGAATCACAAAATCCGTGAATAACATTTGTGTACAAAGTAATTTATATTCCCTTCATTGCCCTTAGGACAATTATTTCTTTTACCTGTATTGTATGTATGTGTGTTTGTGTAGACACACATACAGACATACATACATACATACATACATACATACATACAATACAGGTAAAAGAAGTTACTGTCTCTAGAACAAATGTCTCTCTGTCCCGGCAGTGAAAATGCCGGCAAGTTTAAAACTACCCTTAGACATTCTTGGGTACCTCCAGGTTGTCACCTATAAATAATAGAGAACCGCGAAATAAAAATCCACGAATTATCCGGGCGTACTGTACCTTGTTTCACTGCTGGCCTCTTATTTTAATGCATTTCAGTCTGATAGGAAAATGGCAGCCATCAAATGGTGAACGCCAAAAGACATGTGAATGTATTTATAAATGAAATTTTATATATCCTGTATTGGGCTTGTTGAGTACATTGTTCACTAGTCTGTTGTTGGTGTTTTGTTGGGTTCATCTTCAGAGTTTAGTGACTCGTTAGTCCTGTTGCATCAATGACCAGCTGAGTGGTTCTTGATTTTTACTCTCTCAGCAGTTGGACCAAGTGTATCCATTGTCCAAGCTGCTGCTAAACACCAACACTATTTCTTGTATTGTATGTTGGATTTTGTCCATGTTAACTGTAAACTGTTGTATACAGTACTGTAGTATATGGAGTACTGTATCATTAAAAAGAAAAAAGCTTACACCCTCTATCTGTAAAACCTGTGCTGTATATTATTTACTTGGCCAGTAACATTGGTAAACATATGTGTATTGACTTTTTTTCTCCTTGAAAGATTTAAAAACTATACAGTATAAAGATCTATTCAAACTAAAGTAATTTTTGTTTGTCATGACACAGGTTGGTTGGTTTACAAATGCAGTATAGTTGACACAAGATAAGCTGCTGTATTTTTCTAAGTAATTGGTGAATGTGTGATTTTTTACAATACCGTACTGTATATTATATAATTTTACAAAATTTTATTTTGTCTTCTTCCTTGACAGGATGTGGAGACCTTTGGCATGGTGTGTGAAGCACAAAGTGAAAGGGATGTGGACCACAAAAGTAGCAGCAGCCAGAGCATTTTAAGTGCTGATGACACTGCCAATGTGGCAGCTAATGAAATAAGCAGCACGCCAGTATCAGCAGCTGGCCGTGAGTCCCCAGTTACAGATGGTGAGGCGGATGGGGCTGGAGCTGACCCATACTTGCCTTGCCAACCTGTTGAATCTTTGTCTGTGATATTCAGCTCCACGCCGTTACGTGGTCACATCTCCGTTGTCGATGCTTGCGTCGGCAGTGGAGATGAGGAGCCCAAGGGCACCTCGGGGCCCAGCCGTCCGTCCTCGACCACTGCCCCTGGGTCCCCTGGGCTGGGGGGGTCCCCTGGGGAAACACCTGTGACCCCCTCTGGCCAGCAAGGTGTTGTGACAGTAAGAGCAGCATCAAGCCATTGTTGTGTAGGTGGGGCTGTGGCTTCCTGTACCACACATGCGCTGCACAACACCTCTCAGCCAACCCAGCAGCCATCACCAGCTGCAGCACACACACCTGCACAGGCCAGTCTCAACATTCCTGGCTCAATGGCCAACAATAATGCCAATAGCCAACTCCAGGGTAGCAACCCTAGCTTTAACCAGGAGACAAAGCAGGCTATAGCCAGCTTACTCCAAATAAGTGCAACCTGCAACCAATACGCTTCATTTCCTACTTCATCAAAATTCCAGGCTGCAGGCAAGCCTGGAAAATTTGGTTTTGCTTCCTTCCCCCATGGCTTTATTAAAGTTAATAAGTGGGGCATTCCACGTGGCTTGGGTCTCATAGGCGGGGGGGAGAGTGCAGCCAATGGGTGGGGTGGATCAGCCCCCCAAACGGCTGGGTGGGGTAGCTCTGGTGCCAACCAGTCCGGTTCACAGAGCCAGTGGGGTGGAGGTCCCAGTCGGGGTGGAGGGGCCCCCAACACATCACCTGCCCAGGGAGGTAACCTCAAGCCAGCACAGCAAACTAGTGGCCCTGCCCAGCAGCCCAGTTCTCCAGCAGGCCAGCAGAACACACAGACTGGAGGAACTGTAGGGCAGCAGGGACCAACAGGAGTCAGTCAGCAGCAAACTCAGCAGGGTACCAGCGGACAAGGAGGCAGTAATAATAACACTTGGGCACAAGCTGCAGGGAAAGGTCTTCCAGCTGGTAGTGGGTCGGGGGATGCTCAAAAACGTCACATGGAGCAGCAACTGCAGAGTATCAGGGAAGCATTGCTCAGCAGTGAAGGATGGGGTGGAGAAAATGTGAACCAGGATACCTCGTGGGACCTTCCAGGATCACCAGAACCTGGTAAAGATTCAAGTGCACCCCATTTTAAGCTTAATGTCAACAACGGATGTGACCTCTGGGAAAACAATTTAAGGAATGGTGGGGCAGCCCCTCCCAAAGCTCAGCAGGCTCCTTGGGGTCATACACCGGCCACTAATTATGGTGGTACGTGGGGAGAGGATGACGATGCAACAGATTCCTCTAATGTTTGGACTGGTGTTCCACCCAATAATCCTCAGTGGGGAGCCAACACACCTAATCCTCCTAATATGTGGGCTGGTGGTGCACCTCCAAAGAAAAATATTGATTGGAGCGGAGGCGGCGGTGGCAGTGGTGGAGGAGGAGGAAGCGGTGGTGCTGGGTGGGGAGAACATGGGCCACAGAGATCTGGTATTGAAAATCCTCCCAGTGAATGGGGACCTGGGGGCCCTCACAAACCAGGACCTCATGTTGGACACACTGGTCCACACACAGGCCCTCACCCTGGCCCCCACAGTGGTCCACATGGTGGTCCACATAGTGGCCCTCACTCAGGTCCACATACAGGTCCTCACCCTGGCTCTCACAATGGTCCTCATGGTGGACCACACAACGGCCCACATGGTGGACCTCATGGTGCACCCCACAGTGGACCTCATGGTGGCCCTCACAATGGACCTCATGGTGGACCTCATAGTGGCCCCCACGGTGGCCTTACTCACGGTGTTCCTCCCGGTGGCCCAGGAGGTCCAGCACAATGGAATGGTCCTAAAGACATGAAGCCAGGTGGACCAAGTGGACCAAGTGGTTGGGAGGAACCTTCACCGCCCTCACAACGACGGGATGATGGTACAGCTGTGTGGGGCAATCCACAGCAACAAGCCAATGTGTCTCGGTGGAAGGATATGCCTACTCCCAACATGATGGGTAGGCCAGGCATACCCGGGCCACAGCAGGGACGTATGCAGGGACCGCCAGTTCCTGCGGGAATTAAGCCAGATCAGCGAATGTGGGGACAACACCCGTAAGTGAATTGTCACCTGTCGTAGTTTAGAGATCTGATATACTTAAGGTAAAGTCCCTATCATCCTTTTGAATTTATTTAGAAATGACTAAATTGATTTTATTAAACTTCAGGAGAAATGGCAGCTGGAGTGACCCCCCTCACGATACGGGTAGTGGCATGTGGGGGGAGGAGCCAAAATCAGGTGGATGGGGTGAACCACAAATTACATCACCATCATGGGGCACAAAACCGAAAACCCCAACAGGGGGCCCTGGTGCTCCAGTTGGTTGGGGTGAATCGGACATGGAACTTCAAGGCTGGGGACACCAAAATAAGGTAAGATGTTTTGCTGTGTGAGGGAAAGTATTACCACTCGGACTAGCTGAGGCCGAGACCCCAGCATCTCTCGGCTCTGCAGTTATTCTCAGGTCTGTCGAGTAGTATGTAGGTGTGTGTGGATGTCACTTGCATTATGTTTGGAAGCTCGCTCCATTAACTTGGATTTGTTGATAATGACCGGCACCTGTAAATAATGGGACAATAACTACTAACTGTGAACCCAGGTTTACTCATTGGTGGTTCTTTCTTGTAGGCAGGCTAGTACTGTAAGTGCATGTGTAGTTGAGGAATGATCATTACAGCTGTACAGTACTGTGTTTAGCAGATATTGTCATCCAATCACAGTTGAGAAATGGTTGCATGTTATTCTTGGGTGAATGATGAGAATGACCCCAAGACCAAATTGATCTTCATTGGCACTATAGCTGTTTGTACAAGTGATACTTTACTCTGCACAGTCAAACTTGTTAGTTCACATATGAGCTATTATGGCATTGTGAAGGGTTACTGTATATGCCTGTGAAATAACAGTAAGATGAGTAAAGTGAGTTAGTTATTGAATACAATATATATATATATATATATATATATATATATATATACACATATATATATATATACACACGCACACATACTTTGCCGGTGTTTGTTATTGTTTTGGAGCTATGCGGCGGCGCCAGCATCACAATAATACTGTACAGGATCATTCTATGGAAATGTCAACCTTTAGAACTAAACTCAGAATTGATATATATTATTCAGAATTTTAAAGCTAAAACATTGAATTTTATGATTCTGCAAAGAAAACGTTTTGAAACTGTCTAGGGCGAGTGTGGCATGAAATATGTAACTCACCAAAGAAAATTTCATGCTTAAATTAGTGATTTCCTTATCATCATTTGTCAAAATATTTATTTGTTTGGTATATTTACAGTTTATTAGATTTTATTGAAAAGACTTCTAAATAAGTTGTAATTGTCACCAAAAATTTTTACTAATATTGTGTGATCAAACTTGGACATGACCTTGAAGTGTCACTAAGTAATTTGGGAGTAACGTTTGTGACGCTTTGTCAACATTTTTACCATACACGGCTTATGAATTAGAGAAACCGAACATAACTTTGTCTTATAAATAGGTATCCTAGTACCTTACTACTGTAGCCCTGTGATATTTTCTGTGACTTTGGTATGCCACAATACCCTTCACGCACGTTACACGTACAGAGTGAGGCATGGTACTGACAATATTTATCACTCGGCTTTAGACAAGAAATCACAGGCTTTGGCAGTAGTATCAAATAGTGTCACAATCCAGTCTTGAGGTTCAGGTGTTTAATAATGCCAATTTCTACTATTTGAATTCTTCAGATATTCACTTTACACCTGTATCACTGTTGAACCATCAGCCCACTTCAACAACAGGTGCTCTATGGTAGCTCTATCGTTTTACAAACATACGAGTATACTGTACACAACTGCTGCTGAAGGGAATTTTCATGAGAGCTACCATGGCAAAGGCCCTCATGATGGAATTGGTGCTCTACTGAAATGGAACATCTACAGACATGTTTTGGGAGGTCACTGTACAGTAAGGTCAGTAAGGAACTTTAATGATGAGGTAAAGCAAATGACATAAAATAGAGTTGCTGTATGTGTCTGCTGATGATATAAATACCCAGTATGTAGAGATGTGGCACAACTTTAAGGCAGCAAAAGCCATTCAACAGTGCAGATGAGTTAAACCTTCTGGCCATTCATATCACAGCCTGAGTCTACTCTGTTGAGCCAATACCAAAACTAGTCCCAGCAAATTTTGTATTGGTTCATTATGCAACCAAAGAGTTCTCTATGCATTCTGTTGCAGTCAATTATAAAAATTTAGTGAGTGACAGAAGAGGTTCATGATCCATGTTAGTTACAGTAGAGTTCGATAGGGTCATTCAGTACACTATTGAGTTTCATTTTCCAGATAACCCAGACAGAGATGAGATGGTAGAGGACATGGTTGTGCCAACTCCTCAAGTATCAACATTGATACATACTGTAGCAACATCCTCCATCAATTAGAAATATTATTATCTTTTTAATCAGTATGTACATCTCCCAAAGTTGTAGCATTGATATGTAGCTACACACATAATTTATGTTGATGTATCTTAAACAAGCATTGTCTTGTGGTTAGTTTAATATGTAAATTTTACATCAGTACATATTTATTTATTTTTTTTTTTAGCATGCTTACAATTACATTAACAGTAATAAGAGTCCCCTCCTCCCCCCCCCCCCAAGTCAGACTATATGGGGCTCAAACTAGTACGACTATGTAGAGCTCCCTCCTCCCCTCCCCCGGTAATTTTGACCATCTTTTTGCTGAAAAATCACACCCATAAGGCAAGATTAAAGTTAACAATACAATATTTATTTACAGTGTACTGTACTTGCATTGTAGCTGATGAATTTTGAGATTATCATCACTGGCGAATCTTGAATTGGGGGGACAAAGGGGGGCCATTTAAACTTACTTTACTGTAGTTTCACTTATACTATATAGTTTCATTTATATTTATCTGTTGAGTTATACTTAAAACTAGCATTTATTTCTTGGTTTAATCACTGTTCGAATCAAGGATGTGAGGTGGCAGATCAGGAGCTACCACCATTTCTGGCTGTGAGGTGTAGGGTGAGTGATGGTAGACCCACAGACCCTAGTCCAACTGATGGTGGTTTCCAACTCATGGAAGTTCGACTTAGGGGAGGGGGGGGTCTTACTGTATATACTATATAAGTCAATAAACAGCGCACAGATAACGTTCCTCACTCTTGTATTACGGTCACATTTTCCTTAACAGAATAATAGTTATTAGGAATAATCAAATTGCTGGGTATGGTTACCATCCTTATCAATTAACTTATTATTGATATGAATCATTCCTTGACTGAACCAACCAAATCACAGGCTTACTGAAGTGACTAGAGGGGCAGCATCACAGTGATGTTCCACACTCAACTTTTTAAATAATCTAAGTTAAAACAATGTGACTATAGTATGAGGTAGTGTCAAGTGTTGGTGATATATCTTGCAAGAGCCATTTGTTTATATTGCTTACTTTTGACAATATAACCGAGAGTGGTTCAATAAGTTGTTTCCAAATGTAACATTCCTTACCATGGAATGGCCTTACAAATTAACGAAGGATGGGAACCTATTCCCCTTTACTCATTGTTAAATCAATATAATTCTACCTTAACTTTTGAGAAATACTTGGTGTAATCCTCGAGATAATCTGTAGCAACACACCAACGCATTATGGCCGTGACCACCACCACAACACCTCACACTATGAGCAGTGTTATCACCTCTGAAACTGAATTCCCTCCAGTTATCAACTCATAAATAATATTCAGTAGATCCTCGCCATTTGCGATTTACAATTTTGACGATTCGTGGTAAGCCGATAGTGGCTATGGCGGCTAGCTTCCGAGCCTTTTCCCGCAGCACAGCGAGTCGCCCTGCGCAGCATCTCGTGTTGTACTCTCAAAACATGAGTGTTTCTGTGTAAAATGGCCCCTAAAAGACTGCCTAGTGTGAGTGCTAGTGGCGTGAAATGTAAAAGGCAGCAGTGATGAACCCGACAAAGAAAGTTTTAATATTATTAGTTACCGCATTTCTCGGCGTATAAGCCAACCCCCGAATATTTAGCTGAAATATCAGTTCTAGGCTGATGTCGTGTGTATAACCCGACCCCGAAACTCGACTCATTATGAGTATCAAACAACTCTGCAGCTGCAAGAGAATTTGACGTTAACGAGAATGAGGTTCAAGAGTGGAAGAAGGCTGAAGAAAAGTTAATAGACATCCCCAGAAGAACATGTGCCCTGAGAAGAGGTTAACAACAGTGGCCAGAACTGAAGGAGAAATTATTCGAGTGGGTCGACGAGAACTGAGAGATTGGATACGTCATCACCGGGTACGCCGTATGTATTTACGCAATGAAGCGTAAATAGATTCTTGGAATGCCATAAAAACAGAAACGGTGGTAAAATGGTAAAAAAAATGTTGCATATCCAATTCTCTGGATGGTGAGGAGGATGATGTGGGTGTGGGAAGATGCCGATGAATCCGAAGCCGAGTCGGAGGACTGGGATTCACCGGAAGGAACCACTAGTTCAGAGGAGGATTCTAAACCAGTTCAATTCTATACAGTATTGTATTTTAACATTTTTACTGGTCTTTTTTTTATCCGTGTTTTAAATAACGAATTTGTATTTCAACACTTTCTTTTACACTAATGTCCTTGGGGTGAATAACAGGTGATCAAGCCACCACGCCAGTAATAGTGAGCAAGTCGTGTCATGTCGCTGTTGTAGTAGTTCTATTATTTTAGGATTTTAGGCCATTTCAGTTCATGTCTTTATAATAACGAAGTTGTATTTCAAAATTGTTTTATACTACTGTATATGGGTTCTCAGAAAGAGAAAAACAACTGAATGGGCAGGAAGTCACATTGAAGTTTGAGAGTAGTAAATAGTGTCTCGCTGCTATGCACCAGAAATTTTTAAGGCTCGTGATCTAGATCTGCTGTATAAGCCGACCCCATGATTTGGGGGGACTTACAACCTCAGTTTATACGCCGAGAAATACGGTAAGTTGAAATAGGGGACGAGTGCTGCCGCGGCCGGTTGGTTGTTTTTTAAAGGTATACAGTGGTGCACTAGGTAGTATAAGTTAATATTTGCGGTTTTCTCTATTTAAGCCATTCCTTGGAACCTGACCCCCGCGAATAATAAGGCTTTACTGTATACCAATAGATGTGAGGAATAAATATAAATGCCAATAACAAACTGTTGGCATTTGGCTGCTGGTTTACAATATATTTCAAATGTTTCTGTACACGGGAGACAGCCGCTCCTCTCTCCCCTACGCAGCGTCAACTATTAACACCTGAAGAAAGTTTATTACCTTTTCTGTTTTTGACATTATTATTATTATATATATACTGTGTTTTGGGGGGGATATTCTTTATGTAATATTATGTGTGCATGTAAGATAGTAAAAGGTAGTACAAAAAAGAAGAAGAAAAGTACATATTTCTACCCAAAATTACGAGTTTAAAAATAACCATAACACCACCTAACTCTGCCTGGTAGGGGGATGTGGCTACAGTGGTGAGTCTAACTTGGCACCAGTGATGTTAACTGATACAAGCAAAAGGAAAGTTATCTATAAATCTTCATTTGTGTCAAGTATTTATACCGTATATCTCGGCCTACAAGGCGAAGGGGTGTACAAGATGACCCCAAAAATGTCCATTTAAAAAGTAGCTTTTGAGCCCTATTCGCTGTATACGACCGATACCCCAAATGTGACACTTACCATTGGGAGCTTACTGACCCAGTAGTCCTTTACCAACCATGCCATTGACCAGTGGTGTTTACACATCCTTGGTTTTTTAAAATAAGGCCAATTCACTTCAAGTAATGGCATCAAATGTTACCGGTTGGTGTAGTGTAAACACTAGTGACTCACTTAAGTGTCTGTTATTTAACTGGAACTAATGTCGGTGTCGAGTAAAATTTTTCCATTTACTTGAAATGGATTTACCGATTTATTTGTTTATTTATTTATTTATAACATACTGTAATATATTAAACACACTGCAAGTATTTTCTTTATTTTATGTACTTGTTTCACAAAAAAGGGAGGCTACCACAGTCAAGGTCACTTGCCCTTTCTTGTCACTGGCAAATGGGGGGGGGGGGGGGGTGATGATAGTAGCTGTGTTTATTACCCGGGTATATTGTTCTTTTACGGTATGTTAGACTGGTTTATAATACATTTTTAATATTTTAATATACCGGTAATCTTAATTTTAATCCAGCTTCCCAAACGTAAGTTTCAGTATAAAATAATTAGTGGTAGGACCTTGTGAGTGGTTTACGATGTTTCCATCACCACTCTTGACACGCTAAACCACAATATTTAAGAGGTAAGAATTTTATATCTGGTGCTTAAGACGACCCCCTAACTTTGGGCTGATTTGTTTATGGTTCAAATTCCGTCTTATAGGCCGAGATATACGGTAGATTTAAAGTGGCGCATACTGTACAGTACTGTTAGTGAATGAGGTTTTGCTCTTGATGCAACAACATAAGAAAGACTCTAGGGCAGGGGTGTCATTCATGAGGCCTGGCACACTTGCATGCGGCCCGCGACCCATTTGCTGCTCCATCCTTACCTTGAAGAGCTAAAACTAAATAGTGAGTGTATCCCTCAGCTGAATAAAATAGTCTGCTGTTTCTTAAAACAAAATACTCAATGTCACCAATGAAAGAACAATAAGACTAGAGATAGTTCTAATGGTTAATTGTGGTTGTGCCACTACGAGTTGTGAGACGGCCGACCGACTACTGTTCACGTATACACTCCGTACAGTACAGGTATTAGACATGAAAACTCTTGATGCGGCAGGCTCCCTCGCTTGGCCAGTCATTCAAGTACTAGTCCTGCATAGTTGCTCGAGGCAGTTGGAACGTTGCAAATATCCAAGGAGCAGTGATCATTGTTTTTACTTTAGAGCCAAAAATTATGTTTTCAAAGAAAAGAACAGTTAATGAAGAGCGTCGGGTGGTACAGGATAAGTGGAAAAATCTTATACTTTTTTGTTGAAGTGAATGGAAAACCAACATGTTTGATATGTAATCAACAAGTTGCTGTAGCCGAAAGAATACAACGTTTGAAGGCATTATGAAACTAATCATGCTATGAAGTACAATAAATATAGTGGAAATTTACTTGAAGACAGTTATTGAAAAAGCAGCGATCAGTATTTAAGAGTGTTAAGGCAAGTTACAGGATTGTCCATGAAATAGCTGTGTCATCGAAGCCGTTTTCTGTGGGGAACTTTATAAAGAAATGTATGTTGATGGCTTCAGAAGATATTTGCCCGGAAAAACGTCAAGCATTTGCAAACATAAGCCTCTCTAAGAAAGACAGTTGCAGAAAGAATTGGTGAAGTATCAGAGAATATTAACAGTTAATTCAAAGACAAAGTTAAGTCCTTTACTGCATTTTCAGTTGCAGTTGATGAAAGTACCGATGTAAGTTATGTAGCACAACTTGCAGTTTTTATACGTGGTGTGGATGAAAATATGCAGGTAACAGAAGCATTTGTGAAACTGGTACCAATGAAAGAAACAACAGGTGATGACATCTTTGTGGGTTTGGTGGGGGCACTGGATAAATTAGGTGTTGACTGGGCACAAACTGTGAGTCTGGCTACAGATGGAGCACCGCAAATGGTGAGAAGAAAAGCTGGCGTGGCAACAAAATTAAAGGAAAAACTAATAGCTGTGAATCCGAACCATCAAATTTATAATGTGCATTGTGTTATACATAAAGAAGTGTTGTGTAGTAAAACATTAAAGATGAATAATGTCATGGATGTTGTTATGAAGATGGTGAACTTCATACGTGCGCGAGGTCTGAACCACAGACAGTTCAACTGCTTATTGGAGGAAAATGAGAACACGCACGGACTGCCATATGACACTGATGTTCGCTGGTTAAGTCGGGGAGTCGTACTGAAGCGATTTTATGAATTGCGAAGTGAAATACAGATGTTTATGGAACAGAAAGGAAGGGATTTGCATGAATTGAAAAATGATGAATGGGTTCAAGATCTAACTTTCATGGTGGATATTACAGAACACTTAAATTACGTGAATACAAAGATGCAAGGACGCAATAAATTGGTGACAGAGTTTTATGACTGCATTCGTGCCTTTGAGATGAAACTTCAGCTTTATGAACGGCAATTATCTGAGAGTAATCTTTCTCGCTTTCCAACCTTGAAGTCCATGCAAGGCACACCTGAGTTTCATGCTGATATCAACACACAAAAGTACTGCATCAAGATTTCCAAATTAATGAACGAGTTCCAAGACAGATTTGCTGATTTGAAAAGACTTGAGAAGGATTTTTTCATTTTTCGGGGCCCATTCTCTGTTGGTATTACTGAGGTATGAAAAGGTCTTCAGTTAGAATTAATTGAGCTCCAGTGTGATTCTGTGTTGAGGAACAAGTTTTCGAGTGTTGACGTTGGCATATTTTATCAATATTTTGGACCAAATTATCCCAGGATTAAATGTTTTGCCTCAAAGATTATGTCAATGTTTGGAAGTACATATGTCTGTGAACAACTCTTTTCTGTGATGAACTTGAACAAGTCTCGGCTTCGGTCTCAACTTACTGATGCGCACCTTATTCAATACTGAAGGTTGCTACAGCTCAGTCGTTAGTGCCAAACTTTGATGCACTGGTCCATACCAAGAGATGCCAATTATAATGGAGCAGCAGTAGCAAACAATAAGATTGTTCAAGGTAAGTAGACACTTGATTTGTTTGTTTGTTTGTAAGGGTTTCCCACGAGCGCAGACTAAATCCACCTTTCTTATTTTGTCGTACTACTCACGTAAGAGGTGATTGCGAAGTGCTTATAATTATGTTACTTGGCCCGCATACTGTGTACTCATATTAAATCTGGCCTGCCTTGGCAAATGAGTTTGGTACCCCTGCTGTAGGGGTATGGTAGGTAAGGCCAGGATGAAGGAGCTTGGTAGGTCTACCTGGTAGTTATCATTCACTGTAAATGATCCATGAAAATACGCCACTTTTAACCCACTCAAAAATATTAGGTGTATATTGTTCAACCCCATAATATTTGCATAAAGATTAAATCATAAATATTGAACTGTACTCGAGTATACGGTATACTGGACCCATCCACACCATTCACTTTTAACTCGCACTGCATAAGGCCATCCGTGCCGCATACACACATACGTTGGGACTTGGGAACCTTCAAAAAGTCTTTACAGCTCTGAAACCTTCTAGAAACCTTACCCACATCTATAAAAAACAATTGAACTTCCTGAAAATATAAGTATGATTATTTTGCTTGAACTAATTCATTATGAGCTTAGGTAAGTTAATCTATGTTAGTGTATTATTTTGGCTGTGGTCCTGAACAGTTGTGTCGCCCTGACGATATGGACGCCTCAGTGACATGATCGCCGTGGCTTAATTAGCCCGGTACTCGGGTTTTATACTGCATATATATGTTATAAATTAAAGAAATGGTCTTGGCTAATGATCTTAGCATTCTTTACAATTCATGCACTGATCTGATACATCTATTCACTGCTTAGTGTTTAATTAATTTTGATATAATTGTTTTATCAAGTACAGTATTAAGGAAGTTGTTAATTGTTACCGACAAAGATGATCTTGAAGTCATGAAATTTACAAAGGCAAGGCTAAACAATGTATTAATATTAACATACATTTCATTGCTATATATAGATGTAGAGAATCCATTTACAGTGAACCTTCGATCTATGTGTGTTCTGTTTCCCTGGTTCAGTGTAATGTATCATATAATTTTGTCCTGAGTAGATAAAACACTTGACCTCTGCTTTATATGAGATGAGTTTTGGTATGTACAGTACAGTATAGACTCATGACTGTGGTGAAAGCATTGGCCACAAACTGTATACAGTGGTCCCTCGGTTAACGAACACAATTCGTTCCAGAAGGTCGTTCGTTAACCGAAAATTTTGTTAACCGAATCCTTTGTTTCAATGGGATATTGGGTAATTGGTTCCAGCTCACCGAAAAGTACATACAAAGTAAAAAAAAAATGCAGTCAAGTACACTTACTTTGAGGTGTGTGTGTGTGTGTGTGTAGAAGGCTCCTGGTTGATGATGGGAATTAGAAGTGGGGGTGGAGGAGAAGGGAGAAGAGAAGGAAGTGGGGATGGAGGAGAAATCACCTTTCAGGGGACCCATGCTTGATGCCGTCATTTCACCAATAAAATTTTAAGTTCACTAGGTGTAATTAAAGATTATTTTCTTTTAATCAACACTGCGCTATATATTATCAATATGTTAACTAAATTTCAGAATGACCAATAATTTCAATGAAAAATGCAAAAATATTCAAGACACCAACAAAATAGATGTTTACTCCACTGTTTTCAAAGCCCAACTGACGCCTTGTGGCCGACTCATGCATCTGATGGGCGCACAACAAACTAGTTCCCTGTACTGCATATATTATCAATATGTTAAATAAATGTTAAAATGACTAATAATTTTAATATAAAACATGCATAAGTATTATAAAGCATAACTTTATTGGTATTTACTCCATTGGAAACGAATGTAAACATAGAACAGATTACTGAATTGTCTGAGTACCCCCTCAGCTGATGATCACAACAAAACATGATTTTCGTAAGGATTTCGTTCATCAAATTTTTGTTCGTTAACCTAATTGAAGATTCTTATGGAAGGTAATTCGTTAACCGAACCGTTCGTTAACCGAGGGATCACTGTACTGTATACCAGTATGTCTCAGCTGACCACCAGGGAAAAATACTGACATAATCTATTTTCATTCCACCAACCAGACTGAAAGATGCATCAGAACGTGCAAATGTATACCCCTGTACAGTATGCATAGTTCAGTAATTGTATTGTACTGTACAGTAATTGTATTGTACTCTACAGTATGTATTTGTTAAAGTATCGAATCATTAAATTCATTAGCAGTTTTTGTTTAAATGAATTGTATCATAAGCTACAATATTTGTATGCTATAACGAATCTAATTGGTTCTAGAACCTTGTTTGTTATAGCATTCGTTTGTTATAGGATTAATCCATTCCAGGCCCCCAAATACAACCACTTAACACTGAAAAATATAATATAAAATTGTAAGAAAGTGCATAAATATGCATTTAAGCTCCTGAAATAAAGAATATCATTAATACTTGTAATAAAAAACAATAAATTAGTAAAAAAATAAAATAAAAATAGATACTGTTCGTTGTAGGAGTTTCGTTCGTTATAGCATTCTCAATGTTATAGGTAAAACCGTTCGTTATAGGAATATTCGTAGTAGAATCCATTTGTTACAGCATAGGAATATTCGTAGTAGAATCCATTTGTTACAGCATACCCTACTGTATACAGACACTACTCTGGTTACCCATGGGTTCTGTTCCTGGAGACTATCCGTAAGCTAAAATATCCATGAGTGACCCTTCCATGGGTAACCAACTGGCTGCTGCATGTTTAATAGTGTGCAAGTAACTGAGTAAAGGAAAATGAAGAAAATTACTGTATCGTATCAACCCAAAATTACGAGTTCATATGGGAGTGTCCGTCGAGCTGCAAACCAGGGAGTGTCTGTACAGTAGTAGGTATGGATTTAGATACTGTATACAGTACAGTATGGGAACCATGACCCAAATTTAAAACCTTAAAAGTAAATTTATTATCAACATTACATTGACTTGAGGGCATGTGTTGCACTTATGGTACAGACATTCACGCGTGATAAATATCTGTGGGAAAGGTTTTCTAGATTTTTTGTTCCATTACTGTACTGTATTAGAAAAATAACTACAGGCTAGTTTACTTTTCTTTGTATTTTCCGAGTGATGTTTAACAATTTGGGAGGGGGGGGGGGGAGGGGGTGAATCTTGTTTTTTGGCTTGCAACTGGAACTAGTCTCGGAGAGCAGTTACTGGTTACTGTACCACCCCCATGAAGAAGAAAAAGAATCACCTCTCAACAGAGAGAACCAGTGGCCTAAAACTGAAACAGTACTGTACTGTACGAAGTGTTTGTAAACAGTCTGCCGGGGGGTGACAGACTGAGTACAGTAGTGTCCAAGTACAGTACAGGCAATGTTTTATTATCTGAGTGTTTGTGTTTAGTACATCTAAAGGGGTTAATTTTTACATAAAGTGAGATTATTAGGGGGTTGGAAAATGGCTATGAGATTGAGTGTCACAATCACCAATAACCTATCAAATTAAGTTGAGTGTGTGTGTGTTTTACACAAGACTTTCAAGACTTAAATCTTGCTGTAAATCGAGGGTTGACTGTATTGGCCTCTACACAGTGCTTGTTCACTGATGGCAAACATAATGTAGTAGCTCCTTTTCTTTGAAGATATATTAAGTACATGAATGTGTCATATTGGTTTAAAATGACTGGAATTTCTTGGGATGTTACCGTACATAATGTCAGACTTTCATAAATACATAGACCCATACTCCCCACACATTGTGTTTGTGTGCTGAGTTTGGTTGATTAAACAGTGATTGTTCAGTAATAGGCAGAGAAGTTGTTGAGTAAGGAACAAGTGCCTGTCATGCAAGGCTTGTTTGGTATTGGTACTACTAATCTGTCTTCAGTAGGGTAAACATGGTATTCTGTCTCCCTGTCTAGCAGCTCTCTCTCTCTCTCTATTTAGGGATACTAACTATCTTTCTGTTCTGCTATAGCTGACAAAATATTAGACTTGATTAGGAATATCTTTGGAGGAATTTACCAAATTAGGTTGGGACATGTGCAGCATCTTGAACCTAACTAAAATGAAATTATTATAGCAGCAGTATTAACCATTTTCTGTAATATTTTAAATTTATATGTACAGTACAAAGATAAAGCATTGTCATAATGTCCTTAACCAAAGAATATGATTTTGCTATGCAATTTATACTATAAAAGAAGGAATATCCCACTTCATGTGCAGTAATGTTAGGTTGGAATTTGGCTTCGCTAACACCTGAGTTTATTTTTCATGTATTATATGGTGGACTGTGTTTAGGAAGACACAAGATTTCTCTCATTTATATACTAATGTGGCCAAAGTAGGACATTTATAACAGAGGCTAATAATTAATATTACAGATGAGTGGTTACCCTCCTCTGCTTGATCTCAGATCTCCCAAAGCTCTCATACCTGAGTCCCACTTCCCATTTGGTGTAAGTTGCCAGTACTGTCTCATCTTATGCCATATTTGGGGCTCTATTTGCTTACCAGCTTGGTCTGTCCTTATTGTATGGCTGTTGTCTGCTTGTTGTGTCCTAGACAAGGCCAGAAGGCTGTGCTTTTCACAAGTATAAGGCAGTTAATTCACACAAATTGTGATGGAACTGCAACTAATTTTGCTTATTGTAAATAAAATTTAAATAGGGTAGCCAAACCTTGCTGCAGTTACAGAGATAATTTTTTCCAAATTTATTAATTGCTGCTGCATGTACCTATATAATTTATGGATTGAGATACTCTCTGTAGAGTGTCCCAAAACGATATGTAAATGCAAATTAAGAATATTTTTCTAATTTTTTATGATCATTTCTTTGAAGAAGTGTCCTAATGGCCTTCAAAATGAAAAAGCTTCACCAGGCATACTGCTCTGCAGTACAGTATTAAATAAATAATTTTGCTACACAGGTTGATGTTAGAGAAGCCAACTTTGTGTAGGTAGTCTTAATGAAATGGTTAACATCAAGTAAATTTTATATTTAGTATTTACTAGTTCTTATGATATTGATTTAGTACCATATTGATTGCTATTTGTGGTTGTTCTTTCATATGATCAACCATAAATAAATCTGCTGAATGTACATTGCTCCAACTCTTCAATTTCTGTAAATAAGTTTTCCAAAGAAGGTTCAAAGATAGACCAAAGTTGACAACTAACCACAGAAAAATTGAGGTTTCACATGTAATACCTGGTGTAGAAATGTAGTCAAATATTGAGAAATTATTTTGACTTGGTAATCACTGATTGAACTATGTTTTCAGAAAATATAACTGATTATGGAACCAAAATGAGAATATTCAGTGAAATTGAAGTGGAATTTGAGACTGTCCATGGAACTAATAGTACAGTATAATGATTAAGTTCAAGGTGTAATTTGTGAGAACCTTGAAAGTTCTGAAAAATGCTTATGAAAATCATTTGCATTTGAGGTTAGTTTCTATGGGTATAGTTGATATGATAAATAGGGGGAAAATTGGTATGCATTAATGGATTAATTTCAAGCACTACTTTACATGAGCTCTACATTAGGGGAGTCTTCAGTTACTTTATGAATACAATACCAGTTTTTATGCCATTGCCATGGGATCTATTGTTTGGTCAGTGTGTAATGGTATCAGTTAGTCAGGTAGGTTTCTGGACAATAAATTTAGTTCTATTGCTCACATCTACTCATCAAACTTGGACAGAAGCTTCCTATTAGGAGAAGAATTGTATCTATTAACTTTGGGATCAAAAGGTCTGATGTCAGAAGGTCACTTACTGAAAACAGATTTGAACCAATCCAATGGTGTCTTGACTAAAACTTTTACTTCCTATTTATCCTTTACCCACTATGCTTGGACAAAATCTGTGGAGAAAGAAGATACACATTGGTTCAAACAATAAGTTCAGAGCTAATTTGAGCATTTCAGTAAAACCTTGCACAGTACACAGAACTTAACTGATCTCAAGAAAGCTGTAGGTGTTGGTAGTCGTGTGGTCAAAATCCAAGGTCACAGACGGTTTCTTGGAAAACATCCCGTGCATTTTTGTCCATATTGGTCCATATTGTAATTGTCTTTGTGAGTCTTTTAACATCTAGTCCATGCTGCTGCTGCTGAAGGTATGGGGACTCTTAGCATCTAACACAGCCCCGTAAGTGCTAACAGTCACACCATTGACAAACAGATTTTCATAATGGCCATAGATGAATCGTTGGAGCTCATAATGACATAAAGGATTTATTATTAGTATACTCCATATGACTAATTGGTACTCAAAATAATGCCAGATGAATCAAGGGGGCTAATAATGATGCCACACATGTGCTCACAATGGTTCCAAGTGACCATAGATGTAGCAGGTGAGATATAATGTGAACCATTAAAGGAATCACAGGTGTCATTAAGGCTCACAGGTGCTCACACAAAAGACCAACTGTGACAAATGGGTATTGATAAAGACTCGAGGTAACTACTAAGGAATTTGAGTGACCCCAGGTAACAAAAGGTATTCATAATGAGCTTAAGTGACAAATAGATACTCATAATGTCCTCAGGTTAGAGGGTGAAGCCACTTTATTCCTGGCTCAAGTTTTGGGTTACTGAACTTTACCTTAAGTTTTGGTTCTCTCGCCACACCTACAGCAGATGGAAGCTTCCTGCTAAGAACAGGAGAAACAATTTATCTTGTGGCAGTGGCATATCCCCTTCTCTCTGAGTTTGATCTCACCATCATGTATCATGTTCCTCATATATTTGTATCAAGTGTATTTATTTGTCTTGTGTCTTGTTGGATGGAGTGTCAGGATTCATATTTGTTCATGTTCTTTGAGTGGCTGCTGCACTGTGTGGTAAGTTGATACAGGAGTAGCATGAATGTGTGAATGTAAGGGGAGTGAAATAAAGGAAATGTGTAATAGATTGTGTGTCTGGATGTTAGACCTAGTGTCGGATTTCAAGGTGGAGTTGTTGTGAAGTTCAAGATTTTTAATGAATAGCATTAAGTATTAGTGTGACTTACATGAAACAGAGACTTATAAAAACAAAAATGTTTGTTTTGACAATTGTGTCCAGTGATCTAACACAGACTTAGACTTAATGCAGTACCCTGGCTCTTGGAGTTATGATACATAAAGGTGTGTGTGTAAAACCAAGTTTACTATTAGATGTCTAAACAAATCACATACTGTATTATCACAGAAAACTGCAGGAAAAAATATCCTCATCACTTTCTGTCAACCACAGTATTAAGGCACAAATGCGGGAAATCACATACATGCATGTGCGCACTTGAAATTCACTCGTGTGCATATTGTACACCTGTAGGGAGTCACGTGCATGCTTGCACACATACGCAGACATAATGACACATGCATGAATATACAACATGGGTACCTATGCATTTATTGTCGCAAGCATTCTTACATATGCAGATACATGCATATGTAGTCACTTGCATGCAAGTATAAAATTCTCACCAACACACACACACACACATATACTGTATACACTTACCTGTGTATATATATGGAGACAAGCCATTAGCATATTGAGTTTACTGTATTGTTTTGGGTTGATGTTGTCACATGGTTGTTGGGTCATTATTTCTGGATGATATTTTGACAGTGCCTGAGCCCCTAACCATTTGCTCATACTGTAGTACTGTACCTGTGCAGTGATCCTCAAAATCTAACCTACCACACTGCAGTGCTTAGCGGTCATACATGCATAGTGACCCATAAATGTATTTATTGCCAGTACAGTAGTTTGAAACTGAGAGACTCTGTAGCATAGGTAGAATGTTCACAATGCAAGCAAATGGCTCTAGGTTATATTTTCAGCCAGAATAGAGAACTAGGTTTCTCTCCTTGTGCACTAACCCTAGAATATTCTGCACCAAAAAGAGGAAGCATCCAGGTGCTCTTGTGTGGCTAGGCAGTGAAAGTTTGGTGAAGAGAGTGTAGCCCAGAGGGAAGACCTGGGAGAGGATGAAAGGATTGGGTGAAGGACTTGCCCAATGTATGTGAATGACTCGAGAAAATACCGGTAGTGGTTTACAGGAATGGGTGTGTGATGGTAGGTTATGTGAAGTGACAGCAATAAGGCAGACGATAATTGAACTTAGTTAAGAAAGGGAAGTACTGTACCATTACAGAACTCATCTGTTACAGCAACAAGAGTAAATGACTGACTGAATGAAGGGAGAGTCTTTATTGGCTCTTGATTCTGGCCACTGCATAATAGTGGGAAAAGGCTTGAGAGTGAAGAAAATAATAATAATAATTTTTATATATATATATATATATATATATATATATATATATATATATATATATATATATATATATATATATATATGTATGTATGTATATATATGTATGTATATATATGTATGTATATATATGTATGTATGTATGTATGTATGTATATATATGTATATATATATGTATATATATATGTATATGTATGTATATGTATATGTATATATATATGTATATATATGTATATATATATATGTATATATTGTATATATATGTATATGTATATATATATGTATATATATATGTATATGTATATGTATATGTATATGTATATGTGTATATATATATATATATATATATATATGTGTATATATATATATATATATATATATATTACCCTGTACACTAATGTTGCCAAAGTAGGACATTTATAACAGAGGCTAATAATTAATATTACAGATGAGTGGTTACCCTCCTCTGCTTGATCTCAGATCTCCCAAAGCTCTCATACCTGAGTCCCACTTCCCATTTGGTGTAAGTTGCCAGTACTGTCTCATCTTATGCCATATTTGGGGCTCTATTTGCTTACCAGCTTGGTCTGTCCTTATTGTATGGCTGTAGTCTGCTTGTTGTGTCCTAGACAAGGCCAGAAGGCTGTGCTTTTCACAAGTATAAGGCAGTTAATTCACACAAATTGTGATGGAACTGCAACTAATTTTGCTTATTGTAAATAAAATTTAAATAGGGTAGCCAAACCTTGCTGCAGTTACAGAGATAATTTTTTCCAAATTTATTAATTGCTGCTGCATGTACCTATATAATTTATGGATTGAGATACTCTCTGTAGAGTGTCCCAAAACGATATGTAAATGCAAATTAAGAATATTTTTCTAATTTTTTATGATCATTTCTTTGAAGAAGTGTCCTAATGGCCTTCAAAATGAAAAAGCTTCACCAGGCATACTGCTCTGCAGTACAGTATTAAATAAATAATTTTGCTACACAGGTTGATGTTAGAGAAGCCAACTTTGTGTAGGTAGTCTTAATGAAATGGTTAACATCAAGTAAATTTTATATTTAGTATTTACTAGTTCTTATGATATTGATTTAGTACAATATTGATTGCTATTTGTGGTTGTTCTTTCACATGATCAACCATAAATAAATCTGCTGAATGTACATTGCTCCAACTCTTCAATTTCTGTAAATGAGTTTTCCAAAGAAGGTTCAAAGATAGACCAAAGTTGACAACTAACCACAGAAAAATTGAGGTTTCACATGTAATACCTGGTGTAGAAATGTAGTCAAATACTGAAGGTTATAATGGTTCTGTGTTCTCTCCTTATGTTCAGATTATAGGTCTAAGTCATGAAGTATTACCATGAGATTAATTAGTGAAATTGAATTGGAGTTAGAGAATCATTGTTGGAATAGTGGTATAGTATATGGACTGGCTGCTAGACACATTTGGTGAGGAACTTGGGAAATCCCAAAAATGCCATGAGAATTATTTACATTTCAGGCTTTTTTCAAGGGACACAGTGTTTTCTATAAAACTTGCTTGCTAAATATGCAATGGAAACATGATTAATTAGTAACAGTTGTATAATGATATATTTATTCAATATTGGGAGTTCTTTTTTCAAAATAGGATGCATTACCAATATTTTGCCAGGAGTTACATCGTACCAAGAACATGGCAGTGTACGGTATTTCTGATATACGTGGACAGTACTTTACTGTGTTTGGTTATTTTGATGCTCAGGTGTTTGCTCTTTTAGCTGAAGTTAGGAGGTCAGTATTTGCTTACTACATTCCTTACGTTGCCCCCTCATCATATTAGCCGAACATAAAGATCTAAGGAAAGTTCAATCCAGTTTAGTATAGTATAGGAAGCCTGGTACAGTACAGTATAATCAACAGTATTGAGGCACAGTTGCAAATAGTCAGATACAGGCTGAACCCCTCTAATCCAACACCCTGTAGTCTAGCCTGATTTATGATTGACTGTTGTGGCAATAGTTTGCATAATTACAGCTAGCATAAGGTACACACACATTAATATATTTCATGAATTGCTGTTTTCAATACAAGTCCATTGTATACTGTATATCGAGATATTTATTAACCTGCATTGTATTTCAATTTAATGTGGTGTATCAGTAGAATAGAAGAATTTATCTTTGGCTGACCTCTGGTTTCGATTTGTTTTTTGGTCCAGAACTGTTCAGGTCCTGAGGCTGCTGGATTAAAGGGGTGTGACTTGTACTGCACTTGCAGCACACATTCACATCCTTTCTTTCCCCAATATATATGTAGGGAGTCACAAGTTGTCACCAACTAGCACATATATATAGGTACTCATCTGTGTACACGTACGGACATATTCTGGAAGAGGGATTTTTGAAAATGCAAATTTGCTTGTAACTTATCACACAATTGCTTCAATTTCATCTTAAATAATTCTGTGTGTGGCTTCACTGGTCACTTTTATGAACAGAAGTTACCTAACAATGTAAGAATGGGTTATGAGAAAGATATCCAAGGGATTTAGGATAATGCAGTACCCCTTAGGCTGTGTTTCCAAATGAAATATTTATAGGTTTTGAATGTCAAGCTAGCCCTTAACCCTTGTAGGGCAAATAAAAGCAAAATTTTGTCTTTTTATGCCAGCTTTTATGGCATACATTTTCAGTAGCAAACTTTTGGGGGTTTGTAAAATCTATCTCTTCCAGAAACTCTTCACTTCTTTCTCGAATAAAAAAAAAGAACCCTCTTCTGAACCCAGTCACTCATCTGCCTTATATTTATTTCTATCACCTTCCCTGTCATACATAAACCTCTACACCTATATAGTCATCTGTCTTGTCACCATTTCGCCTCCCATCCTTAATATATCCCAGTCACTTCTGTTGCCTTTTTCTTTTTTAGTTTACCTTCAGCCGATCCTATTTTGCTGTACCTCTTGTTCCCGTCGTCCAGTCACGATCCTTTTACCTGGTCATTTCTTTTGCATTTATCTGTTTTTGTAGTATCTACTCTTAATCTACCCCACCATATATTATCTACTGTCGATCTCTTTGTCTCCTCCTCACTGCTCAGTACCCAGGCTCAGTATGTATGCACTCCTGCTCAGTACCCAGGCTCAGTATGTATGCACTCCAGTCAACCTTTCTTCTCTCTTCCTTCGTTTAATCTGATCCACAGTATATTTGAACTGGTGCCTCAAATTTCAATCACAAAACTCCACATTACATCACATATGCACTGGTCACTTCCTTCTCTGCACTGGTCACTATTCCTTCTCTGCACTGGTCACTATTCCTTCTCTGCACTGGTCACTATTCCTTCTCTGCACTGGTCACTATTCCTTCTCTGCACTGGTCACTATATATTCCAGACTTATCTCCACCCTTCCCTCTCCCCCACCACCTTACTTCTCTTTTGTTTTCCTTTTATTCATTTTCAATACTCTTATTTTATTATTGGGTATATTTTTGCATATTCGAACATTCCAGTGTCATTTGCTAGTACACACACACACACACACACACAATTAAAAAAAACACGCACGCAGGTATAAAGTTAGTTAGATTTGGAGGGGTGGAGTATGTGCATCAAATCCTCGGCAGAAAACCAGCTCCTAGTATTTCCTACCTTTTGAGTGTGGTATTACATGTTGAACTTTCAGTATTCTCATTTGTAAGATAATGAAACATCTTCTACGTGACTCCTCTTTGATATTTCAGTGTTTGTGATAACTTGAATTTTTCTTTTCTTGTACCTGTAAGATTTGCAGTGGCTATGTTAACTGCAGCCATCCTGTAAGTACAGTAATTGCAAACTTACAGTATGCTCTACTTTCCTAAATATTATGAACCTGTTGTTGGTAAATTCATATCAGAACTACTGTATTGATGTCCCTGATTTACAGAAAATTACAGTATTGATATTTTTTTTTTTTTTTTTTTAATGATAATCTTGCAACCTTAGCTTAGTTTAGTGTATTGCAGATGTTACTGCCTAAATGATTACTGTGTGCATCATGTATGTGGACTGCTTGAGAGGTTAATAAGCACATCTTGCTTTGTTAAATTAATATTGGCAGTACAATATTTTTAGTATTATCATGTGAAGGACAATTTTGAGAATTAATTTTAATGAGAATAATTATAGTTAGGTTTATGTACAAGAGACAGTTTAATGACTTGTGGTGGCTAATATGCTTTTAACTAACAGTTGCATGTAGATTAATAAAGTAAAATGTCAGACTTGGCCAGGTCAGTTATCCTGCATGTTTTATCAACCACTTCAATAGCATGTCAAAGTTAAGGTTTTTCCTGTGGCTCTTGATGCTCTTAAAGATCAGTTTTGTCAGTGATAAATAATTTTACAGTGATGCTCTTGGAGAATACAGCTGCCAATTAACCATGTTTTGTGAAGCAGCATGTGGCAAGAGAGCCTTGGATCAGCCATCTTATAGCATGGTGTCTATATAGAGTTTGTGGTCCTTGAGGGTTTGTGATGAGGTGGATATTATGATGGTAAGGTGGTGGTACCAGGTGGTGCTTTCAAGTAAGCACAGTGGCAAAGTGATGACTACTACACCAGACCACACACTATTGCTACTCCTGCTGTAGCCACAAGTATATAAGTTACATACATATATATATATATATATATTTTGGCAATAGCAGACTACCTCCCCCTTTCCCCCCACAAGATGCACATTGCTCACTCCTGGGTCTTGATTTTTGTTGCCAGGTTCCTAAGGGTCTCTCAAAAGAAATTATCTACAACAGCAAGCAATTTCGTACACTCCTGGACATGGGTTATAAGGTGAGAAAATAAGGCCATTCTTGAGTCTGGCACTTGTCATGATGATGCAGGACCTATTGCTATTTTCTTTAAAATTCAAATAATTGTCAAAGTTCTTTTAAAGATCATTCCTTAAAAACTAATTGCTGATTTAAAATTTGTGTATTACAGTATTTTAATATGTCATGATTGCCAATTAGATATACTGTACAGTATATATAAAGTATATATTTATATTTTCACATCAGCAATGTCAAAAATTATAAAGTGTGAAGAATGGCATGTTAGGGAGGTGCAGTGGACAAGCAGGGTTGCCAGTTGTGGTGGGTGGGCCCTCTTGTCGATGCACAAAGTGTGATGCCATACTCATGGCAGACAAGATGTGGCTCTTAGTATCCACAATATTTATTGTAGTGTAACTATTTTTTGTGTTAGGATTATTGTGCCATTGCCAAAAGTGTCTCAGGTGAGTGAGAAACATCTGGAACTATATACTGTAATAATCTTGATCTACAGGTAAAGGATGTCTGTTTCATTCTCTTTTATTGTTATGTGAGTGTGTGTTAGGTTAACTTTATCACATGAATTAATTTTCACCTGCCAGGACACCAATAAATTATCATCGTGATTGAATTGTTGTGGACTATGGAACAACATTGTTTGTTGATCTTCCAATACACATACACAGTAGATGGACACATTTCTCAACATATGGGAATGAAATAGGGTGAACTAAAAATAGTGGTCAAGCTTCTACACTAGAAAACCAAAAAGTTGTTTGTGTGTATTTTCAGCTTTTCCTCAATCAGTTGATGGAATTTTGTCTGTGGCTTTCCCCTGGGACATGAAAAGTCAAATTTCACTTCAAGGCCTAAAGGTCCAAAATAATTTTCCATGAATTGAATCGCTATCCTTTTTTACCCTTTGATATTCACCATTCCTGACCACAAATGTAAAAACAAAGCCATGCGTGGGACAGAATTAAAGCATACAGTACAGTACTACTTTTTACATTATAGATATTTATGAGTGACCCTAAAAGGCATGTTATAATTTAAGGTCAATCCTAGAAATTTTGTCTTGGGAGAGGTAAATGGCTGGTTGATATAAACATTGTGTGTCCCGCCATAGTCATGTCTCACACTCACTGGGGTGATGTGCCTTTCATTCATATTTCTAAGTGTATCATTGTCAGTATTAAGTTTGAATTTGCCGTGTTTCCTTACTCTTACCGACGTCTGTTCTCGGGTTTCCCAAGTTTACTAGCATGTATTGGAACCATAGCACCATTCCTCTAAGTTGTGTAATAAGGTTAGGTAACTGACCGAGTTGTTTGTTAGTGTCCAAGTTGAAAGTGAACTTGTATTTAAACTGAAGTGTTTGGAGAAGATTGTCCACATGCCATTGATATAGAGTGGATGAAGCAGAACTTGACAGGTTGCTGATTTAGTTGGTTGGGTGAAGTATTTTCTTCCTAAGAACTATTTGTGTGGCAACAGATAACACTTGTCATACAATATACTGATTCACGTTGTTGAGTCGTGTAAATGTTGTATTAACTAGTACTGTACTCCAGGGAAATAAGGAAGGCAATCACTGCTGTATTGTACAGTATTTAAGTGTTGTCATCTTGCTATGGTTGCAGGGGAGATGGCTGAACCTGAAGGAAGCTGTTTGCATTTTATTATCTCAATCACCAAGTTTCATAACATAGAGGTATTCAAAAGATCTCTCTCTCTCTCTCTCTCTCTCTCTCTCTCTCTCTCTCTCTCTCTCTCTCTCTCTCTCTCTCTCTCTCTCTCTCTCTCTCTCTCTCTCTCTCTCTCTCTCTCTCTGTGTGTACAACATAGTTTAATAATCTTGCTAAACTCTTAACATCTTTAAAGTTGTTCTCTTTCTTGTCAGTTATGGACATCAATTGCTTCTCCATTGAATAATGTTTTCCCTTGAATCCTTTACTTTACTCCATTCTCCTTTTCTGCAGAAGGAAGACATTGAAGCTGCGCTTCGCAACAATAATATGGGTCTGGACGACACTCTAATGGAGCTTGGCAACCGTGGGATAACAGGTGGTGGCGGTGGAAGCGATGCCTGGCGCAACCCTCCTTTGGAAGAACATATTCCTTTCGACATTAATAACCCCAACTTCCAGAATCGCTTCCCTCCAGCGCCTCACCCCCTGCCATTCACTTCACAAGTAAGACAACTATATACAGTACGAGCTCTTTGTGTGGAGAGCTGACACAGAGATTTGATACAACTGAGTTTCATAGTTATTTCCCACTCAGAAAGGCCACACAAACACGAAACTGTACACTCATACTTCCTTCGGAGAGAAAACTGTTTTGTAATTGTCCAGAACCATTAGTTCATATTATTATTGTTCCCCCTCTTTTTTCCTTGAATAATTGTGTAACTATTTGACAATATAGCTTGATATGTTTAGATTCTAAATCAACAGTTAACCCTCCCTCCTCCCAAAATAATAAAAACAAGAACATAATAAGAATTATATTGGGTGGCATCTCTTGTAACAAGCTGTAGCTTGGCAGAACAACTACAAAGTGCAACACACACAGCCTGGTCCTGGTACAAGACATTACAGCAAGGATATCACCCCCCAGCACTGTACAGTATCAAAGATTGGGAGAGTAACAACTGTGATACTTAATGGTTCATACTCTACGTACTGTATATGCAGATAATAAGGCTTTATTGAAATTACTTTGTTATTAGGTAAGAAACAAGATATTTAAATTGTCTCAGCTAAGATTGGCAATTGTTAATATTTACAAGTAATCTACAAAGTTATAGATATATAATACAGTATATATATTGGAAATAAGTTCCATAATTCTGGGCGTGTACTCCTGAGACGTATGTGAGGATAAATGACTCCGTGGCCGTAGTGTTAACACCACATAGTTTTGGGGTTATGCTGTACCACACAATTAAAATTAACAGCAATAAAGTATAAAAAGTGCAAGATTTATACTGTACAAGACGGTGTACGAACAGTGTTGGTCTCCACCGCCTTAGCACTACAGCAGTGTTCTTAGTGATGGTGTTCTGAGCCAGGGACCCTCTTGGCCTCCACACACTCACTGTCAGAACCTGTACACACTTACAACTTTATTCCTTATGGTAATTATTTTTTTTATATCTTATTGCACTTTCTCTAGAATTGTGTGTGCATTTAACTGAGAGAAAAAATATGTGAACATCAGCTGAGGAGGTACTCAGCCAATTCAGTAATCTCTTGTATGTTTACATTCTTTTCCATTGGAGTAAATATCAAGAAAATTGTGCTCTTTAATATTTGTGCATTTTTTTATACAGTATTAAAATTATTGGTCATTCTAAAATTTAGCCATCCAAGCTCTGTCTACATAAAGCTATTCAACTATTTTTGGCTCATATACAGTATAGTCTTGATTTACGCGGTCAATTGAACCCGAGGAGGTCCGCGTAAAATGAGAAACGCGTAAACGAAATAGCAGAACATATGGGATTAATTGAAATAGAGACTGGGCCGACCCCCAGACTACCCTTTTTCCGACACAATACCTACGTTGTAGTAAAAATAGTATCTTAATTTTATGATGGTATGCACACACACATAATATAGAAGAGAAATATCAATAAGAGAATAATATACTGTACCAGGTAAAAGAAAAATCAAGGTTTAACACTTACGTTAGTAGAAGAGATGGAGCTTAAAATTCTTTGCGGAGAAAGCAGCCTTCACGTTGCATATCAACTCCTGGTCCATGGGCTGGATTAATGACGTAGTGTTGGGAGGAAGGAAGACCACTTTTACACTGGGGTGTCGATCCAACAGTAGGGGAGAGTGTCCTGGTGCGTTGTCAAAGAGCAACAAAATGTTAAATGGAACATTCTGTTGCTCGCAGAATTTCTTGACGTCGGGAACGAAACAGTCGTAAAACCAGGAGAGGGACAGACCAGTGAACATCCACGCCTTACGTGCGGTTAGCCAGTGGACATTTAGCCTGGTCATGTCCATGTTTTTGTAGGTGTGCGGCTTGCGGGCTGTGTGGTTCACCGACAACTTGAGCTTGCAGGTGCCGGAGGCATTGGTGGTGAACAGGATGGTGATGCGCTCCTTCTGCAACTTCCGGCCCCGACACTTGCTGGCAGACTTGACAACGAAGGTCTTGGGAGGCAATTTCTTCCAAAACAGCCCGGATTCATCCATGTTGAACACCTGGTTGTTGGTGTACTGTCCTTCCTCCATAACGTCACGTAAGAATGATGGAAAATCACTAGCCGCAACACGGTCAGCACTCGCTCCTTTACCACCAATGTTAATGTTGGTGATCTTGTTCCTCTTCTTAAACCCTTGCAGCCACCCAGAGGAAGCAGTGAAGGGTTTGGGCTCTGCAATTCCCATCTTTCGCGCCACTGATTGATAGAGTTCACGGGCGTAGTCCTGCACTGCCTACGTGTCGACTGCCATGTTCCTTCTTGCCTGACGAATCAAGTAGCTCACCAATAAATTCTCAGTCTTGAGCAGCACCTTATTCTGACAATACTTCACCATTGAAGCACCTGCAGACTTTGTGATGCTCGTGTGTTCTTTTATCTTGGCGGCATCCTTCTTGATTGTACAAATCGTAGATTCGTTAACTCCATGCTGGCGCGCGAGATCAACTTATCGGGTTCCCTTTTTTAATTCCTGTACGATTTTGTATTTTTCTTCGTAACTTAGGGCGCGTCGTATCTTCTTATGCTTGGGGCGGCTTGGTCCAGGTAATTCAAGGTTTTTCTAGGGTGGTGGGGGTCCAGTGGAAACCATTGTTGAACAGATTAGCGGGCACAAGAGAGAACAGTATACACGGAGACTGAGAACATTGAGACTGGCCCGGCTAGGTCAGCGACTTCTTTCCTTGTGGTTGGGCATGTCATATACATTAGACCAATCACAGCTAGCGGCGGAAGGAGTTAAGGATGCGTGGCCCAATCGCAGTCCGATACGTCATATGAGGTCAGCGATAACGCAACAGCGACATAATTCACACCCTACCCCCGTCGCTTCCCGCATATGGTCAAGAATGTACCGCGTAACTAATAATTGGTGCATCTGGACCTCTCGGGCCGCTCGCCGCATAAATGATACAATGAACCGCGTAATTTAAAATTGTAATTCTGGCAAGGTGCCGCGTAAATGACCAAACGCGTAAACAAAAAAATCTGTGTAAATCAAGACTATACTGTATGAACTTTATTCATTTATTGAAACTCATTTACGTGCACACACTGTCCTAAGGACAAAGCTGAACTGTACATGTAATCAGAATACTGTACAAAATGATTACTAAAATTTTTGTCTTGTGCAAACTATGGCATGTTTACATTCAAATTAATCACTGTCTTATAAGAATTCCAGCAATGTAAATTAAATTTACCCGGGTCACTTCTATTAAATTTTATAAGCAAAAAACAAAAACTTAATCTAAAGGACATAAATTAACAATTAAATACTTCACACCACAGGTGCCAACTGTCAAACATGTCACTGTCACCCCTCCCTCCCTTCCCAAGAAAGGTTTGGGGGGTTTGAGAAGGCTTTAAGTTTTAATCATATATAATATCTCAGACTAAAGTTAGGAGAATATAATTTGCATTGCTGGAATCCTTGCAAGACAGTGAATAATTTGAATATAAACGTCATATATTTTGCACAAGAGATAAAATTTATTACCTGTATCACATTACAGTAGTGACTTAAGAGTTCTAGTGTATATGTACGATGTATATAGTGATTTAAGGGCGATTTAGGGGAATTTTAGGAGTGTTTCTGACTTTATGCATTTTTGGCTTTACCTTTTATATACTTTTCTGTGAACTGGAATTGAGTTCGTTAACCGAGGGACCACTGTATATGAAAACTTATCATGTCATAACATATCCCTTATGGGTGGGGAATGGATGGAAATTTCCTCACTTGGGCTGTGAATGAATTGGTGCTCATTTTGAATAATTCATTCCAAAACATTGCTGGATTTTGGAGCGTTCTGGATACTGAGATGATCGATAAACAGTCCCATACCTGTGTGCGTGGGTGGGTGGGTGGTACTGTATTTATATTTGAAAATTTTCTAAGAATACTGTGATGTATCGTACGTTTTAAAACTCGACATGTTAGCGCTGTAGTCGCAGTCATGGTGAGTGTCTGAACTATAAAATATGCAATTTTTTATAATTATAACTTCATGAAGTCAATACCAAAATTGAAGCTATCTTTACTTCAAATAATTGTATTTATTTATTTTGATATTCCCTGCTAATTAAGGAGTGTGCCTATTATGCCAGTCAATAGGATACATTAATGTAATTATGTCTTCATTCCTGTCTTGGATGACCATGAAATTTGACAGTCAAATCCATTCTCCTTTTGGTATTATTAATGCAATGGCTGTAATACTACACTGTGTTTGTAACAGTGATGTATATTGCTTTTTCTCTATTGCATTCATTTTCTGGTGCACTTTGACTAATTACTCTGGAGTTAACAAGGCCAACATACTGTAGTTTTCTGCTGAGTTACATTTTAAAGTGTCTGCCATCTTTGTAGAAAAATGTATCATATGCTACTTAAAATGAGCTTTGTTTGTTCAGTCAAAGCCCTGGCACTAACTCAGTCATGTCTTATTGAATTTAATGTTACAGCCTGTGGTGCTAAGTTATAGAAAAGAAACAAAGGCAGGGACAACCATCTTGAATTATGATAAAATAGAATGAACTAAAGCATGTTTAGTATTTTCATTTGTCCAGAAGAAATTTTCAGTGTTAAATTTAGGTTGAGATAAATTAGTGAAAGCAGTTTGATATGACACTTAAATGGTCCCCCCCCCCCTCAAACCGGGTATCAGAAACATACATACATGTTCCTTTTGTTGTATTTCATCCATTCTTACAGCTAGGAAATTGTGTGGAAGTTTATTCGTGTTTGCAATAGCAGTGTGATATTAAAAGTAGCACAGCCTGTTTTTGTCTGTAACATTATAGTGTTAAAATACTTGGAGTCTTATAATAGCATCTCCTCACAGGTCATTTTGTATATAGTGTTGGTTTAATGTAGTGTACTGATGCAGCCCATTTGTTTACAGCAGGGTGGATCTGGCAACTCTCCGCATGTTCGTGCTCTCATGAATCACATCCAGATGGCAGTGCAGGCGGGCTACCTCAACCCCCAGATCCTGAACCAACCCCTGGCTCCCACCACACTTGTGCTCCTCAATAATATGCTCTCCCACATTAATGTGCTTCAGAAGTTCTCCCAGCAGCAAACCATCTGGCAAGCTCAGGCTCACATCAACAAAAATTCTTCACAAACTCTACTTCAGCTCAACATTAATATCACTAAAACTAAGCAACAGATCCAAAACCTACAGGTATTTGATTTATTATTATTAGTAGTATTTTTATAAATATATATATTTAAATGCTGTCAACATGTGTCATTTTGAAATACGTATGCAAGTACTGTATACTCGGGAGATGATCGTCGAAGTTTTACGACTATTTTCCCTGCTTGCATGGGTTAACCCTGATTATCTGATGACAACTGTTCATGCTGTGTGGTCCTTGCAGCCTGTGATTTGTTAAAACTTACCCATAGCTCTCCTAACTCGCTTGTCTCCTCCACATGCCCGCACCTCTGTGTGAAACAATGCTCTCAACACCCAGCTACCCTTATAGGTTTCCTATCTTTCAGTGTCACATTACACATCTTGTCAACTGTCCTTTATTAAGATCCAGCATCGTGCTACATTATCCTTCCCACTGTTGCTTGTTATTTTATTCTTCTTAACTACAAAAAAATGGTTCCCTTATAATATTCTGTTCCTTAAATTTCCTCAATTCTCAGAACATAATGCTTCTTCTCTTGCACCTTTTAAGCAACATGTCACACACAAGCAATCTGTGCTGCTAGGCATTTGTTCCCTTGCTATGACCTTTACATCCCTATCAAACTTCCTACGTGGTTTCCTGACACATTTATGTGGTCAGTCTGATTTTTCTTTGGCACCTGACTCGTATATAATAAGCCTACTTGCCCTCCTTCACCATGGTAACGCCACTTTAGTATTTTATCCTCGGTGCATCCCCAAACTCAAGTAGTCTTTCTCGTTCCATATTCCTTTTTCACCATGAACACCATCCTATCCCTCAGTGTGTACACCTACATGACTGTTTCGGTCACCCAGTACAATACTAGAATTTCCCTTTCACCCAACTTTAACACAACCTGCATCAGTTCATCCCAGAAATTGTGTCTGTCTTCCACACTTAGCCCAACCTATGAGGTACATACAGATATACTAGTCACCAGACTTGTACACCAGTAGCCTCAGAACCAGATATTTATGCATTCACCCTTTTCACCTCAAGTATTTTCAGCAAACAAGATCCCTTCACTATTTGTCTCAGATTAATTTTTCTTCCAACTACCTGTGATTGTTGCCAGTGTTCAGCCTTGGTGAAACCCTTTTCCATCTGGTTTCTAGTACACAGCAAACATCAAGCTTGTTAGGGCCCAATGTCTCCACAATCTTGTCTACTTTTCCTCACATTCCAAAAAAAGTGCTATGTTAGGTTATACAGTTGGACCAAACCCGTTTATAACAACATTATGCAATTTATGCCATAATTCCCATGTTATTTAGGTTCATTTGGTGCCAGGTTAATAAAACATTATATCATAAAATAATAAATTTCCTTGGAATTTTTTTTTTTACTTCATATGAGTTATTGAGTTTGTTTACATAGGCAAACAGCTGACCAGCCAGCAAGTCCATGTCTGCCTGTGTGTTATTTATTAATTTGTATAATGGTGACACCCAAAGTATGATTATGAGAAGGGAAGGAACTGTTTATATTGTATAGAACTACTGTACTTGTTTTTGTGTCCAACTTTTTTATTTATTTATTGTCAGTAGTATAGGTAATGAATGGCAAGGGTGTACTGTACTGTACCTGTTTTTCCATATCTTACAAGTTGAAATATTTTACAAGCAGAAGTTTTTCAGTCTTAAACCTCTTTCATATTAGAAATATCGATATACAGAATAAACATATAATAACATAAATGCAGTAATAACTGTTACTAGAGAAGAATAAAGAGGCAACAGCTTAAGGTGAGTCTGTGGGGCTATACAGGAGGTTCACCTTAGAGCCTCGTGCTAGCTGAAGGAGTTGAGCGCTGTAAATTGTCTACTGTATAATGAAACTATATTACTTAGAGCTGTGTTAAGGAAGGGATATCTCTATTGATTTCAGTTGACTTTTGTAACATTTTAATCATAACCAATAAAAACTTTTATTTGCTGATTATGGTGAATATGAATTATATTGTTACCTTTTGAAATTTACCTTTTTTGTTTATTTCTTAATAGAATCAGATAGCTGCCCAGCAGGCCCTGTATGTGAAGCAGCAGCAACAGCATCACCACCAGCAACTTCATTCTCATGTGACTGGTGGCCCCCCTGGTACTCAAAATGACTTCTTCAACAAGCCCAGTCTTCCAGATCCACTGTATGGTAGCTTCAATCCCATGTCCGTCAATGAACCTACTGCAATAAACATTGGGGTAAGCTTAGGCATCATGTTGCAGATTAAGCAGTTGTTTATATGAAAACAATATAGGTTTTTCAATAAAATGTTTAAAGTGATTTTAACTTTTGGTCAATTATAGAAGGGTAGGTAGAAAATTGGAAAGACATGGAGAGTTGTGACTATGGCTTATGAGTTACAAAATGTGATTTCTTTTGCATTTACTTATTAGCAACAAGGAAGCCGTCTGCAGCAGTGGAAGCTGCCGTCTCTGGAAAATGATGACAATGATTTCATCCGTGCTCCAGGAGCCCCAGGAAAACCTGCCATGCCACAGTCTCATTCATCTCCAAACTTAACACCCCTGCTGGGAGTATCAAATAGGTAATGCTTTCTTTAAAAATAGTGTAATTTTTTATTAAATAAATCAATTGCTTGTGAATGTAGAGTATATTCCACTGCATTCCAGCCACTCACAAGTCACCACATTGGAATCATCGCACCTTGTCTTATCAGTGAAGTTAAACAACGTTGGAACTGTTCAGTTCTGGGATGGGTGACCGGTTGGCCTTAACATCAGATGTTGTTGGCAAAAGGACTCTACTGAAAACAAGCATCTCATGGCTTTGTCAGCTGTCCTTGGTCAAATTGACTAATTATCAATTATTATTGCTTTCATTTTCTTATCCGGTATGACCTTTGTGCAATAGTGTTCATACAGCTCTTCACACCTGCCTCGTACAGTTCTTCACACCTGCCTCGTACAGTTCTTCACACCTGCCTCATACAGTTCTTCACACCTGCCTCATACAGTTCTTCACACCTGCCTCATACAGTTCTTCACACCTGCCTCATACAGTTCTTTACACCTGCCTCGTACAGTTCTTCACACCTGCCTCGTACAGTTCTTCACACCTGCCTCGTACAGTTCTTCACACCTGCCTCGTACAGCTCTTCACACCTGCCTCGTACAGCTCTTCACACCTGCCTCGTACAGCTCTTCACACCTGCCTCGTACAGCTCTTCACACCTGCCTCGTACAGCTCTTCACACCTGCCTCGTACAGCTCTTCACACCTGCCTCGTACAGCTCTTCACACCGGCCTCGTACAGTTCTTCACACCGGCCTCGTACAGCTCTTCACACCGGCCTCGTACAGCTCTTCACACCGGCCTCGTACAGTTCTTCACACCGGCCTCGTACAGTTCTTCACACCGGCCTCGTACAGTTCTTCACACCGGCCTCGTACAGTTCTTCACACCGGCCTCGTACAGTTCTTCACACCGGCCTCGTACAGTTCTTCACACCGGCCTCGTACAGTTCTTCACACCGGCCTCGTACAGTTCTTCACACCGGCCTCGTACAGTTCTTCACACCGGCCTCGTACAGTTCTTCACACCGGCCTCGTACAGTTCTTCACACCGGCCTCGTACAGTTCTTCACACCGGCCTCGTACAGTTCTTCACACCTGCCTCGTACAGTTCTTCACACCTGCCTCGTACAGTTCTTCACACCTGCCTCGTACAGTTCTTCACACCGGCCTCGTACAGTTCTTCACACCGGCCTCATACACATAATTTCTGTTTATTTTACAAATTATGTTTCCTGGCTTACTCAGTTTTTTTTTCTTGGTATGCTGAAGTAATTTTATATACTGTATATACACACACACACACACACACACACACACACACACACACACACACACTGTATTTTATGGCTTATAAGCCACCGCCCCCCCAAAAAAAATCACCCCGCGTCCTATATGTGAAGTTGCAGGTCTTTCACTGGCTAATGAATCCCCCAGATGCTGTCTCCAGTAGATTAAATTTACCTTGGCCCAAGTCCAGAATAACATTGTTTACTTAAACATCATATAATGTTTACATTATTATTACAGTAATACCTTGCTTTACGCGGTCAATTGAACCCACGGAGGCCCGCGTAAAGTGAACTTATGGGATTAATTGAAATAGAGACTGGGCCGACCCCCAAACTCCACTTTTTCAGACACAATACCTACGTTGTAGTAAAAATAACTTCTTAATTTTATGATGGTATGCACACACAATTAATAATTAAGAGAAATATCAATAATATTAGGTTTTTTAACACTTACATTAGTAGAAAAGATGGCTGGGCACACGGGGATGGGGGGTTTGTTCCGAGGCAGAGGGCAGATTATTGGCTCTCACCTGTATCACTTGTATCACTATCCACCACAGAGGCTTGCAGGGCCTCTTTGTCAAACCCCTCAAAGTCCATACAAGTCCATATCCTCACTATCACTGACTTGGGACGGATGTGGTGGGTGGCGGGTGAAGAACTCGGTAATGTTTTGATGACTGAGCGACCTTGTGCGCACCCTGCCTGCGCCATTGCGTATATGAGTAGATGCACCGCGTAAAGTGAACATTTCCAGTTCTGGCGGTGTACCGCGTAAATGTAGAAACGCATAAAAAAAAAGCCGCATAAAGCGGGGTATTACTGTACTTTTAATTAATTAAAAAGGGAATTATTGTAAACATTAAAGCTGGAAAACAAAAAAATGCTTATCGTCTGTACGGCTAACAACTCTTCAAAGCTAACTAGTAACTTTTTTGTTTACTCTTGCACGCTTTGCTATCTATTAATGTCATACCTGCCTATATCATTATTTTTATTCGGTAACCGCAAATAACGTCGACAAACATTACCATTTCTTTGTAGTCTTACTAGCAGGTAATGCCATTCTTTGTAGTCTTACTAGCACGTAATGCCATCTATCGGCATGCAATGAAGACTAGTATTCGGTTGTCTTTTCGTGTTTTTGCAGTGCTTACCATGGTAGAGACAGGTTAGTACAACAAGCATTGCTCATAACAACAACTTGGTAAAAATATATCGACAAGGACTGTGCTAACATAATGTGCTTATGGTATTTTAACCTCATTATAAGAACACTATGGCCACAGGAGGGAGGAGCTCAAGGTATTAGCTACAAACTAAAGGTGATAAACTACGTGTTAACAACGGGATTATGAGCCATCACCTACATTAAGCTTAAGTACACTGAAAAGTTTTCCTGAATATTCCTTGCTGAAATGGTGTCGTGTCTTATGTCACAAAATATGTTACATATATTGTAAGTAATCTCCCCGTTAGCCGGAACAATTAGTACAGAGCATTTCCAGGAACTGAGATGAATTATCTTGTCCCCGGTAAAACGACGCCTGTCGGGATTTTTTTCACGTTTAAACTGCATTTCACATGGAGCACTGGTGCTATGGAGGCTTAACTGCAGTCAGACAGTGCCAAAGCTGCAATTATTTTGGAAGCACTACTGTACACATACAATATATTGTCAATAAACAAAATGTGCTACTCAAGTATATACAGTACACTGTACTGTACAGGCGCTCCTCGACTTACGACACGCTCGACTTACCACAACCCGGACATACTACGGCCGTGGTCGTATAAAATATTTTTTTGAATTACGTATTTTTGAGTCCCGACGTTGGTGATCGCTCTGTGTACTGACAAAAAATTTTTTTGTAGTTCCCTTTTGAAATGGCTGGCAAGCTTAAAAGTGAGAGTTCTCGTGGTGCTGGGAAGAAAAAAAGACACCCATTTCAGAATTTATATGCATTATTTTTGCCTTTTCGACTTACGACCTGGTCGTCGAGACAGAACCCCATTGTAAGTCGAGGAGAGACTGTATTGTATATACAGTGTGTGTGTGTGTGTGTGTGTCTACACACATACAGTGGTCCCTCGGTTAACAAATTACCTTCCAAAAGAATCTTCAATTCGGTTAACGAAAAAAAAATTGATTAACGAAATCCTTATGAAAATCACATCAGCTGATAAGCTGAGGAGGTACTCAGTCAATTCAGTAATCTCTTCTATGTTTACATTCGTTTCCATTGGACTAAATATGAAGAAAATTGTGCTCCTTAATATTTGTGCATTTTTCATATTAAAATTATTGGTCATTCTAATATTTAGCCATCCAAGCTCTGTCTACATAAAGTTTTCAACTATTTTTGGCTCGATATATGTAACTTTATTCATTTATTGAAACTCATTTACGTGCACACACTGTCCTAAGGGCAAAGCTGAACTGTACATGTAATCAAAATACTGTACTAAATGATTACTAAAAGTTTTGTCTTGTTCAAACTATGGCATGTTAACATTCAAATTAATCACTATCTTATAAGAATTCCAGCAATGCAAATTAAATTCACCCGGGTCACTTCTATTAAGTTTTATAAGCAAAAAACTAAAACTTAATCTAAAGGACATAAATTAACAATTAAATACTTCACACCACAGGTGCCAACTGTCAAACATGTCACTGTCACCCCTCCCTCCCTTCCCAAGAAAGGTTTGGGGGGTTTTCAGAAGGCTTTAAGTTTTAATCATATATAATATCTCAGACTAAAGTTAGGAGAATATAATTTGCATTGCTGGAATCCTTGCAAGACAGCGAATAATTTGAATATAAACGTCATATATTTTGCACAAGAGATAAAAATTAATCACCTGTATAGTGATTTAAGGGCGACTTAGGGGAATTTTAGGAGTGTTTCTGACTTTATGCATTTTTGGCTTTACTTTGTATATACTTTTCTGTGAGCTGGAACCAATTACCCAATATCCCATTGAAACAATGATTTCGGTTAATGAACGACCCTCTGGAACGAATTGAGTTCGTTAACCGAGGGACCACTCTCTGTGTGTGTGTGTGCATGCGCGTGTGTGCATAAAGAGGATATACATTTCTTTGTACACAAAAGAAATGTAACAACAACAAACACCACCCCCCTCTCCCCATCAGCGAATGTTATTCATGGCCATTTTGAGCACCTAAGCCTTGTGAATTTGATGAGCATGCTGTAAATACAGTACTCTCACACTTCCTGAATGTACAGTACATAGTACTGGGCTTCACTTCACATTGTTTATGCCCAAAGCACCAAAGCAGATGCCGATAGTCTTTCTGCCCAACACATTGTTACCATGTTTTGTATTTATCCGTATCTTATTCTGTGCAATTCAGTCACCCCACATCATTCTTGTCATGTCTGTCACTTTAATTTATTGTTTCTTCCTGCATCTGGGAGTGTATGTTTCATTCTCATATTGAATTGAATTGAAACAGCTTATTTAGCCAGAACACAGATACAGAGTGGGTAATAATAACAATATTAACATGGCTGAGCCAGTTGAGAACCTGAGCTCTCTTTTAGGCACCTGGTATATACTGTACATTTATCTCAAGGAAGTATTATGTAACATTTAGTATCATCTGGAATAGTACAATAGCATGGTGGTAATAAGAACATGTTACCACGGTTATCACTTCAATATTTTTTTTTAATTATTTGTATTTTTTGTTTTAGTTTATTTATTTTTATTATAAGCATATACATAAATTACAGTGGAACTGGAAAACATAAGTATAATGGGGGAGCAGTACAACATGGGTTGTACAGTAATAAGGTTGAACAAGAGGACAGCTGTCAGGATTATGTCTAGTTGGCAAATATGTTTATTGCAATGGTAATTACTTATCTATTTACATGATAATTTCCAATAAAACGATTTTGATGGTACAATAAAGCAGGTACTGTAAATATAGTAGGTATTACAAGAAATACTAATACTTAGACAATGGATATTTTTTACGAGATGATTTAAAGGAAGGGAGCGTAGTCTTTACTGGGATGGGTGGAGACAAGTTGTTCCACACCTTTAATGATGGTTCTCAGTCCTCTAATAACTTCCTTTCCTCTCACTTCTCTGTTGTTTTTCCATTTGTTGACATCCACAGCCTCCCATTTTATCTACATTCAAGTTAACATTTATTTCTCTCCTTTTCTTTTCTCTACTAATTTTCATCACTTTACCTTTATTTAAATTTAACATCAATATTTTTGTTAATGCCAGAACGTCCCCAGTTTTACTGTTGTTAAGTTAATTACTGGTGTACTATGCATTATTTTTGCTGCTGCTTGCCCATTATATTGAACATTAATATAGGTGTTTATTGATTACAGTACCTGGTCTCTTAATCGCACATCTGAGACTGGGTGGCCGGAGAGTAACAGCGGAGGCAATGACAACAGTAGCGTTGTCGAGAAAGGGGTGCCAAACATGGACACGCAGTGGGTTGCTTCCTCACAGGCTAATGCCTCTGGGTCCTATGGCCTTGACATTAAGCCTTTTGAACCAGGAAAACCATGGATGGTATGTAAGAAATGAACTAATTATACATAAAGTATAGTGCATGACATAAGCAGTAGGTCAAGTGCTTATGATTATTAATGTTTTAGATATTTTTTGTCTTGGTGATGATCTGGCTACGGATTTCTTAAATGTCAGAGGCTCTAATTCATAATAATAATAATAAAAAGAAATAATAATCCCTCTTATAGAGAAGTAGAAATTTTAGGACAAAGTGTATGAGAAGGAATTGGGGGTGTGACCACATGCTCAGCTCACCTGTTGTAGTACAGTTTATTAGAGTTAGAAGTAAATGTTTAGGTTGTGCACTGTCCTACCAAACACTGGGGTAACTCAGTCACTGTTTCTGTGTACAAATATACAGCTACTCCTCCACTTACGACCTATGACTACGACCACCCCAGTCGTACCAAAATTTTGTCAAATTACATATTTTCGAGTCCCAATGTCAGTGATTGTGCTGTGTACTGACAAAATTTTCGGTTGTAATTCACTTTAAAATGGCTGACAAGCTTAAAAGTGAGAGTTTTGTGGTGCTGAGAAGAAAAAAAGAGACACCCATTTTAGATTTTCTATTTACTATTTAAGCATTTTCGTCTTACGACCTGGATTTGGGTCCCTAACCCAGTCGTAAGTCAAGGAGCAGCTGTAGTCCCATCTGGATATACAAAATCAAGATTTATATATATATATATATATATATATATATATATATATATATATATATATATATATATAATTTTTTTTTTTTTTTTGTAGGGATATGCTTAACCCTTCCCCATTACAGAGTGTTGAGTACAAGAGCTCATTCACAGTTGTCAAACTGCATGTGTTGGTCATTGGCCAGGTATTGAATATACAGTATAGTACCTATCAGAAAATATTATAATAGAATTAACTTTGTCCCTCAGCTTCTTAAATGAATCTAAAAAATCAGTGTATACGTACACTCCACATATCAAAAATAGTTCAAGATTATTAATCACTATAACAATAGAATGATTATTTAACTTGAAGGTAGCTGAGAGAATTAGGAATAATTGCTCCTTAACCCTCTCACTGGCCAACGACACAGATTGCCTGACAGTTGCCAGACCTTCTCGGCACACCCACAACCCTTCGCATCCATCACATCCCACCAGGCCACAGTTGTTTATGAATGACTCATTGTTGTGTTGGTTCTGCAGTATTTCACTTTTGTGTATATAACTTGTTCAAGAGTTTATCTATTTTCTGAATGAATAAAGTATATTTTCCTCTTGGTAAAGGGTAATTGTAAAATAAATTTGTGAAGCGTTTATATATGTTCTAAATTTTTTACATTTAATAATTCTTTTTTTCAAATATAAGTCTTTTCCTGCATCATATGAAGAGAATTAATTCTAGTGAGATCACCATAAACTACGGGTCTCGGTAAACTGTTTCTCTCTTGTTCCTGCAAGTTGCCCGATATCAATAAAGTACTTCGTTGTTATGTTAAACCTGCAAAAATTTCTTTGTGTTCGGTATATACTTCTTGTACAAGAATCTAGCTAGTGTTTATATTAATTGTAAAATTAGTGATTTTATTAATAAAAATAAAAAAATCTGTGATAATCCCTTACCAGACACTGCAATGCTTCATTCGAGAATACCTACACCTTTCTGTGGCAATTGGTTAAAAATCATGGGTGACTGCCCGGATGACGGATTTTTGGAATTGACCAAAGAAATATAAAGCATATATGGTGTTGTGGTCCAAGCCACTTCTGGCCATGTCTAAATGTTTGTTACGATATGAATAAAAGGAATCTGGCCATATGATTCTTACTAAAGGGTTAACAAGGAGTGACGATCAGCGCCTTCTTTTATTATCCATTCTGCCGTGCTTGTTTAAATTTTATTCTTATGTAAGAGTATTTCAAGTTTGTAATTTTTGTTTAAAATAAGCCATTATTCTTTTATCTGTTGTACAAAATATATTTGATGCAAGAGTACAAATGTGTGAAGAGATAACTTATGAGAATCTTTGGCAAAAATTCTGATAATCAATACTGTGCTGTAGTTACTTAGACCACTCTTACCTCGGGAGTTACCGGGCTGGGTAATTGTTAAAAAAGGGCAGTAAAATCAAAAAGCAACAGTTGCCACGAGAATTGTCGTCGACCAACGAGAGGGTTAGACTAGATCTGGCCATAAGCTTAAAGGGTTTAAATCACTGGGATAAACAACTACATAAAGGTTTGTAGACCATACACAGTAACTGCTGCTCCCTCCACACACATGTTCACTCATCCATAATACTTCACCCAGTCAATTTGATTATACTACAGTAGATAAAAGTTTAGCCAGGAATGTGTTAATGAAGCTACTTTTATCATACTTCACCCAGTTAATTTGGTTATACTACTGTAGATAAAAGTTTAAGCCAGTAATGTTTTAATGAAGCTAATTTTATCATACTTCACCCAGTTAAATTGGTTATACTACTGTTGATAAAAGTTTAAGCCAGGAATGTTTTAATGAAGCTAATTTTATCCTCCAGAGTGTCTTTAAACATTTAACCTGAAATTAGTTTAGCTTATATAGTGATTGATATACTCTTATATATAAGAGTATATCAATCACTATATGATGTTCTGTATCTGATACTTACTGTACCTTCATGATGTCTTGTTTAAGTTATTTTTCCTTAAATCTTTCTAGAGTTCGTCAAAAACATTGTGTTATTGGCTGGGTTACAGATCTGTATGTCTGTTTGGGAGTGAAGCAAAGGGGAGCCTAATTCTTGTTTAATACCTGTTGATGCATTCTTTATAAAGGAAGGTGCAAACAACTTGATAAAGATTAAAAGAATGTTCATACAGGGAATAATTTACCAGATATTAACCTTCAATAATGAAAAAAATAGTGAAAACTGGTGCTACTAATGAGTCCAATGTTTAACTTGTGGAAAATTGGGTGACACACTGTTAGTGAATTTACTTGTTGTAAGAGATTTCTTTCAGTCTTGCCCTTTTTTTCTTGGTTTATTGTTATGAGGTCGGGCATTGTTATTATAATACTGCTGCCGTCTCGCCCATTACTTGTCTTTTATCTTTATTGAGGAGCTCTTCGGGGGGTCTGGTCATTTGTTATATATTAATCTTTGATCTTGATACAGTATTCTTCTTCATGGGTAAATATTAATAACTCAAATATATATACATTTTAACAACTAACTTTCAGATGAAGAATATTGAGGATGACCCAAATATAACGCCGGGTTCAGTGACACGTTCTCCTTTGTCCTTGGGCATCAAGGACTCGGAGTTGTTGTCATCCATCACCAAGACCCCGACCACCAACACTGTTTCAGAAATGACCAGCCACCTCACCTCCCTTTCCCTTTCCACCAACACCTGGAGCTTCAACCCAGGACCAGGCCACCACACCACCAACTCTCCGTTGTCAGGGTACGCTAGCAGTTATGTTCACTTAGCATGTGTGTGCCCGAGAGATCTTGTCAGTGTTTTGTTATTGTCAAAATGATAGCCACAATAGAGGTATGATTAAGGGTAATCAAATTATAATGCTTAGTTTTTCTTTAATAGTTGTATTTACTATTAATGTAAAGGTTTTATTTACTGCAATCTCTCAGTTGCATTCTCAATTATTAATTCATTCTCAATCGTTACTAAGAATAGCTCCCAACCTAGGACAAAATTATGAGAGGATGCATGAAATTTAGTTCCTGTGTAATGTTTATTTTTGTTTGGTTATTTATTTATTTATTTTTACACCCTCTGTGCTGTATTTTTATGCTCTGTATGTGTCTAGTTATTATTTAATTTATACATAAGCATCCAGTGGGTTTGTTGAGTGAGATTGGTCAATTGGTACTCATACTTATCAGATGTTGATGTTATTGTGGCTTGCCATATCACACCATGTCAGAGCACATTTATTTGGGAGCTTCATTGATTATTCTTGCATGAAATGTTAAACGCTTGAACTTCCTATGGACTTTATTTTGATGTGCTTTGTGACTCTGCTTACTGTCCCTTTGTCACACTGCCAAAATTATTTATTAGGGAGCTTCCGGTGTACAATTCTGCTTGAAATTTACCATACTATGCCTGTACTGTCATGCCAACTAATTTTGATATGGGCCTAGATGGAATAAAGTCCTTTTTGGACCTAGTGGGGATGTTAAAACTTAAGTGGACCATTTTAAAATGAGGGGTTGGGAAGGTATAGTGTTGTAGATTTTTGGCCATGAAATGAATATCAGCTTTCCCAAATACTATAGGCCCCACAGAGTAGTTACAGTACTCAGTGGCCCTCTTCAAAATTATTTTACTCTTCTTGTGTGCTCCGTAGTGTCAATTACATGTTACTTTATATAACAAATTATTAGGAGTTATTAAAGCATAGAAAAAAAAAATACCAATGGCAGGGACAGCAAGCTGAGCAGTGGGACCAATGGCAAGAGTGGGTCATCGTGGAGCGAGACTGTCCATGAAGGTGGCAGCAATTTGGCCTCAGAACTGTGGGGTGCCCCAGGGAACAAGCTTCGTGGCCCACCACCAGGGCTAATTGCTGGTAGTGTGGGTGTTCAAAAGAATAGCGGTTTGATCAGTGGAGGAGGGTCTTGGGGGACCCTTGGCAGATCAACATCATGGTCTGGAGAGCAGCATAGGAATCCCCCAAACAGTGCCTTACATTCGGCTGCTGCTGCAGCCGTTGCTGCTTCAGGAGCCTGGACCAACTCTCAGCTGCCCTCCACCTGGCTCATCCTAAGGAACTTGACACCTCAGGTAACTTCCACTTTTCATATAATCTTATCACAGTTACACTGTTTTCCTCAGCTTTCAGGACCCTAGACAGTAAAAGATATGGAACCTAAATGCAACTCTGGACATCTCAGGGACATGATATGCTCTGATCTGTGTTCAGGAGGCAAACTGAAAGTACTGTAGTTAACGTTAATTGCAATTTCTGCATGCAGCTCTGCTGTCTTTTGAGTGGTCATTGACCACTTTGGATAAGGAAAAGGGAGTGGGGCAGGGGCTATAGAAAGCTTTAATATTTTGAGAAAGAAGAGTTTACCTTTATAAATATAATGAAGTTTTCCCACATAGGTGTAGTGGCCAGATTCAAATAGTTACAAAATAATTGGCATTTACAAAGTAAATATATGGTCCCTTACAGGTCTTTCCTTACAAGGCATATGATAATGGAATTTGTTAATTTGGATTCATTTTAATAGACATTATTGATGAGGAGTGAGAACCTTCGAGTACAGAAGGCAAAACATATTGCATGAAAAGTAGAAAGGGAAATGGATATAGTTAAATATATATATATATATATATATATATATATATATATATATATATATATATATATATATATATATATATATATATATATATATATATATATGTATATATACACAGTATATATGTATATATACACAGTATATATGTATATATACACAGTATATATGTATATATATATATACATTGTGTGTGTGTGTGCAATGTATATAAGAGGCCAGCAAAATTGTTTGGTATGTAATTTAATTAAGTAGCATTAATATGATAATTGGTTTGTTAATTGTCTTTTGCTTTATTTGTTACAATAATAGTTCTTAGCTTACTCGTTTTTTAACTCGGAATCTCCAGGAATTATTTGGTTGCTGGACACATTGGCTCCATCCTCTTTCACTCACTAATATTTTCCACCATTTACATGCAGCTCCTGGTGAACATTATAGTAAACCACTCAGATATTTCCATTGTCTTTGTAATCCTCTTTTAAAACTACTGTACTGTACCTACATTATCTTCAAAAACAGTGATATGTCTGCCATCATCATTAACTCACCACTATAACGAGTGGCCCACATTGTTTTTTCTGTTCTTACGCAGACACTCACTAAACATTGTCTTTATTCATTCTCAGAAACACTCACTAAACATTGTCTTTATTCATTCTCAGAAACACTCACTAAACATTGTCTTTATTCATTCTCAGAAACACTCACTAAACATTGTCTTTATTCATTCTCAAACACTCACTAAACATTGTCTTTATTCATTCTCAGAAACACTCACTAAACATTGTCTTTATTCATTCTCAAACACTCACTAAACATTGTCTTTATTCATTCTCAGAAACACTCACTAAACATTGTCTTTATTCATTCTCAGAAACACTCACTAAACATTGTCTTTATTCATTCTCAGAAACACTGACTAAACATTGTCTTTATTCATTCTCAGAAACACTCACTAAACATTGTCTTTATTCATTCTCAGAAACACTCACTAAACATTGTCTTTATTCATTCTCAAACACTCACTAAACATTGTCTTTATAATCACATTAAAAAACAGAAACTCATGTTATCTGCACTTGTCTTCAAAGGCAAGAACCTGTGTATCTTTTCAATCATTTTTAAGAACATGTACACATACTCAGAGTTAGGGAGGGCACCCATTTTAGACCATTTAGATACCACTATTTTACCATTTAGTCAAATACCTAACTTCATCTGCTTAAACCACTCATCATCCTTGGTTCATTTCCCGTTATTAATGTTTACTGTGCAGTCTCTCCCATGTGTGTCATCATAAGGCATGTGCACTTGTTTCTTGCTTCATTCCCTTACAAATAACCACACCCTGTTAATTATATACTTTTTTAACACTGGAGGTACTGAATGTGCAACCTTGTCTGCCCTCTTGTGTGTTCACAATATTGCACAGACAAACTAAATAGTTAACTGTGTGCATCCTATGTGTAATTTACTATATATAGCTAACAGGGCTCACACTGAATACTGTATTGGTCTAAATGTAAAATGGTTGCCACTTTAGCAAATTCTTTGTGTAGTTCCTCACGGTATGCATTAACACAAATAACCGGCTGAAGTTTTTGGTGTAAAGATCAATTGCACTACATTCTATTTTGTAGAGACAAAACACCTCAAATTACTCAACTTTATAGAAAAATTGCCATTGGCGAAAATGGTGATTGGCAGCGCGAGCCCTGCGCAATACAGGTTGTTTGATGCAGTCTTCAGATACCATGGTTAATGCTGTATTACTTTTTGTTTCACTTAATCACTTCCCTGCTCACACACCCATTGACTTGACACTGTTTACAATGATAAGCAGTACTTGTCAGAGATTTTTTTTTAATGTACAAGCACTTGAAACACACACTTTTCTTGCACATCTTCTCACATTCCATGCAACCTTTATTCAGTTTCTCATATACTTCACCTACATTAATTTTTTTTTATGAAATTGAATCAAGTGTTGATTAAGTTTATTCCATTAGAATAACATCGTACAGCATTAACTTGCTTGGATTGTGGGCCAAGGGTTTTATGTATCACTGTGCTTCATTAAGACGGCACTACTTCATGCCTGCCTTTTTACTAGATCTCTACTCGGCCATTTTGTATGTTGAGTTTAGTCATTTTGTTTTTAGTCTTAAAGACGTAGACTAGAGTTAATTTTTTGCCTGATATTTTGTAAACATGGATTATGGTAGTATTAGATACATCTGGTTGAGGTTGTCCATGACATAAGTATTGTGGAATTAGTATATTAATGAAAAAGTCATTAATGATTTCACTATGAAGGTGATACATGTCAATGGTGCTTTACAAACTTCCTGTATATTTTTGTAATTCATTTCATTAGTTCCTTATGATTCTCAATCCCTTTAGCTTAATTGCTTTCTTATGGTGGCGGAAGGAATTAAAAGGTTGACCAGCTTCACGTTCATATGCCATTTTGAATTAATGTCCATGACAGTATTAGTTACCATAAAATAAATTACTACAGGGTTGCTCATTGAAGCTGCTGTTCTTGAGCTACACTGACAAAGCAGCACCAGTAGGTGGTTTGGTTCACATTTGCAGTAAAATAGTTTCCCCTCTTATTTTGTTTTCTTTCTTGGTCTTTTCTGTCTTCTCTTGGGGATTTCGTTATTATGTTCTTGGTGGAATGATCTTCATCTTTTTCACCCCCTCACCTCCCCTCCTTTTCATTCACTCATGTGATGGACAAAGCAAATTATGGAAGTCTTCATCCTCAAGCTTTGTTGTTGGATGTTTAGTTTCTGAATAATTTGGAGATGTTTAATGACCAGGATATTTTGGAAGTCTTCCTTATGTTATGGAAGTGAGTGTAGGGAAAGATGTAATTGGTGGAGGTAATGGGGAAACAGTAGACAGACAAACACTGTAAGAGAATGAAGCTGAGAGAGACTAAAGAGGAGAGATAGAAACAAGTGATGGGCCATAGAGTAGTCAACTATATCAGTTTAAGTTCTGGTGGTTGAGCCAGGTAAGAATTTAGGTTGAATATTCAGTTCTGTTTATGAAATGACATTGTTTAATACTGTATATGAAGGTCAACTATTTTTAGCTCACTAGAATGCAAATCATCTTTTGTGTTGTCAACATTTTATTGTTGGAGGGTTTCCTATTGAATCAGCAGCTGGCCAGATTGACAGAGTCTGGTACGTATTGTTGACACTGATTCGTTAACTACCTAATTATAGGAAGGTATGAACTCAACCTTAGCTTATACCTAAACATAACTGGTAATGATATCATCATCCTGACTAGCTGTTGTTTATCCCATTTGCTTAATAATTTGCTGTACTGTATGTAAGACGAAGCTCCCATAATCCCCAACCTTTTCAAACTCTACTTGGGCTTTCTGCCTAGACCAGTGGTTCCCAACCTTTTTGGCACTGTTCCCCCCTTTGGTCAACCCTGTATCCATGGCACCTCCCATACTCAAAGAGCAAAAATTTTCAAGAGTTCCATATGGACGTCTAGAAGTCTAGATAGTTATAGGATTAATAATCAAGACCATCAAAGCTCACGTGTTTATGAGGAAATTCAGTTTTTCTATGAACAAAAAACATGAAACTGAGAAACCTATAGTGCACTTTTACCTATACATATATTTAGGAATATATATTTGAATGGCATATGTTGACCACCTCAACACACACCCCTCCCGAATCTCAAATGCTCCCCAGGTTGGGAACCAACGGCTTAGACATTAGTAAGAACTCTGTTTACAGTTTGTGAACCACTTAGGTGATATAGATTTTTCTTATCAAATTCAATATAAATATATCCACAGAGAACAATTACTAAGGTTTTGTTGGAGATTAATTGTTACTACTAGGGCTAACTTTTATCCCCGTGGCAAAGATGATGTATTTACCCCAAACCCCGGAAATTATAAGTATGGGAACCGATTAACACACATATATGGGTTAATTTATTTATATGCACGAGATGTTCCGTTTAAATGGCAGTTACTCGAGAGTTACCAAAATTTCTCTGTTAAGTGATTGTTCAGTATCAGCCACAGTTTGTGGAATTTCTTTTTCCAGTACAGTAAGTTTATTGAATATGGTGTATAGTATATACTGTACATATACCACCAGTATATCCCTCAAGTTGTTGATCACTCTTCTTAACTAAGGAGGTGTCTTGTCTCTTATGAATGGTAGTTCCTTTGGCCACTTCCAATCTCTCTCTCCATTACTTTTTTATTAGGCAATTATTCTCCACATAGTGTTGTAGTCTCATAGTGCAAGCAAATGGTATCTCCCCTCACATTTTATACCAAAAGGGGCATACAGTACTGTAGTGTTAACCCTGTATTAAATGCTACCCTAACAAGTCCTATAATTCAAAATTAATTTACCTCAAACTTGAGACAGTCTAAAAGCATCATGCATAGATTTGCTGTTTACTGTGTCATATCAAGTGTCAAAGGTCAAGATCACTATAACGTGTTTGAGGATGGCTGTCCTTAAGTCCTCTTTGGTGGGAAGTTTTTTTTTTTTTTTTTTTTAACATGTAGAAGAGGCTGCTAACACAACAACCACACCCTGAGTTAGTGAGGTGCATGACCCACCCATTAAAATTTAATAACCCTGGAAGGCCTGAGAACTACCCAACCACAGTAGTAGGTAACCATTATATTTGAAAAATCTAACACAGTATTCAGGTCCCCAGTTACTGCAGAAGGCTCAGTGTGACGCTGGAATCAGTACTTTGATGAAACTATATGCATTTAGGACTTTACTTCACTACTAGTCAGAGTATAGAATACCAGAGCCAGAGTTCAGACATATTGCTGAAGGTTAAAGTTCAAGTCATTGTCCAGATAATAACTTTTTATCGATACAAATATTGTGATGAAACTTTTCATCTTATCATCACTGGTTAATATGTAGAACATGTTTTTATAGTGTGACACAGGCCAGGAAGGCCAGAGGTCAAGTACTGGATGACACATTCCATCTGGCCCACCACCACCTTGGAAACTCAAATAGGGCATCAGAAAATGTTCAGGTACAACTGGCCAACTTGCAAACTAGTGATGTATTCAAATAATTTAAGGAGACTTGCCATAGACATTAATACAGTTGTTTTGGGGAATTCATGATACCTTTGAACACACCTTTTTGAGGTTGAAATAAATTACTTCAACATTTCATGCAAGGTTGACTGATCATCACTTACATCAGTGCTCATTGACAAACTCATGTAAATATCCGAGTTCCACTTGATAACCTTAATTATTACAGTATTGTATTGGTGTCACTACTTCACAATACTGTACCTGTACTGATCATCAGTTATAACTTGGGCTTCAGCACAGCCGTAACTACTCGGTGATGATTCAGACATCCATCTGTTAAAGGTTGTTAACTATGGATCTAGGCTAGAGGATAACTTTAGTAGACACATTTCAGTTTAAACAAGATTTCAAACATTGAAGGTCAGAGGTCAAGAACTTACCCACATCATAATTGTTGAATAACTAGATAGTTTGATGAAATTTTTTATGAAAATAATCAAATGAAACAAAAAAAAAAAAAAAGATTATGTATATTGTCAGAGTTTTGCTGCCTCATTGATGAATAGTTGTTGGGGTGGGGATGGAGGGAGGTGACCTGTATCAGTAAACATATATCTAGTCCTCTCACTGTCTTGCTACAGTGAATAGTGGCCAGACTTAAGAGCCACTCAGGTGTTGTCTTGCTTTTCCCTTCATATCCTTCTAACACTACATTTGTTTAGTTTATAAGTACAGTGCTAAAGTTATATACTCAAGGTCAGATTACCTTTGATAAGCCTCTTGTGTTTCTTGTTTAATGCGAGAAAGGGCTATAAAAATTATTTAGAAAAATCATTAATGAGCTAAGTACTGCTAATATCAATACCTAAGATGATTTGATTCCTTGTTTTACAATTTAAAGTTGTTGAAAATTAAGTTATGTCTAATCACCTGAAATTTAGTCCAGTATAAGATCTCCATGGAACTAAGGTTTATATGTCAAGTTAGTTTCTTTTAAGGTGTATCACAGTACATAGTGTATGTGACACCACACATGAGTGGGAGGTGCAGAATAATCTGAGTATAGTATTGTTGGGACCAAGAGTATGCTGTACCTGGTTTGTGGAGGATACAAAGTCACCCCCCACCCCCAAGAAAACATGTGTTCCTACTACAGTACTTTGGATAGTGATTATATGAACACCATCACCTATCACCCCACCACATACCCTAGCATCAGTGGCTACATCTTTGTCTTGTTGGTAAAAACCAAATTGAGTCTTACTTATTTAGTGTGAGTTTTCACTTGTTAAAACTTGAATTTTGAAATGACTGCAAAGAGCAGAATATGGAAGTCATCTCTTGTTATTAACTTTTAAAAATTCCAGAACATTTTGGTTTTTATTTTCATGAAATTTGATTAAATTTCTTCTGTACTGCAAAGCAAAACCATGGTGCGTGTATACCACAACTGGTAGTTTCTTAGTACTGCTCTCCTCTTAAAGTGAAGGAGTGAAGCTGGTTCACTCACTTTGAAGGCTTTATGTACTGCCCTATACTGTAGTGCTGGATGGCCACAATCAACAACACACACATGAATTAGAGCGAGTGTCGCTTGTTTATCAAATTGTATTGAGTGAAATTTTCATATACAGTACTTTATTTTTGGTTATTTGTGAAGTACATTTATGGTTAATGGCTCAAGTGTTATAAGAAATTTGTTTTCGAATTAAAATTCCAAACCCAGATAGTGTTAGAATTAAGGCTCTTGTTACCCTCAGAAAAGTTGAGGAATACAGTTGTCAGTTATTTGGCGTTTTCCTTCATCTCGTGTATGGTGAGCAATGGTAAATTATGAGAGATAAAGTTAATTCTTCCTCTTTCTTTTTGTTCTACAACTATACCCTAAACCATATACAATAACACCAGAAGGAGTTATACAAGTTACCTACTTGTGATAGTCAACATTAATAATAGATTTTATAAAGCACTAAAGTGGTGATCAAGAGTTGTGGACATTCTATTGTCTTACTTAATGTGTCACACCCCTTTGACCTGTACAATAGAGCCATCAGACCACCCTATCAGTACTGTACATTTTTCTACCATTCCTTCTAGTGATGAACGTTATTCAGAGGGTTAATAATTTGCATGGAGCACCCATTATTATTTAAATTAGGAAAGGGTCATAATTGGCTCTTTTAGGGTAAACAAGACTACTGTATCTTCATGTATAGTAGTTGCACTTCACCAGGGCAGTCTACATCTTTGAGATGTACAGTACAAGCCACCCCTTCTGGTACTCTTTCTTCCCTTCTAATAAGTTTATCGGGTTTTATACTTTTTTGCTGTTATATACTCTGGGGGAAGTGTGTAAAGATATATAGGGTAACCTTGTCCAGGATGTAGGGAGGCAAGTCCCCCAAATGTTCTTAAAGTAGTGGCTGGTATTATATCTCTTGTGCCAGGTTAAGGAGGATTTCATGCCCCAGTGGAAACTTTATTTCTGCTGGTTCCTTAACCACTATGACGGTGAGCTAGCACATCACCTTACAGGGGTTATATCCTTGAGAGATGTAGGGCTTTTTTGAGCAGCTGAAGACGTTAGAGGACTAGATCGGGTCATTGGGGGAAATACGTATTAAACATTTGCTGCCATCTGGAAGGAAGCTCCGACTGAGTTAGGGAAGGATCAGTATGTCTCACATGAAAATTACATCCTACAAAATAAAATGAGACACACTCGGCTGGTCTACGTGATAACAAAAGCAGGTATTGCGGCTGATGAAACCAGGATTGCTGCCATTACCAATGACAGAAAGTTTTCTTCAATTCTTCTGAATAGTTGCAGGCTGACAAAACAAAACACACAGGTGCCCTGGTTAAACTTCCTACCTGAGATGCAGGAGCAGGCCAGATAAGCAATAAATTCCTGCTTTACTGGAGATTCCAAAATTGTCATTTCTGAGTTACTCCAAAATTATACCTAATATAACTGTTCCTGGGATTTTCATCTCATTCCCGACAACATGTAGCATCATCAATAAGAATGAAACGAACTAACAAAGAGGCAGTAAAGAAAGGGTAGAACTTACAACAATATAAACAGTATGTTTAACATGTGCTACACAAAACTCAGATGTAGAGGCAAGTTTGTAGTATTAGAAGTCTCTTCATCATCAACATAAAGGTTTTACAGCCATTTTCCATGTTAATTGCAATAACCTGAAGGCTCCTGTTGGGTAAAACTGGAAAGGGGTGTCCCTCCCTCCCCTCTCACTACTGCAAATCCAGGGTGCCAACCGTGACAAGGCAGCAGAAAGTAGGGCATAGTTCTGGTGACATATTTGCTAGGAGGCATGTTGAGACAAAGTTTTACTGGTGGATGCCATTCCTAGTGCCAACCCACAATGTGGGAACAACTGGCAAGGCAAGGTCACAATTTCCTGAGGTAATCAAACCAGTACAGTACCCAGCTACCTATAAGTACTGAATGTGTGTTGTACCTACACCACCCTGTATTACTGTATACACAGTGTCTACTGGACTGGAAAGGGCAGGGAATTTTATGTGAATTCAGTTCAACTTCAAAATATTGTTTTGACAGCAATCCTATCATAAATTAATGATGTACTATACTATATAATAGATAAATAATGAAACTTTAGCAACAAATTCCAGTAAATAGTCCACTCCAACAACTGAATTGTACCTGTCATATTTGTTGTTAGTGATAACCAAATATATTACAGGTTATACCTATTAATTCTGCAGTGAGTATTGTTAAAGATGAATTGTTCTTATTAAGTGACTTTATTTAATTGGATTATTCCACATATTAATCATGAGTCATTATAGGTGGATCAGGTCTTTGCTGATGTTCATCACTAGTCCTGATGATCATAGTGGCAATCATCTTTGAGTTTCCCAGTAGTATATTCATATTATTGAAAAGCTCGAATTTTGCTATTGTTGTAATAAATACCAAATTAATGTACCTGGAATTTTCCAATTTACACCTGGAAAACTTGGGATTAATCTGGGAATTTGTTTTGTGTGGTCAATAGACACCTTGGTATATAATTTAATACTTATCTTGAAATACCTGGATTCTTTTATATGTCGAGTCCTAGAAAATGAATCTCACTTTGAAATAAACTTGCATTTCAGAAACAAACACATTAAAATTATCATCATCATCATCTTTCTCTGTCCAACAATCCAGGGGTGTTCTCTAGCATCCTCTCATATCAGTATTATCTCGGAGCACCTCACTTTGCCTACTTTCTATGCCAGTTTCCTTGCTCAACCAATATGAACCTGTCGTATACATAATGTATGTCGCCCCTACCATTATGTTAGCCCAGGCTGCAACCTTTCAATATCTCATTTTTGTGGCTTAATTTTTTTTTTTTTTTTCCTCCCACTCCATATCCATTTATATTTACCATATGTGAAGGTCGAGAGAATTATACTATCCTTTAGTTGCTTCTTACCCCCCACAACTTACTCAAGAATTTAAACCTATCTAAATGTCCTTCACTTAGTCATTGTTCTCATCCTTCTTTCACCTGCCATTTGTTTTCTTATAAGAAATGCGTATATATATCATTACTTGCCGTCAAATACCACCGCCTTGCTCGTCAAAACACTTTTCTTGAAATTTCTTCTCGTGCAAACCTTGTCACATTCATTCTCTTTATCACTTGCCATTATGTTGACTGTAAAAAACACCTCACCTACTGGCCTTACAGATTGGTTTCACAGGCCTCATGTCACTGTCCATATCCAGGTTTGTGGCCACCGTCTCCTACACTTATCCTTCCATGTAAATGTGTTTGTCTTCCCTATATCCTTCACTTCAGTTTGATAATTTTCACCCTTTAATCAACACACTACTGTACTGTATAACAGGGAAAGGTGTTCTCAACATACTATTTAATTCCTCCTCAGTTGCACTGGAGTTGTTGTTTTTTGCCAGCAGGACTTACACAAAATACACTGACAACACACACTGATGCTCAGCTGATTTAAGGTTAAACGGTAAAATTGCTATACCTGTCACAAAATTTTGGAAATGAGGCAATGGAAATTAAAATTTCATAGCTTTGGTTGCTGTGAGGTTTGAAAACATTTCATTGTGAAATTGTGAGAGTAAGTATACAAGAGATGTGAGAATTATGTATTCATATTAGTGTTTAAATCTCTTGGTTAAGGTTTTCTCAATCTTTTGTCAGATTGATGGTTCTACCCTGAAGACACTGTGCATGCAGCACGGGCCGCTGGTCAACTTCTATCTATCTCTCAACCACGGCTTTGCACTCGTCAACTACGGCTCACGAGAGGAGGCTGCTAAGGTACCGTGTCTTGTGTTACGGCTTTGCTCGGACTAATGTTCCCTTCATAAATGTTAATAGTATATCAATAATATAAAATTGAATAATACCTTGAAGCAGCCTATACTTGGTGAACAGATACAAACATCAAAACTATCATTGTTAGTCATCAAATGCTTATTTGCTACATAATAGCTTTGTAAAGCTCTTTAACGCGTGCAAGTACTTTTTCCTGCTATGTGTTTACACGAGAAAAATTTGCTTTTCTACGACTCGGACGCAAGAACTGTCGGCTAGTTTAATGTATATTTTTTATTTACCCATGTCATTTATTTCCTAGATTTTGGTTTTGATTTTTAAATTGATTTATTTATTTTGTTTTATTGTAAAATACTCTGGAATTCCTTTATTAAAATGTCTCATTCTACTTGATTGTTTAGTCCAAGTTCTCACAATGCTGCTTCTGTGGGTTTTTTCTGTACATTATTGCTTAAGAGCACAGGGGAAATCCTACTCTGAAGTGGCGTTACTTTATACAGGTATCCCTCATTTAGTGTTAATTCACTTTGTGAAAGAAAAATTATGTGACGCCCTTTCTCTTTTAACGTGAGGCCAAAATTCAGTCGAGTCGGAGCTCGACTCACTGTGAAGGAGAAAAACTGGGGGTAAGGTGTTGCAATTATTGTATATAATGAAACTATAAAAGTTGTGGGTAAATCATTACAATGGTGTGTAGCTTATAAATAAAAAATGTTTAAAACTATAAAATATGAAAAATTAAGTGCATAGGTATGAATTGAAGGTATTAGTGGAGGCAGTGGCCCGTAACTGTGTTGGAGGTCCGGCCATGCTCTCCAACCTCCTCCCCCCATTGTTATACTGTATAACGGCACACACAGCACAGCCACACATCTAAGTCAGATGGCTGAATTGTGTCATGTTACCCAGAGGATCGTTCAAGTGTGGAAGGAGCTATTTTTTGTACATTATGGTGTGCTATGTATACATTTATTGTATATCATGGTCTTTTTTTCTTCTCTTTCCAATCTGTCCCAAATGAGCTCACCTTGTGCACAATAATTTGTTAACTCTGAACCACATCATTTATATACAAGTTTGGTGTTAATAAATCAATAGTTTAACGTTGAAGCCATTTATAAAAACTTGTTTATTATTAGGGAGTGGTGAACTGAACTGAGTATTTCCCACCCTCCTGTTTCAACCTGTCGTACGCCCTCCATGTGTTGCTCTTGTCGCTCCTTCAGCAATAATTTGGCTTAATGTTAGGATTTTCAGGAACACAACCCCGCCGTTAAACCAAGGATAACCTGTACAGTAGAACGTCGATTTAAAGTAATTCAATTTAAGATTATTGATTTCAAGTGACACCTACAATTAAGGACAATGTTTTAATTTAAAGTGAATCTTTCCTATTTTGCGCGAGTCAACCTGGCGCATCATATTTTAAAATTCGCGCCTAATATTTCTCTGGGCACGCTACACTGTCCTAAGGGCAAAGCTGTACTGTACTAAATGATGACTAAAATTCTTGTCAAGTGCAAACTATAGCATGTTTATATTCAAATTAATCATGACCTTATAAGAATTCCAGCAATGTAAATTATATTCTCCCCAGTCATTTATGTGACATTTTATAAACAAAAAATAAAAACTCAATCTAAAGGACAGAAATAAATAAATAATAAACAAATAAAAACTTCACTAGACCTTTGGCCCTCACTGTCAAACATGACACACACACACACACACACAACAACCCCCCCCCCCCCCTCCCCCATCTTCCCAGCCAGGGTTACAGGCTTACCGTTTTCATCTTTTATAATATCACAGACTAAAGTTAGGAGAATATAATATGCATTGCTAGAATCCTTGCGAGACTGAATAATTTGAATATAAACTTTATATATTTTGCACAAGAGATAAAAAATTTAGCCATTTGTAATAAAATTTATTAGAACTAAAATTTGTATGTCTAATGCGAACTATAACATGTTTATATTCAAACTAATCACTATCTTATAATAATTCCAGCAATATTAATAGTGTTCTACCATGTCAGTTCAGTGACATTTTATAAGAGAAAAAACTTTAAAGTCACTCTTGAAGGACAGATTAATAAATAAGCACTAGACCTTGGCATCAACTGTTAAACATATCACACCCCCCCCCCCCCCTCTCATATCTTCCCATCAGCTGATTGCTAGTAAACAGTCCATTTCACGTCCCATAATTTTAGCTGTGTTGATTTATGAGGGTTTGTTTTAACATAATACTACAAAAACAATGTTTTGTTTATTCTAGGAGATGGGCTGAGGTGCATCAGGGTAGACTGTCAGTCTTTTTAGTATTTTGTGTTTCTCTCAAGTACCAAACTAAATTATTCCATTGAAACAACACTTTGATTTAGTGCAAATTCCGTTTAAAGCCACCTCTCTTGGAACGTATCTTGTGTTATATCGACATTCTACTGTACAGTACTTTATCAGTGTTATAGCTGTTTGTCTCAATTTTTTCTTCTCACTTTGAAAGGGTTTTTAAATGGAGCTTAGTTAGTAAAACCTTTTTCAAATGGACTAATCAGGGGAGGGGTCAATCAGTTAAATTTGCTCAGTTTTACCAAGGGCCGTAAATGGACACAAATGATAGATCAATACTGTAAATCTTATTTTGTGATGCAGTGACAAGGGGAGAATTTTTTACTTGTGTACAAATAAATGTATATTCCATTTATGTGTTTGCCCTTAGGACAATTATTTCTTTTACCTGTATTGTATATGTGTGTGTGTGTGTGTAGACACACACAAAACACATACAAATAAATAATAATGGGAAAATACTCTCACAAATAATCAGAAAAAAAATTTAAATGTGACAGTCTACCCTCAAATCCATGCTTTAATAAGTATTTAAAGCACAGACTTGAGGATAGACACATTTTTAATAAAAAGATTCTGATTATTTGTCAAGAGTATTTTTCCCATTATTATTTATTTGTATATGTTTTGTGTGTGTGTGTCTACACACACACACACACATATTTACAATACAGGTCTGTCTCTAGAACGAATGGCTCCCTGTCCCAGCCGCGAAAATGCCGACAACTTTAAAATTATCCACAGACATTCTTGGGTACATCCAGAGTGTCATCCACAAATAATAGAGGACTACATATGTGTTCTTGTATGCAATTTATTTGTTCTTTAATTTTTTCTTTCTTTTTTCTAGGCACAAGGAAATCTCAATAATTGCCTGTTGAGCAACACTACAATCCTGGCTGAGTTCGCTAATGATAGTGAAGTTAAACAGGTTATGGGCCAGCAAACCCACCAGGGTCAAGGTGCCCCACCTACTCCTGCCCCATCTAATGCCTCGAGCTGGGGAGGCTCTGGACGGGGTTCTACCCCAACTTCCCAGTCCTCTTCGGGCTCCAAAATAGACTCTTGGGGTAATGGCAATGGTTCCAATCTGTGGAGCAGCAGCGGCCCTACTGTTGGGTCGTCACTGTGGGGTGGGGCCACCCTGGGTGACGGGGATCAGCATCGTGCCACACCTTCCTCACTGAAGCCCTACCTGCCGGACGGCCTCCTCACCTCCGAGTCCATATAATAGGGGGGGTGGGAGGCAAATGCCGTCACCCAGTAGGCACCGTCACAGCAACACCCTGAGTGCAGCAACCAGTGGTAGTGTAGTACCATAACCACATGCTAGAGCCCTGCCTCTACACAGGGTAAGCTCACAGTCTTACTCATACACCTTATAATTATTATGCTGGTCCATACATGTGTATATCAATCCCAATTTTATTAAGACACAATGCCTTAAAAGACTTAGCTCCAAGCACACACAAGAATAATCAATCATTTCAATGCTCTTTATGGTTAAGGTTAAGACCATGGAGCTAAAATAGTTCATGTGCTGTGACTTAAATACAAAGTTACTTGTATTGACATGCTGATGTTGACCATTATTTTAGGAGAAACAAAGGTGCAAGCTTGACTGAAGCAAGAGATGAACTGCCTGCGCTTATCATTTGCTTCAGTTGCATAACTGGTCCTACTTTTAAATGCCAATATTATCTAAGTCTGTTCTTACCATGAATCAAGTCTTATTATATGATAACAAAAGAATATACCTACACACAGTTTTGCAGTGTTTTTGATGTACATGTACCAAAAGATAAACAATTAAGTTATATTTAGTTTTAAGAGAGATTAATTGTAAGTTCTAGGTTAAAATATAATTAAGTTTATAGTTAAAGTTGCAGAATTGTTCAGTGATAGCACTCCTCTGTGTGATATTTCCTAAATGGATAATTATATATACTTTAAATGTGCTTACTTATGTATCTCAAGTTCCACCACAGACTCTAGTGCTTGTAAGATTTACATCCTCCACACAAGATCTGCTCATATGTACAATGGAGCTCTCCAAGACTCAGCAGATATTCCTCAGTCTAGTGATTAGGTAGGTACGGGGTGCAGTGAGGAGCCAGGCACCATTCCTCGGATCGTCCAGTAGTTCTGCTGTGTCGTCTTCATGAAGGCCTCATAATGGGCTCTGCTGTGCATTTGTCATCTGGACCTCTCGTAGGTCTGTTGTGTCATCATTAAGCTAGCCATCCAAGTCTGTTCAGTTGTCATCATATTAGCCAGTTTAATGGCTATATGGTGTTGACATCATCCAGATTAAAGTCTGCTATTTTGTTAGCACTCAGAAGTGGTATTATTATATCTTTACTGTGTCATCATAATGCAGGCCTCTTAAGTCTACTGTGATGTTGTAGTTGAGGCCTCCAGCCTATATGGCAGACAGTGTGTTGTGGTTTCAGCTAAGTCAGCAAGCAAAGCCCACAGATCTGCTGCATTATCATCTGGCAAAAAGAATGTTGTGGCCTCTGCCATAACGTTGTCATGCAAGCCCTCAATTTTGCTACCCTCAGTCGTACTCATATCCATTACCATTATTATATTATCATGATCATTATCACCCAATTATGATGAACCCATACAACCTTTGGTTCGTTGGTCTCCCCCTCCCCAGGGTGCACCTCCCCTGCTACTGCTGCTTGTCAGAGAACAATACCACATTGTCACTGTTGGTGTGTACGACTGCCATCATCTATTCTATGGGTGACAATGGAAAGCATACTGTACATTGTGTGTACTTGTAACTTCTGGCAAGTTTGACGTTGTGATATGATAGTCACCAGTGGTCCAAAGGTTATGGTTGGGTATTAGATCCCAGGTTCTTGCTCCAGCAGTCTTAAGATTGGCAGCCAAATTCATCGCCTCATACAGCACAGAACACTAAGAGAGACCCAGTGTGGATCTGCTTAGTCATCTAAACACCACCTCTTTATGGTTCATAGTTGTGAGTGATGGTGAGCGTGGCTGCCAGCCGAGGCTGCATTATTGTACGAATCCTACAATATCTATCGAGATCAACTTAGTAACATCCAGCCAATCAGTGTTCTCTCGGAGTAATAGACAACCAATCAAATTAGTGAAATGTAATACTTAGGCATACTCATAATTAAGCTGGTTTGGGCTGATGTTGTAGGATTCGTGGCCACGAGTAAGTCAGCAGCATATACCAAGTGTCAGGTTGACAAACAATGGTGCTGCAACAAATCATGCTAAATGTGAGATTTAGTGATAGGTCCAGTCCACTCTTTCATAATGTTACTATTAATTCTCTTTGTCGCTCAGCTTTACTTACTATTTTTATCCCCACAAAACGAAAAAAAAAAAAAAAGCACAAAAAAATGATGATTGTTGTAATTTGTTTTTTGAACTCAAGTCATGGTGTAGTATTTTTCCGTATTCAGTATTTTGTACAGTTTTGAAAAGGAGTATAAACAAAGTGCCACCATAATTTGTTTTTCGTTTTTTTTTTTTCAAGGATGATATATTGTAAGTGACAGAGCTCTTATATGTCTGGATATTATCTTGACCTCTAGCTGTAGTGATACTTTGGAGCCATATCAATATTATAGCTTTCAGATTAATGATCTAAATACAATGAATAATCAAGCCAGTCTGCCAAAAATCTAGACTAAGCAAGGCAGTGAATCATCATAATTGAGACTAACGCCACATATAACAGCATGATAAATAGCTGTCAGACTTCCAGCTGTTCTGAGAATCAGCTTTGATGATTCCTTGCATTTTGGGTGGTCACGGATTGTGTGACCTCCCAAATGTTTAATAGTTTTTAGTGGTATGTGTAGTAGGGGTTGGGTTATTATTATAGTATTAGGAAACTGTGTAAACTGTCAAGGTCAGGTACCAGGCCAGGTACAGCATTACTGGTACTTGTCAATTGTCTCCACCTTGGTTAGCATTAGTCCCTTACTAGCAGTAGACATGTTTCTACTACTACTGTCTGGTTGAATTGACTAGCAGTGGTGATGCTTGCTCCATGATTTTTGCTTGTTAGCTTGGCCTGATGCCTGGGTGGTTTTATTCTCAGAGGAGCACCGTGTGAACCGGGCAGTGTCGACTCAACACCGGCATTGTTTAGTGTAAATGTCAGGACTTTGCACAAGACCACCTGAAGGTATATGGTCTTACCCTCTCTGGTGCATGACCTGTGTGCCTCTAGCCCTAATAAAGCTAGATCAGCTTGGACCTGACCTGTAAAACTTGTTGACCGATAAGGTCCAGTGTCATTGTGCAGCAATCTCAATAATGGTGTTAGTGCAGCTGTAGTAAATGGATGCCCAAATTAAAGGTGAGCATGTGCTCCTCTGAAACTCAGCTGCCCTAAGAGTAATTCTTCCAAGATTATTTAGCCAGTTAAGATACTCGCCTTCTCTCCCTGTGTTAACTATGTACAAGAACCAAACTTTTAATTTTTGTGGTTATTATAAATGATTTACATAGACAGCACTATGTATTCAAATTGTGCTGCAAGTTGTACAAGCGTTAGATGCCACCACTTCACGCTCTCTTGCTGAGAGGGATCTCTGGGGTGTTTCATTTTAGATCTAGGGTTATGTATTCTGTGTCCCAAGGTTTACCTGAGGTTAATAGTCATCTCGCATTTGCTAAGTTGTAGCTGGCTGCTACACTTCTCTTCGCAGTTGTGATTTTTGCTAGGGTGATTGTTATTCTGCCTTTAAAGAGGAACTAATTGTTAATGGTAGGTTTTATTTGATAGGAAATTGTTTAGTTTGTTTAAGATTAGGTTGCATAGTATTTTTAGGGTGATGAGGTCAGCTTATGGCATTTTCTCAGGAACCTTTGTGACGCAGGGGACGGATAATCTGCTCAGCACTGGTGAACAGCTTGCTGCTCTCACTAGTGACCAGTCTGTTGTTGTGCACTGCTTAGCAGTCTGATACTCATCTTGGGGATCAGTAACTCCTTAAGGAACACTGGACTCCCTATATTAGTAGCAGTCTGCTTTATGGGTTAAATTCTATTTCTTGGGTTGTGGAATAGCTGGTTCCTTAGGTTAGTTTACTGTTTCTTCAGTTAAAGAAGCAATTTGTATTTCAGCAAAAATAATAGATAAAATAATAATAATATTAATGTCTGTTACAAAAGTATATAATGCTCCTGAGGTTTTGAAACAGGTTGTCCAATTTATGACAAAGTAGTAATCATTTGCTGAAAGATGATCTATTCCTCTGCTGAAGGGAAGATCACCTTGTTTAATGAGGAAACAGTTTACTTCTTAGCTGAAGGAACAATCTGCTCGTTTGCTTAATGAGGAGTGTGCTTCTCAGTTGAAGGTAATAGACCACAGCTGGGTTCTAGGGCAATAATGTTCAACTGTGTTTTGAGTAGCAGTTGTCACTTGAGGACCAGAAAACGTACTGCTTGGTTCTAAAGAGCAACGTGCCGCTCATCTCTTGGTGGTCCACGTGTTGCAGTGCATTTCTCTCAAACTATGCAGGACTCCCATCTAGAGTTTCCCAGTCTGCCTTTAGGGCCAAACTCATTCATTGCATTCGACGAATGATAGGTGTAAGGATCTTTGTAGTTGGAAACTCCGTCTCCTGCATTTATTCTCATTATTAGTGCAATATTTTATCAAAATACAAAGATCATAAAAATAATTTGATGCATAAAATTGATGCACATATAAAACTCAAGGATGTCTTGTGGACAATCGTATGTGATGCATGATGATATATTCGTGCACATGGATGACCGTTAAAGTGATTGCATGACTTACATTCATGCTTTAGGGTGACAGTTAGTGATGCATGGTTTATTCATGCTTTAGGGTGACTAGAGAAGAAGCGCAATGCCTTATTCATTCCTCTTGAGAAAAGAAGTGTAGTTGTGACGTTGTCTGACGTAATGCTGATCAACTACTAACTTATAACTACCGTCCTAGCCTGCGTCTTCAGTATCAAGAACTCCACACAAGCCTTGTTTCACATCTCATGTGATAACTGGTCTTCATGATTGTTTTATTGGTATACAAAAGAACCTGTGACAAAGTAACTGCTGGGTGCAGGGAAGCAAGGCTTGTGTGGTTGATTATATGTGCACAAGCTGTGTTTGGTGCTACGTGTGATCCGTGGACTGTTGATGGAGGACCAAAGCCTCAGTAGTTGGCCACTGGCATCCTAGCTCCTGCGCTTGCCCGTCCTACCTGCTGCCCCCACACCGTCGCCCACCCGCCCACACTGTGCACGTCACACTTCCGCACCTATCAGCGTAAAGACACTCTGAGTGTAGGTGGCTGTGTTAGTATGACTGGGGTGACTACAATAATTTTAGTTTTGCCTGTGATGTTTTACTATGTTTCTTGACTAATGACTGGTGATTTTCTTGTTTTATGGGTTAAATATAGTACTAATGACTAAAAAAGACTGTTAATGTACTCAATTTATGGTGTGGATGAGTGGTAATATATAAATATAATTATAAAATATATATATAAATATAAATATATATACTAGCACTTAGTGTATGGTAATGTGTATTGAAGTGTAGTAATATGACAGTGTGGTTGTGGTGATGCTTTGATAGTATGGGTGGGCAGCATCACCAGGGCATGGAAGGTGCCGTGTCAGGAGTGCTACAGGGCCTGTGACCTATCCAGGGACTCAGTTCATACTCGCCACTACTACCCATCTCTAGGATCTCAAGTCTGCATTATGCCCTCCCCCCCCCCCTCCCCCCTCCTTTTTTTTCCCCAGCACTACTACCCCAATAACACTCAGAATTAGTGTTAAACTCGTGCCAGATACTGGTGAAAGAAGCACATCCCTGGTCAGGTCCCAGGCCCAACACATCTTCCTTGCTTAGGGGCCTCACACAACTTCCTCCCCTAGAAAATAGTCAGTAGTCCTACTTGGCATCTATACAAAAAAAAAACAAGAATAAAAAGAAAGCATTTAGTAAAAGTAAATAAAAAAAAAATATAAAAAGGAAAATGTATGCCAGGTAGAGTGTATGGTGTGAGGTGCCTAAGGTTGTTATGGTTGTGAGATGAATCCAAGTGTGATACTCCCCTCTCTGGTCAGACACAAGGGCTTCACCACCCTCAGCAAGTGCAACGTATATGTGCCTTGTGTTTGATTTATGGTGGCCTGCAATGACACCACCACCACCTCCACACCAACCTGTGCTTGTGTGCCCTCTATATGGGGATCTCACAGTGTGCACAACTTCCCTAAGCAGTGGATAGTGTAGGATTTGAAAATAGCAGTTTGAGAAAGAGTAGCAACACCAAAAGCAAAGCCTCATAGGAATGATTTAACTATGCCTCGCCTCAGTGTGTTAATGGAAAGTGCTAGCTGAGGGACAACACGGACTTCCTATTTAATGATTAGTGTGTATAATGCACCAAGGAGATACATACTGTATTATAAGTTTGTGCAAAGGAAGGCTGTGGTATGGTAAGCAGGAAGCAGACAGTGATGGGAGGCACATGGCCGGTCTCAGGGAGCAGTCGACCAGGTGGCAGTAAGAAGGGCAGTGTTATGTTTGCATCAGCTGCTATTTGGAGAGATTGAGTTGGCTAAAGGCCTGAGGAGTACTTCTGGCTTCACTACCACTGCTGCTACTGCTATCCATCTAGCAGTTGTTGTTGCTGCTCTTTCTCCAAAACTCATTGTTGCTACCACTGTGTGTGAGGTTGCTGCCAGCAGGAACTCTGTGGTGCCTCTGTGGTGTCAGCCATCCCACACCTAAATGTGCTAAGTAATTCCTGTTGTAAAAGTGTCCTGATTCCAAAGATCCTTGGAGTTCCAGTTAAGGCTTTTGGGTGATAAAACTTGTATTATGATTTTTGTACCTGACTATGTACAAGTCAAGATATTCTTTTAATATTGCTATATAGATTAAAATATACACAGTTGATTCCATGAAGTGGTAATAACTGTAGCTTAAACGAACTTGACACATGCAGTCAAAGAGTGACTTAACCTGCAGTCAACTACTCAATACTCTCCTCGTCAAAATAACAATAAAGCTGAGTAGTAGTTGGTCTCAGTTTTGTTACCATCATGTTGGAGAGTGACAGGTGGGTGAAATGTGTCCTGTGCTGGTGATGGGGGTTTGGAGAGAGTGGGAGGGCCAAGTATCCTTTCACCCCCTCCAAATATTGTTCTTTTCATTCAACACTTAACACTGACTCTACTCTGCCTCTCACCAGGCTTCATTATGTGCTTTTATTTAGTAGAGTAATCTGTAATCAATTTTATAATTGCAGCAATGTCACAATATTGTCACAATCCTTATCCTAGCTCTCCTGGAGGGTTGGAAGTATAATGTTGCTTCCTGCAGCTGCATAACCCACTTTTTAAAATGAGGCAACTAATAGTTGGGTCACTATAAGAACTGAAGGAGCCCTGAAGGATGGGCCTGTAAGGTCCTGACCATGACTAGACAGAGCCATCCTTCAGTAACCCCCAACACCACCACCACCACCACCCACTGCTCTATACTGCACCTCAAAGACAATTGTTGCAGCTTTGTCAACACTGAAATGCATTTCAAACATGAGATTCCAAAGATACCTTGAAGGAAGTAATGGGTGCCATTTGTAGCAACTGATAGGTTTATGACTTCTTGGTTTTGGTGCCAAATTAAACTAGTAATAACTGGATATGATCAATAGTAAATAATATTTCTCTTATATAATTATAGCTTGAATGTAAGTTTTCTTAAGTTTAGCCTATCTGGTCATGTCTTCTTGTAGGAAAATACACAAAACAATCTAGGCTGTGTTCCTTTGTCACCGATTCCAGTGTTGCTCTTAATCACCTAGATGTAATGACTGAAGTGATGGTTGCGTTCTCATGGTTCTCGTTTTGGACATTTTGATTAGGGACATGTATACTGATGAGGGCATAATAGTTGTATCTTATTGATACTACCATCAAGACATATCGCACACTCCGTGCACGTTCTCTTGAGTAATGTGTGCGCGGCGGTGAACCAAAGCATTTGTTGTGTGTATTAGCATCACCCCGCAGCCGCAGTTTGATGCTGCTGTTGTGGCATCCCGCTGCCATTGTGCCCCCCACCTCCTACCCAGAACTGCTCCAACCCTCCTCCTCCTCAGGGAGTGGTTAGGGGTGGTGATGGTGGGCCCCCAACTGCAACCCTTGTAGAGTGTGGTCATAGTTGGGGGCTCCTGGGGTGATTGGTGGCAACCTGCCATAGCTCCACCTGAGGCTAGACAGGCAAGTCTTTCCATGTAACTTAAATGGTATTATCACATCAGCACCGGTAACGAGTCAGAATTTTGTATTAGATGAGTGATGTACGTTTTATACATATATTTTTAGATGTGCAAGGCAACGGTCGTTGGTGCAGGACTTAGCGTAATATTGACTAATGCTATGCCCTGTATGGTTGTTGCTGCCAGTATTTTTTCCTCAAGTAATATGAGATTGAATCACTGGTATATTATTGGCGAATTGCTCATACATGTAGAATGTGTTCAAGTCTGGTCTAAGCTCTTTTACAACAGGGAATTATCTTAGTATCCTTGTGAGGTTTTGTTGAAGTAGTAGGTGTAAGTTGATTACGGCCAGGATGTGGTCCAGGGTAGCACCGGTGGTCCGAACGTCGAGGCTTTCACTTTATATGTAAAAGAGCTTAATAGTGTCTCTCTATGCTGTGTAGTGGTGGCATCTAATACGTGACTAAGCTAAGGTGATTTACAGATATTAAAGTCTACAAAAAGTTATAAAAATGTACTTGCTATTGTGAAGGGATGGTTTGTTGCCTGCTCAGGGTTACCGCACTTAACTTCTGACGTTCATATGATGTGTGAGGTGGCAGGCAGAACTTGTTGGGTAACAAGTAGTCTTTCCTACCCACATCCCCATATGCTGGGGCGGGGGGTGTGTTGCAGCCTCCTTGTCCAGTGAGCTTGTCTAGTCCTGAGGGTCTCATGCCAAGCCTGCTTGACAGATTGCTGTGACTGCAGTGCTTGGCTGTGGGTCCTCACCCTCAGGAGGTGCCACACTCCCACCGCCCTTACCATTTTATTTTCCCACCATTCCACAAGATTCTTTTATCATTTCCTTTCTAACTGCTTTCAAATACATTTTCACCTTGGACAACTCTTCTGGAACCCACCATGGCATATTACAATATCCCTCCCTCAAGTAGCAGCCGCAGCTGCTGCAGCCATGTCAGGTGCTCCCCCCGTGCCTCTCTTGTGTGTTCAGTGGCCCCGGTCCCTGCCCATATGCAAGCCTCAGTCTCCACCACGACATCCGGGGCCTCCACCTCCATGTGACATGACACGCCGCAACTGCTGCCAGGACTGCCTGCCAATCCCATTCCTGCTATAGCCAAGTGGGTTCTTTCCTTTTCCTTGCTTAAATCTTTCCATTAAAATAAATCCTTTAACTTTCTGACATGTACTGCTTGCCATTGCCTTCACACTTCCAATGTAGCAATGAAGCCAGGAGCAATAAGGTGAGCTGTCGTGTCCGCCGTCTTCTCAGCCCTGTATTTTCTGGTAGTCAGCCGCAGTCCACAGGCTGAGGTGGTTGATAGAGCGGCATGTGTGATCCTGGTGGCCGTGGCAGGTCACGTGGCCAGGAGCTGGGAGGGCGGTGCCTGCGGCATGCCCCATGTATCCACGTGTTGGTGTTGTGTTGCCATGTTAGCAGGCGGCCGCCAGGTTTTACCGTGCTCACTCTGCCGCGCCGGCGGTTACCCAGCAGACCTTACTCCCAATGTTTTATGATAGGCAAAGAGCCAGCATTAAGGGTTGGGAGAGGCTGCATGGTGGGTGGCCTGGCACGGCTGGCCTGTCCTCCCTACCGTACCACTGCACATTCCCACGAGCTAGTCAGGGCGGGGCACCACACAACACCACTACCTGTGCCAGGTAGGTGGTGGCCCACAACAGGTAGGACCCAACACCCATTGTCCTAGTGACAGTGGACAGGTTCTGTGTGGGAGGTGCCATCCCGCCCTTGGCACCTCTTGATAACCATGCCACATGATGCATATCCTAGCTGGTCAGTGTGCTTGGACAGGTCAGCGATGCTTTTAATATAATTATTTATACAGGCTTTCTTGTACTGGATGTTCCAATATGCATAAATAAATTTGGTCTCAGTGTTTACACCTATATATATATTTTTTTCATTGTCCTTCTATAACCGTATTTTAATATGTGCCGAGTAGTACTCTTATTTATTCCCCCCTCTTTGGGTTAATTTTCTCTTATCATTGTACTGTACATTTTCAGTCAAAATATCATAAGATACTGAATTAGTCTTGATATTTACAGCCAATCATGCAACTGGAATAAGCTGTAAGTTTGAGTGACACCAATCCACCCTTGAGAACTGATTATCATGACCATGTCAGTCATTGCAAACATTTGATGATCTTCAGATTGAGAGATAACAATAGGCAAATACAGGTAAATTTGGAAAGATAGAGTTTACATTTTATGTATTTTACCGTAGTATTCACTGTTGGTTTTTAACAGTGATGGATGCAGAAGTCGGTACAAAAGTCACTTTGCCCCTTTTTTCTTGTACCTGAACCCCAAAGAATTGTAACTTGATCAAGGGAGCTGAACTCTAGCCAAAAGTAAATTTGGGCTGATACTGTATGCAATATAAACAAATGGTTATAATAGGTAATTTGCCCTGAAAAATATATAGGAATTTTAAATATGATTTTTGTTTATTTTTAAATAAATTTCAAAATTTTAGTCGGTTGATCTTGTAGGCTTCATTATGTCTTTTACTACAGAAAAATATATTTTAAACTTGCACTGAGTGGTAGAGAGGTGTCCAGAGAGATATATTGCAAAGCATAACAATTTAAATAAAAAACCTCTTGTGGTTGACGAACCAGGAGCCTCTCCACATTAACAAAATCCTTTCTTCACCCTTCTTTGTTATGTTTGTTTCTTTGCAGTCAGTTAATTTAGAGTGTTTGATAAAACATAATAATGATTAGTTTCATTGGCATCAAATAGTATATGCTGAAATCATTTCTCAAAACTGTAGTTAGTATTATTCTAGGCACTGCTTGCCATCTGCAGTGACTAACAACTTGATTTTACTGCAAGCAGAACTGTATATAGAGTGCAGGCTGACTAACAAATTACAACTCTTAAGTTATTGCTGCCTTTGTTGATTGTAATTAAACTTGTCAGGTAACAAAATTAGCATTTAGCAATTTCCTCAAACTTAGCACTAAAACCAGTTTCACTTATAATTTTTTAAATTTGCATTGATAATAATGGTATCACTGGTCATGGGTACCGGTATTGAGAATTTAGTATGGGACAAAATGGTACATGGGCAGATTTGCTTCGTAAATGTCAAGGGTAAGACTGTTAATAAAAGAAAATGTGTGAGAGTGTTTTAAATTGAAGAAATAAATCCATATATAAAGGATACCCAGTTGTGGATCACTGTAATGCTCAATTTAATGTCTCTAAAGATATAACTGCTTGAAAACATTAAAAATTCAAGTGTAAAATAGAAATGAAGTAAAGAATATTTACATTGTCAAAACTATATACTGTACTATATATATATGTATTTCCTTTTTTTTTTTTGACGTGAAATAGCCCACCCGGGCACAAGTCATCAGCTCACAATGGGGCGGGGGCCAAAAAATAAGAGGAAAGTATTTAAAAATTGAAAAGAAAAAGATTATACAGTACTGTGTATTGTTCTACACCAAGAAGAAGCTGGAAAACCAGCTTTTTAAAGTGAGACATTGTATGGGTATGGAAACTCGGAAGAAGGCAAAGCATTCCACAGTTTGGCTGTGTGAGGAAATAAGGTTGTGTTATAATGGGTTATTCTAGTGTGACCGACATCCACAGAGAAACGGTGGGCACCGCGGGCAAGACGTGTGTTACGAGCCCACGGCCTTGCCGGCGGTACACAGGATGCCAAATCCACCGAATATTGCCCGTTAAAGTACCTGTAAAAGGGAGAGAGAGTGAAGCAACATTGCAGTGAGGAGAAAGGGAAGAGAGTCAATAAGACAAAATGCCTTTGATTCCACCCTAACTAACAGTTGGACAAAAGAGGAGCCACCCCAGATATGAGAGCAGTACTCCAAGTTAGGACGAATGAATCCCTTGTATACTTGGAGCAACTGTTCAGGAGTGAAGTAGTAGCTACAGCATCTGTACAGCATCCCCAGTTTTCAGGAGGCAGCTTTAACAATGTTGTGGATGTGTGGCTTCCATGACATATTAGAGGAAATGGTGAGGCCTAGCATATTTATTTTAGAATTTGGCAGAATGATAGCATCCTGAAATGTGATTTGTGGGAGATCATCTAATTTGGAAAGTGTAATTGGTAAATACTGTTTTATTACTACAGGTATTGAATTTAACCAAGTTTCTACCTCCCCATTCGGAGATGCTGCACAATTCCACATTGATGGTTGAAATGACAACAGATCTAGCTTGAGAGTTAGGGGGAAGGGAAAAATGTGAAGAGTAGAATCATCAGTGTAAGAATGGATAGAATTAGTTGTGTGAAGTAAATCATTGATAAAAAGAAAGAAGAGAGTAGGTGAAATAACAGAACCTTGTGGGACACCACTATTGGTAGAGAAAGCGAGAGATCGATCCCACGACAACAACTGCCATGGATCGTTTCTCAAGGAAGCTAGAAAGTGGGGGGTGAGTCCATAAGAGGGAAGTTAAGAAAGCAAAGACTTGTGTTGTACCCTGTCAAATGCTTTGGTGATGTTGAGGGCCATGACAAAAGAGGATGACCAAAGGTAGGGGAGAGCAGATCACCAGTAGATCTTGCCTGGTGAAAGCCACGCTGGTGATCCGAGAAAAGTGTTCAAAGTGATGAAGAAAATGAGAGTAAGACAGTTTTGAAAATCTTAGAAAGGGATGAAGTTAGGGATAGTTAGAGGTGATTGGAATGGTCACCCTTTGGGATGGCCTGAACCGAGGCAGGCTTCCAAGAAGAGGGAAAAGTTTGGGTTTTGAGAGGCGAGCAAGCACGGGCCAGAACTTCAGAACACAAGGGGGTATTCCGTCCAGTCAATGTGCCTTGCTCACATCCAACCTGGATAACACATCAGCAACCCTACGAGCTTTTTTTTTTTAGTTTAACAAATTTATTGACTAAGCTTGTAGTACAGTTTGCCTATTCTGAGTAATTCAATCAGGTCTTGACACTGAGGGTGGTATCACTTCTCACTGCCATGCAGGACAGAGGTTCATACACAAAGGAATAGATCATATATATAATTCATTAACAGTATATATAGGTCAGAGTCATGTTGGTTGATGTTGCTGTACAGAGGTTCGTACACAAAGAAATACATCATATTCATTAGCAGTATATATATGGGTCATAGCCAGGTGGGTAATGTCACTGTTCACTGCCATGCAGTCCAGAGGTTTGTACACAAAGAAATGCATCATATTCATTAGCAGTATATATATATATATATATATCAGTGGCGACTCCGGCACTCGGGCTCCTCGGGCTTAGCCCGAGTCCTAGATTTGGTCAAATGAACGAGTATCTGCTTTCTATGTAATCTGCCAACACTGGCTGATTACAGGGAGCCTGGTCGCAGTTCATATATCACCGTTCAGTGTCTGGCGGTCGTCCTATAGCTCACCAGTGTCAAAAAATATCGTTCGTGGCAGATAGTCTCTTGACATCGTTCACTCATGCCTGACTCAGGCTTATAAGTTAAAGCCCCAGCTGTTGTCCCTAATCGTGAAAATTAGAAGTAATTCAAATCCAAGCTTTTTTTTAACAATAGCTTTCTATAGAGCTTAGGATTTAAATTCCAATCTATGAAATGTTTCCGTTCTACAATATTCTTACAGGAACGAAAAAATGTCCAGTAACTAGGGCTAACTGGAAATAGCCTGGTAGGAGTAAAAGGTTAACTGGCACCTCTTCGCACGCTTCTCTTACCGGCCACGGCATCTGTCAGTTCGCTGACGTTTGCAACAGGGTACACTGTTGTTCTTTGATTGTTTGCTGTGCTTCTGTTCTCTGTGTGTAAAGATCAGCTGTTTTATTTTTATTTCTACCCATAACATAGAAATGGAGAAAGACATAGTGCTAGATTTAAAAAATAAGCCATTTGGTGCAAGAAATATTGCTGAAAAACGAGAAATTCTTCGTACAGGCAGGCCGACTCCTGCATTGAAAACTAAAGCTGGAAGTAGAACATTCCAGATAAAATGGTATGAACAGATTGATTGGATTTGTGCAAGTAGCGTCACAGAGAAACTCTACTGCTGGCCGTGTTTGTTGTTTAAACCAAAAGCTAATCAGTCGTGGACAGATGGAGGTTATAATAATTATAAAAATGTCTTGAGCGACTGTAAGCATCACAGTAAATCACTGAGTCATTTAAGTAATTATAAAAGCTTGAAAACTTTCGGACAGTATGATATTGTGACAGCTATTAGTGAGTCTGCTAAACTGGAGAAAGAACGGCATAACAAAGCAGTTGAAGAAAATAGACAATATTTAAAACAGTTAACAAATGCAGTGTTATACCTGAGTAAACAAGAGTTGCCTTTGCGTGGACATGATGAAGGAAGTGACAGCCTAAATAGAGGAAATTACCGTGAACTATTGCAGTGCTTTGCTGAAATCGACAGCGTGTTTGCTTCTAGACTTTCTACTAAAGAGGGGTCGAAACAGTTTTCAGGAGTCTCAAGCACAATACAAAATGATCTAATACAAGCGATTGGGAATGTAATAGCTGATGAAATTAGAAGCGAAGTTGATAAAGCTCCGTTTATGTCTGTACAAGCTGACGAGACGACAGACTGTGCGATGCATGCCCAACTGTCAATTATAATAAGATATGTGTATGAAGACAAAATATGTGAACGATTTCTTGGATTCTATGAAGTCAGTGATGATAAAAGTGCTACAAGACTGGTTGATGTGATCGCATCTGCGTTGAACTCCTTCAGTGACGCTAAAAATAAATTAGTGAGCCAAACTTACGACGGAGCAGCTGTAATGGCAGGAACACTAAACGGAGTGCAGAGCAAGCTAAAGGATAAAGGATTTAAACACGCGCACTTCATTCACTGCTATGCGCATAAACTTAACTTAGTCTTGAGTAAAAGTGCCGAGAAGTTGAGTAGAGTAAAAATGTTTTTTTCTCATTTACGCGCTTTTAGTAAATTTACGTCTTCCAGTACCAAACGGAAAAGCGTTTTCAGACAGTTTAATGTCAATATTCCATCACTGTGCAAAACAAGATGGTGCTATAGATCGAGAACCGTGTCATCCATAAAACTGATGCATGGAAACCTAAAAAGTGCCTTCACAAGTATTCTAGACACTAGTGAAAAGTGGGATGAAGATACACTTTGTCAAACAGACAATCTATTGGCAAAGTTGAATGATTTCACATTCATGTTCTTCATCAATTGCTTTCATAACATACTTTCACAGGCTGGAAAACTGTTTGATGTCCTACAGTGTAAGCAACTTGACATAAAGCGGGGTCAGAATAAAATAAATGACTTCATTCATTGTGTTGAAGGTTATCGTAACGACGAACATTACGAAAACATCCTGCAAGATACAGCTGCTGTCATTGAACAGGCAGATGAGTCCGAGCCTCCTCCCAGAAAAGAAGTCGGGTGCGCAAGTTAATTACAAAACGACGTATTTTGAAATAATTGATAACATTCTAATGTCCTTGCGAGAGCGATTTGCTGTCATTCAGGAGTATGCATTTTTTTAATTACTAGACGTTAATAAGTTTGAAGAGCTTGCTAACTCATTTCCCATGCAACATATGGACTCTCTACAAAACAAATACCCCTGTATTTTTGACTGCAAGAGCTTAGTGAACGAGCTAAAATATATGTATATTGACAGTGACTTCAAAAAGTGCAAGTCAATCAACTCCATTTTAGAATTACTCTATAAATTGGAGTTGACTTCCGCTATGCCGGAATCCATTAAACTAATTCAGCTGCTGCTAACCATCCCCGTAACATCAGTCGCTAATGAGAGAAGTTTCTCAACGTTAGATAGAATCCGCTCATATCTGAGAAGCACAATGGCCCAAGAACGGCTATCTTCACTGGCTCGCATTTCCATCGAGAAAAGCCTCTTGAACGACTTGGACAACAAGAAGGAGCTGCACGACAGGATTTTACACGAGTTCGCCATCAAAACAAGACGACTGGACTTCATGGTTAAATAAAGTGAGTAATTTTTGCATCAAAACTCTATTTTTTTGTCATATTGCATGAGGCTAGAGGCGGTAATTTCAAATTGCAATTAAATGCCAGGTAGCGACGTGTCCTCCTAATATTACTTATCAAGTAATTATTAGATGGTTTAATTGCCTGTATGTAGCCTGGCGAATTGGCTAGAATTTAGCATACCTAGGTAACATTGGCTGACGTCGCGTTCCTGACCATATCACAAAAACTGGTTTTTAGAAAAAAACGGCTTTTTTTGTCTTATTGTAAAATTATCAGTGCCTATATAAATTTGTGGTGTGTATTACGTCTCTTAGCTTCATTTATACATGTATCTTATGCGAAATCTGTGATGAGCCCGAGTGATGCATATGACCTGGAGTCGCCCCTGATATATATATATATATATACAGTGGTAGCGGAAAGTTTGGGCGCAAGACGAATGTAAATAATTGTGACATTTAAATAGACATTTAAAGGGCTCATGACGTACCTTATTTGCCAAGCGATTTTCCTCTAAGCTTGATGACCTTCTCCAAACGTTGTGGGATGCATCTTGCCAGTTTTTCTACGTGTTGGGGAATGATATTATCCCAAATATCCTGTATTTCTATTTTTAGCTTCGCTACTGTCGAAGCGTCACGATCCTGAAGCTCTTTTTTAATGATATGCCACACGTGCTCTATGGGATTTAGGTCTGGTGAATTCCCAGGCCACTTTTTGAAGTAATCTACACCACAGTCCTCTAACCACTGGATAATAGATCGAGCTGTGTGAGCAGGAGCTCCATCTTGCATAAACCAGCTAGCGTTACACTTTTCAAAGCTTTCAGGCAGGTTATCACACAATAACTCGAAATAACTGTGCTGATTTACATTCTCATTTTTTTCAAAAAATACTAAATTGCCAACTCCACCAAATGCAAAGCATCCCCACACCATAACACTTGGAGCATGCTTTACAACTTTAGCTGTGTAGCGGGGGTCATTTGGGTCCGATCCTTTGGGACGCCTGACACGCTTGGACCTGCAGCCAGACGACACCACAAACGTTGACTCATCACTCCACAAGACTTGTTCCCAGTCTTCTAGGGTCCAATCCTTATATTTCTTGCTAAAAGCAATGCGATCCCGTACATTTTTTGCACTTAAGAGGGGAAGAACTTTAGCACAACAACTGCGATATTGTAAATCTTTGAGTAAATGATCAGAAATACATCTTACAGACACGTCCTGGAGCAGTGCAGGGTTATTTTCCTTCAGTTTTCGAGCTGTGAGTGTTGGATTTTTATCCAACTGCCTCTTTATAACCTTGGAAGTACGATTTTGTATTTTCCTTGGCCTACCAGAGCGAGGCTTGGGGGTAGGAATATCCTCACCTCCGCCGTCTCTAAATTTCTTGATCCACTTTTGAACTTGCCGCACTCCTATTCCCACACGAGTGGCTATATCTTTACACTTACAACCCTCCTTATAGAGGGTTATAATAGCAACAATTGTGTCTCTTCCCAGCTCTTTACCACTTCCCATTACAGAGATATTGAGGCACAAGCACAGAAAAAAACGCCAAAAAACGACTAGTCCGCGTGAGAGAAGTTTACACACTGCACCCACGTGCTCACTGAAGCGACTAATCAGAGTTGCCAAGTCGTGCGTATTGTCTCGCCTAAATAGCGGTACAAACCCTGGCATTGAAATATAGCGAAAAGTTAGGGCGGAAATTGGTATTTATCGTATGTTTTGATAATAACGGAAAGTTTGGGCGCCTGTAATTTTGCGCCCAAACTTTCCGCTACCACTGTATACTGTATATTTATATATATATATATGTATATATATATATATATATATCTCAGAGTCAGGTGGGTGATGTCACTGTTCACTGCCATGCAGGACAGTGGTTCATTGGATGTCATATTCTAATTGAAGACTAATCAGTGTGGGCTAGCAAATTTTTGGATAAACAGCAAGAATGTCCTCAAGCACCCCTGATTCAATGTAGTAATTACAAAGCTCATGATACAATAAGCCAGGTGGCCTGAAGTCTTTGACAGTGTCACATTCAATAATATAGTGTTAAAGGGTTATCACAAAGTTTACATGCTGAGTGTTCTGGTATGGGTACAGCGTACTTACCAGATGTCTGTGTCCTATCCTAATTCTGCCCACATCGTCTAGTTCTGTTCTTATGCTGGCCATATCGATACCTCTTGTCACAAATTTGGTCATTTACTAATGTTAAAACTGCCAGGTCTCTGCATTTCTCAGTTCTTCGAGATCAGAGTTCATGATTCTGACTTGAATGTTTTTAAGTACAGCATTGGTCAGACCAAGGTCACGGTCAACATTTTTTTTTCTTACCTGCCTCATTGGCGAGTATCAGCATAGTCATGATACCTAGTTCCAACATGGGACGGAATCCACACAAATTTGATACGAGAGTTGTTCTCATTGGCAGTTATCTACTTCGTTACAGACTACCTTAACCCTGCAAGTGGATATTATAGGAAAGTGCATAGGTTCAGTAGGAGGGATAGAGTTGGAATTGTCTAAGGTGGAGTTAGAGGAGAATAAGGTGCCAAAGAGATTGGCTTTATCTGAGGGAGAGTTGGTTATAGAGTTATCAGGTTGGAAGAGAGGAAGTGCAGAAGTATTTGGTGAAGGACCAGAAGGTTTTACTAGAAGAGTTAGTCAGGACAGCGGTCTTTCTTTTTATAAAATTCTGTTTGGCCCTATGAAGTATTAAATAGCCTTACAACGATTCTTAGAAGTAATGAAAGAGGAGTGTGTAATAGGAGATAGTTTCATAATGTGATACTCCCTCTCTCTCCCCACATGCAAGAGTGATCAAACCATGATTGTAAAGTGAGTCTTGGTAGAAGATGGGATAAATGCACTCATACCATCCTATATAACCCCAGCATTGCTGTCAGCACATACTGAGGCATCCCAAGTGGAAAAGCAACATTCATCCCAAGGAAAGTCAGAGAAGAATTCGTGCAAGGATCGCTAGTTTGCCCTCCTATAGTGCCATAGTTGGCATTTAGGGGGAGGTGGTCGTGCCCAGCCGGATTTAACAGAAATAAGATTGTGATCAGAAGACCCAAGACCCTAAGGAGGCAGAAATTGAGTATGAGTAGTGTGAGGGGTTAGAGGTAAAACAAAGATCAAGAATGTTAGCAAGTTGCTCAGGAATGCATGTAGGGTGCTTAATTGTTTGTTCCAGATCTTTAAGTAAGGATAAAGGGAGTGCCTTGGCTCCACCTGGGTCATTCCCTTGCAGAGCCATGCCACTCTGTGATGTACATTGAAATCTGCTAGGTAGATGATCTCGATGTTGGGGTGTGGATAGCAACGACTCATGGCAAGAAGTGAAATACTCTAAAGTTCTAAATAGTTTGTAGAGTTGGGAGAACGGTATAGGAAACAAGTTGGTAGAGATATTTTGGGCCAGATGACATCACAGAGAAGATTCAAGATCCGTGAGTTGAGTTATAGGTGTAATAATAATAATAAACGGTTTATTTATAGTGTTGCAGCCGGTGGCTGAAAATATACAAACTTACATGTGATTTAGACATAATAATATATGTTCAATACATTTACATGGCTGTACAGTACATAAATCAGGAGTTTATTATTTTAACAATAGATGGGATGGTGCTATTCTTATATCTATCGGTGTGGGCTCTTATAGGCTGAATTTTGTTTTAGTGGCAGACTGCGCGAGGTGGCGATGATGAGGATGGTGCCAAACCTTGCTAGTGCTTGGTGGTTGCTGAGGGATGGCATTTCCAGGGTGGAGAGAGTGTTGTTGTAGTCTGTGCCGAGCATGATTCTACAGGCCCTTTTCTTTACCTTCTCTAGCTGGTGAGGTTTAAAGTTTGTAGTTGGAAACTTGAAAAGGTTTAGGTGAAGTTGCTATTGGCAAGAGGTTAATAGATGGTGCTCTACAGGAAGGAAATTTGGATCTCAGGCCCCGAATGTTGGAAAAATGAAGTGTGAAAAAAGCCCATCCTCCAGCAAGTGCAGTGACATCAATTGATTCCCATCCAAGAAGGTCACACTTTAATATTACAGTATTGTAGACTGAGATCATAGGAGAATAAAAGAATAGAACAGATCTAGAGTGAGAAAGGTTATACAGTAATACCCCGCTTAACGCGATTTCACGTATACGCCGTGTCTCGCCAGAGCTGAACTTTCACTTAACACGGGTTTTTCCACGTATATGCTCAGTGTCTCTGGCTCCAGACCCTATTTTTAGATTCACCACACCCTCCCTGTTTTAGCTCATAAAATTAATACAATTACCAGGCCAGAATATAAATTACATTGCTGGAATTCTTACAATATGATGATCATTTTGAATATAAACATCATAAATTTTAGATATAATGTTTACTCCGAGTAAATGTTATTTTTTGTGCAAAATGACATTTATATTCAAAATATTCCTGGTCTTACAAGGAATCCAGCAATGTCAATTATATTATCCTAACTTTAGTTTGAGGTATTATTTATTAAAATTTAGTGGTTTTCCCCCCAAAATTTCTCAGTGGGAAGAGCCAGTGAGTGTAGTGAGAGATGAGGGGGAGTGAGTCGAGTCCATTATTTGAATGGACATTAACTTGGCGACTGTATTTCTCTAAAGTATTAATTGTGTGCATGTACCATCATAAAATTAAGATGGTATTTTTACTAGAACATAGGTATTGTCGGAAAAATTAGAGTTTGGGGGTCCGGCCAGTCTCAATTGGAATTAATCCCATATGTTCTGTTGTTCACTTAACATGGTACCCTGTGGGTTCAATTGACAGCATTAAGCTGGGTACTACTGTATGTTGTGTTGTCCATAGTTAGACTAGGAAAAGGGAAAACTCCAGATACTCCGTGGTTTCCTGGCATGTGACTAGACCAGCCCTCTTCCATGTACAATACATATTGTACAGCACAGTACATGGAAGAGGGCTGTTAGTATTGCATGATCCAATGAGTTTGTGGTTGAACAAGCATTGGCAAAAATGCAAGCCGGGTCAAGTCTTACTTTTTGAAGTCTTGCTTAAAATATTAGAGTACATAATTAGGCTCCAGCAGTAAGAGGGATTTGTGTAGTATTTAATTTGGAGTGCACAAATGGGGGGGGGGGGGGAGATAAGTATAGTAGAAGAACCTTTTGCTGCTCTATCACCTCCCTCTACATGACCCAGATTGTTCACATGCCATAAGTAATTACTGTACAGTATATACAGGCGTAAAGTATTTGCAATAAACTCTCGAAGCATTGCTCAGATTTCTTTCTTAAACCTTAGGCTTGGAGCAATCTTGAACTTTTAGCAGTGTGTACAAGCTGGACATTTGTTAAGTATTCCGTGATGGAGAACTATATGAAGTTTTAAAACAAGGGTAAATGAATGATACAAGTTGGTTACAATAATCTTTTATTATAGTACAGCATTTCTATTTATTCTCAAGTCTGACTGCTTTACAGTGTTCCAAGCAAGAGAATTCCTCGGATATGCGCTCTTGAGAAACCAAATGCCAGCTATAATTATTTACAATGACAACCCCTTAGCAGTCATGTTAAAATAAATTCATGAAACTAGTGAAGAAAATGTTAGAGGACAACAAATAATTATTATTATAGTGGTGACAAAAGCTAAATACACTTTGGTTTAGCTCTAAAGCAGGGGGGTTCTCAACCGGGGGGGGGGGGAATGCCCCCCCCCCCCTCAGGTTTTCAGGGGGGTGAAGACTGATACTAATATGGAAAAAATAAAGGATTTTCAGTATTATATGCATATTATTTGGAATGCACTTTTTGAGGCAGACAATCTTGGAAATGAGGGGGAATGACATTCTGATATGGTGAAAGGGGTGTATGGGGGCAAACAAGGTTGAGAACCACTGCTCTAAAGGAACTTCGCTACATCAAGGTGCAGGGGACCCAAATGGCTATGGGACTTTTTACACTAGTTAATTAGAATCCTTCCAAATCTTAACGATAAAGTACAGACGTTTACAATACCAATGCAAAATGGTTAAAAAATAATACTAGTCTCAACAGCTCCAAGACGAACTTGTGATAAAGGACCCCGCCAATTCTGCATAAATAAGTTGGCATTGCACTTTACAATAACTGGCAAATAGTCCCAAGTAATTGTATAGATTTTTTTTTTTTTTTTTTTTTTTGCAACAACCTTCTGCACCACAGTAACCAAAATGACTCCACACAATCCAAGTCAGGATGTTTTAACAGTGGCACACAACCTTTAATGCAGACCACTCATGATATTTTCTTGTCAAAAGGAAATATGTTGTACATCTTCAATATCAATCTGTTCCTCAGAGCTGACGCCCAGTCCTCCATGGCGATTTTTAATTCTCCATGTAACCCATTACATATTGCCATCAAATTTTGGAAATTCTGTCTTGGAACCTGAAAAAAAATGGCTCAATTAGTAAAAGGATTAGTCAAGTTTTAATGCAGTAACCGCAATCATTATCAGATGGCCGTTCTTTATTCTTCAAGGTATTGCAGAACAGGTCTGTGAACAATCATCATGCTGAAATTTAACCTACATTCAAAACTATTAATTCTAAAGGCGATAAAGTCCCAAAATTAAAAACCACTCTCACCCAACTTACAGGTTTTAAGTCCATTGTAACATTTTTATCCACATAAAACACTTGGTAAAAAAATATAACCAGAAAAGAACGTACAGTACTAAAAAAAAAGTACTCACTAATAGCACTAGTTCCTGTGACTTCTTCTGACAGTACATCTTTGTGTCTCTGTAAGCTCAGGAACTTTCTTGACCATCTATCTGCATTCCATCTGAGTGGCTCGTGCTCCTCACCAGCCTGGTCAGGGCTTGGATGTTGGAAGATGGACACACTGGCCCCATGGAAGGAGGTTTTGGCTGTAGATACAGTAGGGTTGTGGTCAATGTTGTCCACTGCTGAAGTCGTGAACTGCTTCTTCAAGATAGGTGGACACACCACTCCATCTTACATGTACTGGCATACAACTGCTTCTCCTAGCTGGGCTGTTAATTGTAGAACTGTCATATGAAATGCTGACCCCATTTTCATGCAGCATGTCCATGAGCTGCCTCTTTCTTGTCTTGGCAAACACAGACATGACGACATAGATCGCAAAAGGTGTCACATGGTCCTTGGAGTGTGTGGATTTGTGTTCCTTGTACAGGTAGTTGGCAAAGCAGTTGTACTGTGAGAGCTGTGACATAGCAAAGTCAGACTTCAATGCACCCTGCTGGAGTTGGGATTTGATATCTGCATCATGTTCGATCATGCATACAAATTGAAGCAGTGATGGTGGAACAGCCTGTTCAATGTATCCTTCATGAAATGTACTGCTGAAGTGCAACTTGTGCTGTAGCATGTCCCGTCGTATCATCCCAGAAGCCTTGGCCAGATGGATCGCATCACTGTATTTGCTTGCTTGCGCCAGGATTGAGCCAACATCCTTCTCAAGGGCCAGTAAGATGTCTCTTCCTTGGTGATGAGCTTGCAGCTGGTCCTTCAGTCGAGTAGCATGAACACTAGGAGAATCAACACCCAGCTGCTCCAGTCTGTCTTTAGTGTGTGACCAGGTCAGCAAGTCTGAAAATGGGTGGTTCAGTACCTTCACTAAAAGCTTTCATCCGAGTGATGTAAGTGACCAGTTCAGAGAAAGCAGTCGGGTATGGGTCCTTGTTCCGATGAAGATCTTGTGCTTCTTGCTCATGAGCATTTGTGTGTTCTTTCTCAGTTGTACAGGTCTACCAGGCAGCGAGGGTGATACTTCAGTTCTTGTGCCACAACATCTCCTGCACTTTATTTGGCAAGGAGTTTTCCATCACTACCTGTCTTTGCACAATCTTTCATTGTCATTGCACACCTTACATCATCTCCAGAAACTTCCTCACACAGAAAGCATTCTGTTGCTTTGGAGTCTCTGACCATTCATGGTATCTTGCTACTGCTGCTCTCCTCTGTAGCAACTACAGAGGTTCGCCTTTTCCGAGCTCTATTTAACTTTGTGTTGTTGAACAGAAGTCTGCAACTCTCATGATACTGTGCCTTGTTTCTCCTCAAGGTCTCCTCTATCCCATCACCTTCAACAAGTCTTGCAGGGTCAAGCTTGATTGGCAGAGCATTGATTGAATGAAATAGAGGAACATTCCTTGCCAAGCTCTTGTAACAGTCATTTTTTGGCAGGATTTGCATGTGGAGACTTAAGATCTTCCTTCTTATCCTGTTGACAAAGACAACACCTTGCCCAGTCAGTGAGGAATGATTTGTTGGTAGATTTTGTGGCCATAACTATTTTTGATCTTCAGGGTCGTGGGTTAATCCTTTTACCACCCTGATGAGCACTTTCTTGTATGGGATACAACTACTGTAGGTTCATGCCTTTTGCATGGGATACAACTACTGTAGGTTCATGCCTTTTGCCCTACACCTAGTCCGATCGTTCATCCAGCGTCATTAGTCGCGTGCAATCTGTACACCATCCAGATAACTAAAACCCGGTTATCCTTGGCTAGACTACCCAGGACTATTAGCAAGGTCCATATTTATAACTAACCTTATGGTATACACCACATTTTCAAGAAAACATGCTTGCAGTAACAAAGGCAGCAGTCCATCAGTTTATTTTTCAAATCCTTGATAAAAAATTAATCGGGACCACATCTGTTACAAAACATAATTCAACTGGCAATCCTCAGTTCTGACGGCCAGTCCTCTATGTTCTATGACGATTTCTACTTCATGTAAGCCCATTACATATTGCTCGGGTATAACTTGACTTGTGTGAGCTACCAGTGAGATAAAGCTAGTTCTGGTTCCATCAAATTTGGAGATTCTGTCTTGGAACCTGAAAACAATGGCTCGATTAGAAAAGGGATGAATCAAGTTAAAATGCAGTAACCCCAATCACTATCAGATGGCCGTTCTTTATTCTTCAAAGTATTGCAGAACAGGTCTGTGAACACTCATCATACTGAAATTTAACCTACATTAAAAACTACTATTCTAAAGTTGATAATCCAGTCCCAAAATTGATACGAGCTTATACCAATCAATATGACCCACATAACTAATGCCCATTTCAGAATCTGGAGCCCCTAATACTTTACTTCCAACTTTGCAAGAGACAAAAAATTTCATTTTAACTATGTACTAGATTGCTTGCCCGGTCTTGTAATCATACATTAAACCATTTCTATTGAGCAAGGTAAACAAAAAATTATGGTCTATCCAATTCACCTACCCCTCAAATTACACAAATTTAACTTTCACAATTTTGAATAATGTGGATATGGAATTTATTCAAGGTGTGGGCTTTTTTTTAATCAAGTACATAAAATTGTGAATTAAACAGTTGATACAGGCTGGCAGCATGAGGCAGGAATAACAATACTAAGTGCATATGTACAGTTTCTACATTCCCCAAGTTGAGGCTGCACTCTCCCTAACCCCCACTATTTTCTTACAAAAAATTGTATTTTTATTTTACCACCTTTTTAAACGCACACCACTTCGTAACTCAAGCAAGTGCATTGACATCAGTTCCTTCCCTCCACTCATACATTCAAATCCACTACTGTCCCATCGTTGCATTAGCAATGTTAACCTGTATGATTACAAATTTACAAGATACAACTAATATTAAGAAGTAAATACTTGCCGGCAGGTAAAAACAACAGCATCCCTCAGAAAATTTTCTTGTATAAATTTTGCCACAGCAGATCAATACCAAGCCTGAAAATAATTAAAATTGTATACACTGCACTGGTACATTATTAACTATAGCAGTAGAATAATCTTAATAAAACTCAGATAAAATTCAACATCAAAAGTGTCAGACATATGCTTGTCATTATTCATCATGTTATTCAAGGTATCCTTCCTCAGCTAGTTAGCACAAAATTATTATACTCTTATTCGTATATAAACTCTAGAACTTTCACCAAACATTACTAAGAGAACTATTGCATTAATCCAATAATCCACCTAGAACTAAAGTGGCGATGCAAACCGCATAAATGAAGAATTTGCTAATTTGCTTACATTGTATCACAATAGGACTTCATAATTTTGCTATCTGTAGGTTTTGTTAACATTTTATGAACATTATGTCTGGGCAAACCCCTTGTAAGCATGTGTTTGTAAACCAGTCCAAGGTAATCATTGGCATGGACATGAAATCAAGTACTGTAGCAAGCTTCAATTACCAATGTTATTGGTGATATATGAACTTTGTTATGAAAAGGATCATTTTACTAGTTTCAGCTCATCCCAGACAAAACTTTTAAGTCACTTACCACAATATTTTATGAAACGGCCTGAAGTGGACAATTTTGGAGAATAAACTTTGGTACAATCAACACAATGCCAAAAATCATACAAATTGGCAAACTCGCAATTTACATGGAATATTAGTCCTTCAGTTGCAGCCACCTTCAGAAACAGCAACCATATGTGTGCTTGCCCCCATTAACTTATGGATACTGTAAGATAAAACCTTTGTTTAGGATCCAGTAAACAATTATATTTTTTCTTTATAATTCATGTACTTCATTTTGATCAGTCAAGTGGCTCAAGGTCACACCATTCAGTACTGTAGGTAAACAGTCAACTCCATGCACCAATTAAAATATCTAAGTACTCGGACCCTTACCATTCTGACATCAAGCAATGTTATGATGTGCACTATGCTATTGACAAGTCATACCCATAATGCAGTACACATCATCTTACTCTACCACAAGTAGAACTCCAAAATGCTACAAAGTCATCACAGATGAAGACTTGTGGTCATTATAAATTAATGTACATCTATTTAACAGCAAAAATAAACAAATTATACACCAGGCACTCACCTGAATGAAGTGGTCCCAGTTCTCCTTGCCAAGCCAGTTACTTCCATCTGTAGTGCATGCAAGCTCCCATATATGGACCTGCAAATTATATATATATATATATATTTTTTTTTTTTAGTACAGGGCCCAACATTATTACACGTTATGTTTGTACATAAACTTCAGTATCTTTTCATCTCCACACTTCCAATCGGACATCTAAGGAAGGTCAATATATCATCATATAAATGTTTAATAGCCATTATCCTCAATCTTAGAAAATCTTATATCTATTCCTCAAAACTGTTGGGCCAGAGGATTTACTAACCATTAATATTGGAGATCCAATGACCAACTGCACATCTGAAATAGTTTCTTATTAGTGTAGTGCAGCATTACATATACAAGTACAGTATATTTGAATACTGTATAATTCAGTGCAATATTAATCCACATTAACTTAAGACAGGGATAACAATCATCATATTCTACAACAATTACAAAAAATTCACACTTACAGTTTTAGGAATTGAAATGCCTGCCATTCAGTACCAATTTACAGTATGAATGGAAAGGTCAGCCAATCAGGGCACCTGTCAAGAAATTACACAACTCAATAATCATTTTAATATCCAAAAATAAGAACACAATATTACTTTCATCAGAAACGAGGAATTCAATACATCAACATTATTATTTAGAGTAGAATGATCATCATTCAGCTTTATAAAAAGTTAACATAATCACAAGTTACTCACCTTCATTGTCCCAGCTGTATGACATCAAACAACACTATTCTGAAAAAACAATTACACATCAGTACGTACAAGGTTTAATCAAGATTGCCATACAAAATGTATGATTACTCAGAATCCTTTTGACTTCCTCTCAGTTATCAAGATACTATATAGTATTTCATCATATCTGAAATGCAACAATATTCTGTCACCTTCCTTACCTGGGCAAACTGTGTCCACAAATGAAGCATCACTAACTGGAAGAGAATACAATATTTTAGAATCTTTTAATTTTTGTCCCAATATTTCCCGTTGATATAACAATCAGCCCTGTTGAGCTTCAACCCTCAGGTGTCAGGTTATATATAGGTTATCATCATGAAATTTCCTCCCTCATCTTTTATCACTATTGGATTACACACAATTCCTCCACCATAAGTTGTCACTCATTCAGTAACCTACCATTAAAATACCCATGACACCATTGTAGCCAAGGAACTTGCCAACGAACACATTCCTGTGGGAAGATAAGCTTTTATAAATACAAGCACGAGCAAATTCACTAATATATAGTAAACACTCATCAGACGGCCTTTCGGCAAATTAAATACACCTCCCATAGTCCACAACAGTGGGTTCCACCATTGCTGGCGCTGCTGTGTAGTGACTACAGAATTCATAAATTGGTTTTTCATCATAATATACCAAAACCTACATTTACAACAGCTCCTCTTTAAACTATCTAGACCCCAGGCATCTTTAAAAAACCTAAAGCAAAAAGCAACATTAAACTATCTCTGGTTACAATTTTTCTGTTCCTACTGACCGGGGGGGGGGCGGGGCTAATTGTTTACCTGCACATTTACACTAAAGGTTCAGTGTACTAACTTTCTAATAAATCAGATTAAAGAAATATCACTCCAATCAACACCCCAGAATGATACAAAGTGTTGCATCCTCTCAACTTACCCAGCACCAAATGCAGGCCAAAACCAACAGTCTTTCCTGTAAAAGAATTGACAGATCTCAATTACTGGCATTAAAATATGGTTTGTTACAAGAGGACTGAATTTCAGAAACAAAGTACTAATTCATTTAGATATCAGTAGAGGTGTCAAGAATTCATCACAACATGCTTAAGGCAGTAGGTAAACATCTTTACTAAAAGTAATATGCAATGGGGGTAAACCAAGCCGTACAGAACACTAGCATCTATATTATATGGCAAGAACCCTTGTCGCATGATCTAAATCCCGTCTCCTCACACCTGTAGGATCCGGGGAGGTAAAATGTGATCACCCACCCCATACTCAACCTGGGATCAGTGTCGGTAACACTCAAATTTCTGCTTGGGTGTTCCTTTGAAATAAATAGTGGTTATCATCTACTGTATGTTCATTCAACCTGACTTCCCTCCCAACCCATTTCTTAAATCACCAATTTAAAATTCCATGAAAGTAGGCAGCACCCTGCCACACCACTCACTACTGACAAAAACCAAAATGTGTACTCACCAACCAGTTAGTTGTCAATAGGCTTCCACTTCCCCAACTCAGGGTCCAAATCAGTTCCCTCTTCGCAGATGGCGGCCTCCAGCTTTGGAATTTACAACATATCCCTCCCCTGCAGTAGTTGCTTGATAACGCAAGGGTTCTCAACTGGATTAATATCCAGGGAATTGCTTGGCCAGTCCTCAATTAAGTTCATATGGCAATCACATAGCCACCAATTACTGTTTTGACAACAATGTGCACTATTCTGCATAAACATGTTAGCATTGCACTTTTCAATGACTGGCAAGTAGTTGTATCGATTCCTTTTTTTTTTTTTGTTTAGCAACAAACTTCTGCACCCCAGTAACCAAAACTACCCCACAATCAAGTCAGGATGTTTTAACAGTGGCACATATTTCTGGCTGTAAAAGTTGCCAGTTAGTGAAGGTCTGTAGATCCCTTCCACACTCCTTTACACATTTCCACTTTAATGCCGACCACTCTTGATATTTCTTGTTTAAGAAAAAAAAAATGCCAAGCTTACAACTGCTTAAGGATAGGCAGTGGCTGCAATACTTCTGGGTATTATGAAAGTACAAAAATTGAGGGTTGCAGGACTTGCCACAGGATGTACCAATTAGAGACTAGAAAATCCTGTACGTCTTCCCATTCAATACCTGTAAAGGATTGATGGATTAGTAACAAATGGATGAAAGGTATATAATACGGTATAGTAAAAATTTGTCAAACTTTGGTTATGCTCCAGGACCTTTCAGAAAAGGGGTTGTCAAATCATCGTATGTAATGTACAAATCAATACCATTTCCAAATATAGGCTACCCAGGACTATTAGCAAGGTCCATATTTATAACTAACCTTATGGTATACACCAAGTTTTCAAGTAAACATGCTTGCAGTAACAAAGGCAGCAGTCCATCACAAATTGCTCCTGCCATTATGGCATTTCAGTTTCAACACAAAGCATACTGGTCACAGCCTGGAAATGGAAACATTTTTAACATTAGATTAGGTTTAGAATACCCCCCAACAAATGAAAAACTCAAGTGATCAGATAATATCGAACATCACATTTTCAGCCATATGCTTGTCATATTCATCCTAAATAGTTGCCAAGTAATATTCCCATCTTCACCTAATGTGTAGGGTACTATCAAATAAACCTCCATTACTTTTGAAAATTAGTATTCAAAGAAAGACTCCCACACACTGATTTACTTACCAAAATGCGACGACAATTTTGTTAGGCGCCTGGGTTCTGGAAAATAAGGTAAACTTTAGAAAGTAATAATATTGTAAAAATTTTGTCAGTCAAAACATATGCTTTATGCTCAGTCAAATGCCTCTAGTCCACACTAATCAGCACTGCGGGTAAGCGTGCTTTAGGTCTCGTCATCAATTCATCATATCAATCATTACAAACTTCCCCACTATACTTCTACAGAGCCTTCCTTACCTGTACATCATTTGTTTCACAGAATGGCAACTGGAAATTCAAGCTGCATCAAATACCCCCAATTCAATGACACTGAATTGAGTATTGTCTTTTATTCATAACCTTAAAAAGGTGCCCCTCTTAATCTACCTCAATTAAAATGCTACTACAGCATCTATGACAAGAGCAACAGTACTTCCTAAAATATGTTGATATAGTTTAATTACCCGAATGATGAGGCTATCAACACCTGCTTGCCACTGCCCTGGAAGAAGAAATATTCGATATAACTAATAACTCATCTTGGGGCCTAAAAGACACAGCAAGGTCGTATCTCAGTGCATCATTAATCAACACATGTCGTTAGACTCTTCCAGTGATCATCATTGTAAAATCAAATTGTATCCAAATTAAATATTCCTTACCATTACCCCATTTGCGTGCATTCACACAGCTAATCGAGTGCCAGCAAAATATCCCATTCAAATTAATACCCAAAGCACTGAAAGGCTTGTGATCAAACAGCCACCGTCATGAATAATCCAAATATTCATGACATATTACTTTTTACATGTAACAGAAGATAAACTAACCATCAGTACAGAAGAAAACCTCCATCACCAACTGCCATGCTAACCACCTGAAATAATTTCCTGGTTAATATAGTTCAATATTTAGACATGAACATTTCTTAACAAAGTAATTCAGTGAAAATTTCCTCCACACCAATTGTTAAGACAGGGATAACAAGCATCATTTACTAACAAAATTCTACTTCCAGCAAGTTAGAAGCATCAGCTAATTAAATTTCTTTACTCACCAACAGTAAATGCTGTATCCCACCAAAGACCAGCCACTAATCTGGGTGGGGAAAGGGGAATCATTCCATTATAATGTTTAAATAATAAAAGCAAAGAATATAAATGAAAATTCAGAATCCTTTTGACTTACTCTCATAAATATCAAGATGATTATATTCATCATAATAGTTAGGTTTCTCACTTTGTCTGATGCTCCCATTCCACCAGATACTCTACTAGATATAACAAGTGAATATTATTCTCAAACAACATTACAAAACAAACTTACCAGAAATCCATTTTGCTCCAATGCTCTGCCACAACCCTAGAGGAAATTTTCATGTTTAGAAAAACTGTCGAACTTAACTAAAATCTAAAATATTCTTAATCACATATCAGACATCACAGGCCATCATTGACCGAAGCCATCTGTTGGAAACCGCGAATGTGAACTAGTTTTATTCATCATTTAAGAGATTTTACTGAGCATTCTCAAGATTAGTGTTACCCACTACATTCAGCCCATCAAAATCTTAATAATGATTACACTGTACAAGCTTCTACAAAAACCCATGCTAACCTTTGTCCGAGTTTGACCGTTTCCAACACGCTTTCTGGCAGTTCTGAAAATGGTAAAATACTTTTAAATTTTAAAACATTCACAAGCCATTTGCCAATATATTCTACATTAACAGCTGGTTATATTCAAATCCTGTCTAGGCAAAAAATATGGCAATTTTACAGTAAAAAGCCAATTTAAAGCAATACCCACAATTAAGGACACCTTGTTAATTTAAAGCAAATCTTTCCTATGTTACACAGGTCAACTCAAGCATGTCAAATGGAAATATGCAGTACTATTTTAAGCTTCACGCCTACCGTTTCCCGCCAGACGCCTCTCTGGGCACACTACAAGGCTGCCCTCCACCCTCACACACCCCCAGTTCAAGCACAGACGCTCTAGTGAATGAACATACAGCATCTTCAGAGGATGATTTGCCTAAGGTGGGTGGAAATCTATTTTTGATGGCAAAGTAATGAAAAACTAAGTTAAGAGGAAAGTGAAAGTGCATGATGACTGGTAGGGATGGAGTGAGGTGCATGTGCGACCACCCTATCACATCAGCTGATTGTTAGTAAACAGACCATTTGGCGTCCCATAACTTCCGTGTTGAATTAGGAGCGCTTGCTGCATATATATATTACGCCCTTCATTTTTCTCATATTTATTAGCGTCTTTTTAGTGTTTTGGGTTTCTCTCAAGTACCAAACCTAATTATTTCATTGTAATATCACACTGATTTAGTGCAAATTCGATTCAAAGCGACCTCTTGAAATAGGTAGCGTTATATCGACGTTCTACTGTATTACTGAAAGCTAAATTCACCGAGTACCCAACCCCACCTTATCTTAGCGCAGCAGTATTAAGGTAGCCACAATCATACACTAGTCTTGTTAAATATAACCTTTTAAGAGTTAAGAACACATTGGACAGTTTATGATAGTAGCCAGGTTTGGATTACGTTTACCTATATAATGGTTCTTGTTGCAATTTGAATGAATCTGACCATTTCTGGTGCTAACCACCATAACCAAAGCTTGGCTACTACTCTTAATTGACATTAAACAACGCCTACCAGTACCAACATATTGCACCATTAACAATTCATATTACAGCGTCCCTGACTTACGAACGGGATTAAACTTGAAATTTATTGGATTTAATTTACCCGACTAACTTTTAACTTTTATCAACTATTTTGTCATTCTATTTCTTATCTGATTTTAGATGTAGATGAGGACTTAGGCTATGAGAGTGGGATTTTACTCATTGTTCTGTAAGTAAGGTATGCACTAGCACGTTCCAGCTAGAGAACGGAACCCATTCATAACCCGGGGACCCCCTGCATTTGAAAAGGTTATGCCTACCACTTTTTCAATAGACATACAGAAGTAGTAAACACCGGTATCCTTTATGCATACTTACCAGATTCAGGATGCAATAGCAGACAATTCCTGCAAAATAGAAAGAATATTTCAATAAATTGCCTTTAGATGCTGGTTCTCTCCATATCAAATGTGTTTCAGAGTACGAATACTAAAAATCATTCTGATATCAGCAGAGGTGTCATAATGTTCATCATATTTTTTAGTTATTCATTATTTCCAAAATACAATTTTCAGACCAAAGCACTTTCAGATCAGTCAGTTAAGCCAAGAGTTTATGAACTTTATAACCGCACCCCCCCCCCCCATTGTTTATTGTCTGATGCTCCCATTCCACCAGATACTCTACTAGATATAACAAGTCAATATTATTCTCGAACAACATTACAAAACAAACTTACCAAAAATCCATTTTGCTCCAATGCTCTGCCACAACCCTAGAGGAAATTTACATGTTTAGAAAAACTGTCAACTTAATTAAAATCTAAAATTTTCTTAATCACATATCAGACATCACAGGCCATCATTGACCGAAGCCATCTGTTGGAAACCGCGAATGTGAACTAGTTTTATTCATCATTTAAGAGATTTTACTAAGCATTCTCCAGATTAAAGTGTTACCCACTACATTCAGCCCATCAAAATCTTAATAATGATTACACTGTACAAGCTTCTACAAAAACCCATACTAACCTTTGTCCGAGTCTGACCGATTACAACACGCTTTCTGGCAGTTCTGAAAATGGTAAAATACTTTTTAATTTTTACCTTTCAAAAAAATCACAGCATTGTTTGCAGTCACAAGACATTTGCAAATATAGTCTACATTAACAGCTGGTTATATTCAAATCTTGTCTAGGCCAAAAATTTGGAAATGTGTATAAAGGACACAACACCTGTAATCAGCCCAGCTTTAATCTACGAATCAACCTTAGCACTGCTGCAACATAATACTGCACCAGTGACTCTGGGATCGAACACAAGAGGTGGGAAGTTTAACATACACATTATAGGAGCCCACTTTCCATTCCATGCATGCTTTGTGAAATCAGTAACCTACTGTAGTGCTTTTTGTCTCAGCTGAGAAATACCCCCATCAAGAGTTACAACCGATTGGCTGTTGCAAATTGGTTTGATTTCGCATGGAAGTAATGATGTATTTCTAAACGAGTTTATTCATAATAGTTGGGATGACAGTTTCTAATGAGAAAGATATTTAGCTAAATTATATAATGTATACATTCATCATTTGAGACAGGTGCACGTAAGAAGTTTATCAGAAATCTTATATGAATTAACTGTTTAACTCTGGTAGCAAATCGATGCTTTTGAAGGACGCATTTAATATATACATTTATTTTCACCTACAAGAAGACATACCTAGACAAACTAATAATACTACATTATGCAAAAACTACAATTTCAGGAGATCAGAATCACACTAAAATATTACATGGCCACTGAGAAATTGGTGGACAAGAGACTTGGGCGCTTCAGTAGGAAATTTAACTGAAAACTTCATATTTCCGTGATTCTCATCTTTTAAAATGTTAGTTTTTGCATAGTGCAGTTTTATCAATACATAATTTGTCTTTGTATGCCTTATTGTCATTAAAAATTTATATACATTAAATGCATCCTTCGGCAGCATCAATTTGCTACCTGGGAAAATAATACACTATAGCATATTGTCTTCAATGACTACGAGTATTTTTCAATACTATACAAGACAGGAAGGAAAACCAACTATATGAAATTGCCTTCACTCAAAACTGACGAATTAGCAATAAAACGAAAATGGACCATAAAAACTAATGTATGCTTACTTATTACTACAGGAGCCATTATTTAATGCATGGAGCTCTCCATCCTGCCCTCATCCTGGAAGATGAGAAAAAATTAGTACAGTGGGGTATGCTATAACGAACGGATCCTACTACGAATATTCCTATAACGAACGGTTTTACCTATAAAATTGAGAATGCTACAACGAACGAAACTCCTACAACAAACATTTAAATTTTTTTTTTTTACTAATATATTGTATTTTTATTACAAGTATTAATGATATTCTTTATTTCAGGGGTTCAGATGCATATTTATGCACTTATTTACAATTTTATATTATATTTTTCAGTGTTAAGTGGTTGTATTTGGGGGCCTGGAACGGATTAATCCTATAACGAACAAGGTTCTAGAACCAATTAGATTCGTTATAGCATACCCCACTGTATAAGCATCAAGATAAAGAAAAAACTCACTACACAATGATTTATCAGTCAACAGTCGTTAACATCTTGCCTCTTGGACAATCTTAAGGTGTCCTAAGGTTGGGTTTACATCATAGGAAAAAATAGCATTCCCTAACCATAATGATTATTTAGGAATTAAAGCAGAAATTTGCAAATTCTAAAAATACCATAAAGATGTTTGCTTACTTCTTAATGTATAGTGCTCTCCACCCTGCCCTCATTTAATGCCGAGTTCTTCATCCTGGAAGAGAAGTAAAAATTAGTAGAAGCCATAAATGCAGAAAAAACTTACTACACAACGATTTATCAGTCAACAGTCGTTAACATCTTGCCTCTTGGACAATCTTAAGGTGTCCTAAGGTTGGGTTTACATCATAGGAAAAAATAGCATTCCCTAACCATAATGATTACTTAGGAATTAAAGCAGAAATTTGCAAATTCTAAAAATACCATAAAGATGTTTGCTTACTTCTTAATGTATAGTGCTCTCCACCCTGCCCTCATTTAATGCAGAGCTCTCCATCCTGGAAGAGAAGTAAAAATTAGTAGAAGCATTAAATGCAGAAAAAAATTACTACACAATTATTTATCAGTCAACAGTTGTTAACATCTTGCCTCGAGGACAATCTATAGGTGTCCTAAAGCTTGGGTTTACATCATTTGAAAAAATAGCATTCACTATAGTGCGCTTTTTCTCTTCTGAGAAATGACACCCCGCCCCCTCCTCAAAAGTTACAGCTGATAGGATGTTGCAAACCTGCCCGATTTGTCCTTAAGTTATGATGTATTTCTAAACGAGTTTATTCATAATCGCTGGGATGACCGTTTCCGACGAGAAAGATATTTAGCCAAATTATATAAAGATACATGCATTCATTATTTCAAACATGAGCACTAAAGATGTTTATCAGAAGTACTATTCATGAATTAACTGGTACACTCTGGTAGCAAATTCATGTTTTCAGAGGAAGCATGTAATATATACTAATTTTTACCCACAATAAGGTATATTGAGACGAAATTATGTATCAGTAATACTGTACTACAATATGCATAAAAATCATTTTAAAAGATTAGAATCACATTGAAATATTACACGACTCAGCAGAGGCGGGAAATATGACTGCGATCAACCAAATATTTTTCGCTCTGCAGACAGTCGTTTAAAAGTTTTAACGTGATGCTGATCTTTTTAAAATGTTTTTACATAATGTAGTATTACCGATACATGATTAGTCTGAGCATGCCTTATTGTAGGTAAAAATAAGTATATGTATATTAAATGCTTCTTCTGAAAGCATTAATTTGTTACCAGAGTTTAACAGTTAATTCATATACAAGATTACTGATAACTTCCTACGTGCTCCTGTTTGAAATGATGAATGCCAATATCTTTATATAATTTGGCTAAATATCTTGTCAAAAACGGTCGTCCCCACGATTATAAAAAATTCGTTAGAAATACATCATTACTTCAGGACAAAATTGAACAGATTTGCAACAGACAATCAGCTGTAACTCTTGAGGGCATCTTTTATCACCTGGGAAAAAAATACACTATAGCATATTGTCTTCAATGACTACGAGTATTTTTCAATACTATACAAGACAGGAAGGAAAACCAACTATACGAAATTGCCTTCACTCAAAACTGACGAATTAGCAATAAAACGAAAATGGACCATAAAAACTAATGTATGCTTACTTATTACTACAGGAGCCATTATTTAATGCATTTAGCTCTCCATCCTGCCCTCATCCCGGAAGATGAGAAAAAATTAGTATAAGCATCAAGATAAAGAAAAAACTCACTACACAATGATTTATCAGTCAACAGTCGTTAACATCTTGCCTCTTGGACAATCTTAAGTTGTCTAAAGCTTTGGTGTACATCATAAGAAAAAATAGCATTCCCTAATCATAATGATTATTTAGGAATTAAAGCAGAAATTGGCCAATTCTAAAAATACCATAAAGATGTCTGCTTACTTCTTAATGTATAGTGCTCTCCACCCTGCCCTCATTTAATGCCGAGTTCTTCATCCTGGAAGAGAAGTAAAAATTAGTAGAAGCCATAAATGCAGAAAAAACTTACTACACAACGATTTATCAGTCAACAGTTGTTAACATCTTGCCTCTTGGACAATCTTAAGGTGTCCTAAGGTTGGGTTTACATCATAGGAAAAAATAGCATTCCCTAACCATAATGATTATTTAGGAATTAAAGCAGAAATTGGCAAATTCTAAAAATACCATAAAGATGTTTGCTTACTTCTTAATGTATAGTGCTCTCCACCCTGCCCTCATTTAATGCAGAGCTCTCCATCCTGGAAGAGAAGTAAAAATTAGTAGAAGCATTAAATGCAGAAAAAAATTACTACACAATTATTTATCAGTCAACAGTCGTTAACATCTTGCCTCGAGGACAATCTATAGGTGTCCTAAAGCTTGGGTTTACATCATGAGAAAAAATAGCATTCACTATAGTGCGCTTTTTCTCTTCTGAGAAATGACACCCCGCCCCCTCCTCAAAAGTTACAGCTGATAGGATGTTGCAAACCTGTCCGATTTGTCCTTTAATTATGATGTATTTCTAAAAGAGTTTATTCATAATCGCTGGGATGACCGTTTCCGACGAGAAAGATATTTAGCCAAATTATATAAAGATACATGCATTCATTATTTCAAACATGAGCACTAAAGATGTTTATCAGAAGTACTATTCATGAATTAACTGGTACACTCTGGTAGCAAATTCATGTTTTCAGAGGAAGCATTTAATATATAATAATTTTTACCCACAATAAGGTATATTGAGACGAAATTATGTATCAGTAATACTGTACTACAATATGCAAAAAAATCATTTTAAAAGATTAGAATCACATTGAAATATTACACGACTCAGCAGAGGCGGGAAATATGACTGCGATCAACCAAATATTTTTCGCTCTGCAGAGTCGTTTAAAAGTTTTAACGTGATGCTGATCTTTTTAAAATGTTTTTGCATAATGTAGTATTACCGATACATAATTAGTCTGAGCATGCCTTATTGTAGGTAAAAATAAGTATATGTATATTAAATGCTTCTTCTGAAAGCATTAATTTGTTACCAGAGTTTAACAGTTAATTCATATACAAGATTACTGATAACTTCCTACGTGCTCCTGTTTGAAATGATGAATGCCAATATCTTTATATAATTTGGCTAAATATCTTGTCAAAAACGGTCATCCCCACGATTATAATAAATTCGTTTGGAAATACATCATTACTTCAGGACAAAATTGAACAGATTTGCAACAGACAATCAACTGTAACTCTTGAGGGCATCTTTTATCACCTGGGAAAAAAATACACTATAGCATATTGTCTCCAATGACTACGAGTATTTTTCAATACTATACAAGACAGGAAGGAAAACCAACTATATGAAATTGCCTTCACTCAAAACTGACGAATTAGCAATAAAACGAAAATGGACCATAAAAACTAATGTATGCTTACTTATTACTACAGGAGCCATTATTTAATGCATTTAGCTCTCCATCCTGCCCTCATCCTGGAAGATGAGAAAAAATTAGTATAAGCATCAAGATAAAGAAAAAACTCACTACACAATGATTTATCAGTCAACAGTCGTTAACATCTTGCCTCTTGGACAATCTTAAGTTGTCTAAAGCTTTGGTGTACATCATAAGAAAAAATAGCATTCCCTAATCATAATGATTATTTAGGAATTAAAGCAGAAATTGGCCAATTCTAAAAATACCATAAAGATGTCTGCTTACTTCTTAATGTATAGTGCTCTCCACCCTGCCCTCATTCAATGCCGAGTTCTTCATCCTGGAAGAGAAGTAAAAATTAGTAGAAGCCATAAATGCAGAAAAAACTTACTACACAACGATTTATCAGTCAACAGTTGTTAACATCTTGCCTCTTGGACAATCTTAAGGTGTCCTAAGGTTGGGTTTACATCATAGGAAAAAATAGCATTCCCTAACCATAATGATTATTTAGGAATTAAAGCAGAAATTGGCATATTCTAAAAATACCATAAAGACGTTTGCTTACTTCTTAATGTATAGTGCTCTCCACCCTGCCCTCATTTAATGCAGAGCTCTCCATCCTGGAAGAGAAGTAAAAATTAGTAGAAGCATTAAATGCAGAAAAAAATTACTACACAATTATTTATCAGTCAACAGTCGTTAACATCTTGCCTCGAGGACAATCTATAGGTGTCCTAAAGCTTGGGTTTACATCATGAGAAAAAATAGCATTCACTATAGTGCGCTTTTTCTCTTCTGAGAAATGACACCCCGCCCCCTCCTCAAAAGTTACAGCTGATAGGATGTTGCAAACCTGTCCGATTTGTCCTTTAATTATGATGTATTTCTAAAAGAGTTTATTCATAATCGCTGGGATGACCGTTTCCGACGAGAAAGATATTTAGCCAAATTATATGAAGATACATGCATTCATTATTTCAAACATGAGCACTAAAGATGTTTATCAGAAGTACTATTCATGAATTAACTGGTACACTCTGGTAGCAAATTCATGTTTTCAGAGGAAGCATTTAATATATAATAATTTTTACCCACAATAAGGTATATTGAGACGAAATTATGTATCAGTAATACTGTACTACAATATGCAAGAAAATCATTTTAAAAGATTAGAATCACATTGAAATATTACATGACTCGGCAGCGGCGGGAAATATGACTGCGATCAACCAAATATTTTTCGCTCTGCAGACAGTCGTTTAAAAGTTTTAACGTGATGCTGATCTTTTTTAAATGTTTTTGCATAATGTAGTATTACCGATACATAATTAGTCTGAGCATGCCTTATTGTAGGTAAAAATAAGTATATGTATATTAAATGCTTCTTCTGAAAGCATTAATTTGTTACCAGAGTTTAACAGTTAATTCATATACAAGATTACTGATAACTTCCTACGTGCTCCTGTTTGAAATGATGAATGCCAATATCTTTATATAATTTGGCTAAATATCTTGTCAAAAACGGTCATCCCCACGATTATAATAAATTCGTTTAGAAATACATCATTACTTCAGGACAAAATTGAACAGATTTGCAACAGACAATCAGCTGTAACTCTTGAGGGCATCTTTTAACACCTGGGAAAAAAAATACACTAAAGCATATTGTCTCCAATGACTACGAGTATTTTTCAATACTATACAAGACAGGAAGGAAAACCAACTATATGAAATTGCCTTCACTCAAAACTGACGAATTAGCAATAAAACGAAAATGGACCATAAAAACTAATGTATGCTTACTTATTACTACAGGGGCCATTATTTAATGCATGGAGCTCTCCATCCTGCCCTCATCCTGGAAGATGAGAAAAAATTAGTATAAGCATCAAGATAAAAAAAAAACTCACTACACAATGATATATCAGTCAACAGTCATTAACATCTTGCCTCTTGGACAATCTTAAAACATCCTAAAGCTTTGGTGTACATCATATGAAAAAATAGCATTCCCTAACCATAATGATTATTTAGGAATTAAAGCAGAAATTGGCTAATTCTAAAAATTCCATAAAGATGTTTGCTTACTTCTTAACGTATAGTGCTCTCCACCCTGCCCTCATTTAATGCCGAGTTCTCCATCCTGGAAGAGAAGTAAAAATTAGTAGAAGCGATAAATGCAGAAAAATACCATAAAGACAACAGTATGCTTACAAGTTCAATACCATTTATTGCTAAAACCAAAAAATTTAATGGAATCTTAACTGCATGAACTCTAATGGATGGTGTAACAAACCCTACTAAATCTTACCCGAACTCCAATCCGATTCCTTGTCCAGCCACAATCCTGCGAAGAATAAGTATGGTATTTTAGAAAGAGTTCCCATTTAAAGCACACGGTAACTTTTATTCATCACATGTCAGACATCACAGGCCATCATTGACTAATGTCATCTGTTGGAAACCGCGAATGTGAACTTCTAGTTATTTCATCATATAACAATCATTTCATCTCTAAAAACTAGGAGACTATTGATTTTTTTTTGCCCAAAATAAAACCCCACTTCATGTAGGGTCTTTTGTAACTTACAAAATGTAATTAACTAAATTGTTGCAGTACAAGAAAACATTTGGGATAATATTCCAAAGATAAGGTAAAATCACAACTAGATGGTGGCCATGGCAGCTCAAATTATTGTCCATGTTCTAGCACTCCTCTCCTCAAAATGAGTGCTGCTTCTTCAAGGATCCTGGAGTCTCCACTGCCTTACATTGCGCAATGTCGGACAAATACACCACTTTACTATGGTAGTTTGGTTGCCAGAATGCAATAAAACGACCAAAATGGTTGCTTAACTTTGCTTCGAGTTAACAGATTTTGTCATCTGGATTGCAAAACTGAAAGGTAATTTTGCAGATACTGAAGATATCTCTTGCAACCTTGCAATTTTGTTAGACGTTACATCCTTTGATGATCAGCGTCATGTTCACATATGCTGGAACGCAGCATCATGGGCAACTAATGCTTCTTTGGCAGGAGCCTCCACACCTGGAAGAACTTCACACAGTTCACTGCACCTTTCAGACTTTTTTCCACCAAGTTGAAGGACTCTTGCAGTTTTTCTTATTGATCTAAAGATTTCTTGGCTAACGAGATTGATCTTCTTTGATGTAAAGCAAATGATGCAGTAAGGTGTATTAATCCTAAGACGAGATAAAATAATTTGGAGAGAAAAATAATGAGGATTTAGCAAAAAAAAATCGCCAGTTTTAGTCTTTCCAGCAGCCGTTTTGGATTTCTGGGCATGATGGCACCCGTGAACTTCTCATCCCTTAATGTGTGAAATTTATCCCTAAACGATGTTTGTAGGCCAACTGGATCAAGTTACATTTTTCTAAAATTTTACCGACGGCCCATGACAGCCACCTTTGCTAAATGGATAAATAATTATTTAAAGAACACCATCGGCCAAAGGAAGGCTATAGGTAGAAGGATAAATCGTGGCGAAATTCACCTCCGGGACTATTAGGGTATTGGCGAGTAGGGTTAAAACCGAGATAAGGAAAGCAGAGGAATAATGAGGTAAGGATAGCAAGGGAGGCGAAGACAAACTCCCAAAGGATTCTACCAAATGTATCAAACTAAAACACGAGGAAAGATTGGACCAATACGGTCCGATGCCGGCGAGCTCACTGATAACGACAGAAATGAGCAATAATTTGAATAAATATTTTTCAACAGTTTTCACACCGAAAATTTAAACATGATACCCGAGGCACCGACTCTATTCAGAGATAGTGAAGAAAGCAAATTAAGCGAGATAGTAGTGACTAGTAACGATGTTAGTAAGCAAATAGACAAACTAAAGCCTAATAAGTCACCTGGTCCCAATGAGATATTTGCCAGAGTATTAAAGGAATGTAAGGAAGAGCTTAGTATGCCCTTAGCAAAGTTGTTTAACACGTCCTTAAAAACAGGTGTAGTACCAGAATCCTGGAGGATAGCGAATGTAATACCGATTTTCAAGAAAGGGGATAGATCACTATCCTCTAACTACCGCCCAATCAGTCTAACATCAATAGTAGGCAAATTACTGGAAGCAATCATTTCAAACTATTAGAAATCACCTGGAGAAGCACCGATTGATCAATGATTCCTAGCATGGCTTCACAAGCGGACGTTCTTGTCTAACTAATCTATTAACATTCTTTTCATCAGTTTTCGAATCGGTGGACGAGGGGCAAAATTATGATGTGGTATATCTCGACTTTAGCAAAGCCTTCGACAGAGTCCCCCACGAAATACTAATTAGAAAGGTAGAAGCTCATGGCATCAAAGGTAACATCCTTAAATGGATTAGGGCGTGGTTACAGGACAGGAAACAGCGAGTGAGCATTAACGGCACTAAGTCCCATTGGAGCAACGTCACAAGTGGAGTTCCCCAAGGCTCAGTACTTGGACCATTATTATTTATTATATACATAAACGACATAGATATCGGCATAGACAGCAACATAAGTAAATTTGCTGAGGACACTAAAATAGGACGTGTTATTAAATCTGACGAGGACTCGGCAAAACTACAGGAAGATCTAAACAAATTTTTCGAATGGTCTGAAAAATGGCAGATGAAATTCAACATTGACAAATGTAAAGTACTCAGTATAGGGAATGTAAACAGGGAAACCAGATACCAGATGAACAACGATGCCATAGAGAAAACCGACTGCGAGAGAGATTTAGGAGTAATGATAAGTAGGAACCTTAAGCCAAGTAAACAATGTGTTTTTGCTCGTAACAAGGCTAATAAAGTACTTGGGTTCATACAAAGGAGTGTTAGTTACAAGACTAGCGAGGTCATCCTAAAACTGTATCTTGCTCTTGTGAGACCACACCTGGATTACGCAGTTCAGTTCTGGTCACCGTATTACAGAATGGATATAGAATCCTTGGAAAGAATTCAGAGGAGAATGACAAGACTAATCCCGGGTATTAGGAACCTTGAGTACAGAGACAGGTTAAAGCATCTTAATTTGCACTCCCTTGAGAGACGTAGAGCGAGGGGCGTCCTGATAGAGGTGTACAAGTGGGAGGCAGGGCTAAACAAAGGGGACATTACAAAGGTACTCAAACTATCCAACCAGGAGCGAACTCGTAACAATGGTTTTAAAATAGATAAATTTAGATTTAGGCGGGAAATAGGTAAACACTGGTTTGGAAACAGTAGTGGATGAATGGAACAAGTTACCAAATATCATCATTAACTCGAATACGCTGAATAGCTTCAAACATAGGTTGGATGCTTATGAACAATAGGGGTTGGGTACTCTGTCGAAGGCTTTGCTAAAGTCAAGATATACCACATCATAATTGTGCCCCTCGTCCACTGATTCGAAAACTGATGAAAAGAATGTTAATAGATTAGTTAGGCAAGAACGTCCGCTTGTGAAGCCATGCTGGGAATCATTGATCAATCTGTGCTTCTCCAGGTGATTTCGAATAGAGTTTGAAATGATTGCTTCCAGTAATTTGCCTACTATTGATGTTAGACTGATTGGGCGGTAGTTAGAGGATAGTGATCTATCCCCCTTCTTGAAGATTTTATCTGAGTTGTGTTGTGTTAGGTTAGGTACATGCACTTGATCTATTAACTCAGATTAAATTAAGTTTACCAATTTTTTGTGACTTCGTGACACCAAATACTAGTCGAGGTTAGGTTAGGTACATGCACTCGATCTATTAACTCAAATTAAATTACGTTTTCCATTTTTTTTTTACTTAGTGACACCAAATACCAGTCGAGAAGTGATTGGTAACCCGATCTATTCATAGGACCATTAATTGACTTCATTGCGGCTACATTAGGGTAATTAGTCGGACCCTACAACGGAGCCTCACTGAAAAGTACTTAAGCGACTATATTGAACCACGATTTTTTAAGTGGTTCTTGAAAAAGCAAAAAATGTGTGCTGGTCATGATAAATTAAATTACAATACCGAGTTCCAAGTTTCCAAGTTGGTGCACAAACGGCTGTAGGGAAGACCAGTACTGTTGGCGGCCACGCTGACGTTAAGGGACCACGTGGCGGCCACTCCCGAAACGGACCAATCTATACTTACTTTACCTCAAGCGAGTAACATCATCCTTATAAACAACTAATGACCATCACGTTCATGAATATAAACAAACTTAGAACAATTTATCATTACAAAGATTCCGTGAACCAAGTCTTGCACTCGGCGCCACTAGCCATGCCGTCCCTGTGGAATTTACTCGATATAACAGTTAAATGTTTCTACGACACAATAATAAAATATAACAATTTGTACGCATGCCTGAAACTACTATATAACACTGTAGTAAGAGCAAATGATGCGTAAGAGCATCCTAGAGATAATAATTGCTCACCAGATGTCTGCACACATCCTCCTCCAGCTGCAGGTGAGACGAGAGTGGCCGAGGAGCAGCGCCGCTGAGACCACCGCACCTCCTCAAAATGGCCACGAGAGGGGGGGGCGGCTGGAGAGATGTGAGGCTATTTGAAATATCTTCCCAATAACCTTATTTTATTAATTAATGTATCTTTATTCATAGTTTATGAATATTTACGGTGCTATATATGATGAACTATATTAATATTGTAATATATGGGTGCAATATTAATTCTGCATCCAGTGAGCTGCTAGCAGACGCTGTGTATATAAATTGTTCACGAGATCATTAATTAAAGAAAATCTGTAGTTTATACTTTGTAGAACATTAAATAATGTTAAAAATGGAATCCTGGAGTTAAATTATTTTTAGGAAGAAAAATCAACATAAAAATAGAAGAAGCATATGTATGTATTCAAACTTGACAAATTGCCTTAAATTTTTATTAATTTATTTCTATCTTAAACATTTTTTTCTTTTAATTTGAGTTACATTTAGTTTAAGTGCGATGAATTTATTTTAATAGGCTCGTACTTTTTAATAACAAATCTTGCTTAGCGTGCTGTCAAAGTACGATAACTATCATTTGTGTCATATCGAGATATTGAGATTCCAGTAAAATCAGTAGAGAAGTTCACAACTTCACTATGACACTTCATGTAGTACCTGCATGTACTGTACTCTCTGCGGATACACTGTACAATAGACACTGTAGATCGAATTTTCTGCTGCCCCCTGGGTATGACTAATTAGAAAATAGGATGAGAAACTTATATCATCAATAATAGCATCGAACATTTATTAAAATCAAAATTAAAAGATACGGATTTATTCAAATTACGCCCAAAGGATGGCTGACTCTCACAACTTAAGAAGACAAGGTAAATTTATTAAGCTAACAAATAGACGTCTGATCTCCGAAAGCCAGGCTCTTTTTACTTTTTTTTACTTTTATCCTCTTCGCCACTGATCGGCTCGCTAGCCGCCCGGGCGATCGGTCACGTCTCTGTCACGCACTGTTGGCAAATATTGGGCATGCACCGGCTCCTGAATGTACCTGAACACAGTTCAAATGTTTGTTGAATATACAGTACTATTAATTACTACTATTATAATTTCACTATTTATCAGCTTACTAGCCGTTCTATCGGCTGGTGTATCCAGTGGTTCACGAACTGATCAGTGGCGAAGAGGATAAAAGTAAGTAACTTTGGGTAATACTCTTTCCATCCGTGTCCAAGCAGGATTAGAAAGAACCCTTGACATGTTGGCGATAGATGAGCGCGTTACCCTGCAATACCAACTACACTTTATAAAATATAAAAAACAATCACTTTTATTCCTGTAGACATACTGTTACTGATTAGAGACCAACCCAAGCAAAAGACCTCCTAGACAACTTTGTCGATTAGTCAAATTGCTTTACGGTTTACCATTATAACTGTCTACTTACAATACATAGAAAACTATACTCCCACGGCCTATGTGCACCATAGGTGCCGGACAAACCCGCAGTTAAAGTGCAAATTAAGACAAAAGCTCTATTTTTTATATTAATGTTTCGGTGTTACTATAGTACCACTCAAGGTCAGGTGACAGTTGTACACTCTTACGGGTTGAAACACGACGACCCTCATTTTTTGAGGGAATTAAAAACGTGACTACGAGTATCAGACCTGAGGCTTGAAGATGGTAGTTTCGCAGATTCTGACCAGGATGAAGCTGAGTCATTGAACAGCTTCTTTTCCTCGGTGTTCACAATAGAGGATGCAATTAACCTTCCTGCGTTTGAGGACAGACGGTTCGACACAGCACTGACCCACATTGTGTTCACAGGGGAGGGTATTAGAAATAAACTGTCAAAGCCAAAGGTCTATGTGAGAAGGACCTACAGGTAGGTGTGTATGTTAACAATAAGCTGAAGTTCTTTGGCCATTGCAAGAAAAAGGTAAATCAGGCAAATAAATTATTGGGTCTTATAAGAAGGTCGTTCAGATATCTAGACGGTCCGTCCCTCGTAACGATCTTCAAGAGTGAAGTGCTTCCCCATCTGGAGTACTGTCACCCCGTCTGGTCCCCGAGTTATGCTAGGGACTGTCAGTTGGTTGAAAAGGAGGGCCACCAGACTGGTGCCTGCCCTTCGGCACCTCAGCTACCCTGAGAGATTGGAGCGCCTGAACTTGCCTAGCTTATAATACAGATGGGCAAGGGGGGACCTAATTGACGTGTATAAGCATCTCAAGGGGCACTAATCAGTCGAGTGTCCTTACCTGGAGCTGGCGGACGCTCGCCCCACAAAGGGTCACAGCTCAAGATTGAAGAAGCCGCAAGTCCAGAAAACTGTGAGGGCAAACTTTTTCAGAGTGAGGGTTGTGAACTCTTGGAACAATCTACCAGAGAGTGTTGTGACGGCACCGAGTGTGAGCTCTTTCAAGACAAGACTTGACCAACACTGGAGCAGGTTCAGGTACATTCAGGAGCCGGTGCATGCCCAGTACTTGCCAACATTGCGTGACAGAGACGTGACCGATCGCCCGGGCGGATAACGAGTGGATCAGTGGTGAAGAAGATAAAAGTAAAAGGGGTGTAGATTCCTTTGCTGTTAACGCAAGGATTTTCATGAAGTCTTGCATTGATTCGACTATGTTTGCCTCCTCTTTAATGATTTCTCCCAGTTAATTCTGTGGTTTCTCTCGTGAGTTCGTAATCTCCATGGTTGTCAGAGTATTCCCCCTCAACTACTTTCTCTCAAAATTCGAAGATTGTATATTAATATAGTGGGCCCATCTACTCTTAGTACACCAGTTCTAGTAACTAAACTTCTGGTACTATTACAATTACTCTTACATGTTGCTTTGAAATATGTTCTCTTTGTAAAATATTTATAATGCTAAAATAATACCAGGTTCACATTGTGTTACGACTCAACAAAAAGTACAACAATCCAGGTCAAAAGGACGATAGTTTGGGGGCTTATGGAGCAGCTGTCACAGGTAAGGCCGTCCATGTGTGTTTCATATGTTTCCTAAAATATTGAATAAAATGTTAATGTTTCCCTAAAGTGTTCGAAGAAATGTAGGACTCAAAAATAAGGTAAAACCAACATGATAATCTTATATTAGAATAATGTTAGGTGTTTATCCTATTTTCTCTCTTCGAAGTATAAAAAGATACACTGGACGAATCTGGAAACGTTAATTAGATAAATGGAAAAGATAATATATTCAGTGTCTAGGAATGTTTTAAAAAGTTTTATGGTAAATTAGGTAGGGTTAGGTAAGGTTACTTTAGGTTAGGTCAAGTTCTAATAGGTTCTGGTCATTCTCGTTTCTATTTGCCTGCTTAATAGATTATAAATAACGTTTTTACAAAGGTTCGTCCAATTCTGTCAACTGCTTCTGGTGTCCGTCTAAAAAAAAAAGTCTACCTAACCAACAGCCGGACAAATATCGACAGGCAAAAAAATATGCCTGTCACAGTGACTTGACAGATTGACCCTAATACAGTGTACTGTGTTATATATCAGTAATAATAGGTGCTATTGAACCATCTCTGGGTTACAGTTAATGATACCTATGTGGATATATTAGAAGACATTTATTACAGCAGTATATTGTCCAGTGTTTCCTGTTAAGATCACATGAATAAATGATAAGAGCAAAATACATCAGAAATAAAAACAGAACGGGAAAAAATTCGAGGGTGTGCTAAAACGAATAGTTACTGTTAATTTTATCCACATGTTCATTGGATGATAGTAAGTACAGAAAATAAACCCATACTACAGTGCACAAAACCTGACCTGACCTGACCTGACCTGACCTGAGGAGACTGTACCAGAATCCATTGTTTGATTTTGTAAATTTTTTCACAAATGTTGTGGTTGATAATACATAATAAAAACGATATGACAATGCAGAGAATGTGAAGAAATTTGCTGTAGATGTTGCTCCAATAACTCTGCCATGTGGGCACGTATTGTCTTCAGCTCTTTGTTTATTTCTATGCAACAACCCAGCTGCCCAGCCTGGACGTGCTCTCATGTCCTCAAAAAACGAAAATTTGCGCCATGTCACTTCAAGAAAGATGCGTCGACCCGGTTGTTTTGAAAATATGAGCAGTGTCGGCCGCTATCATTGCTTTTGTTATCATCGTTGGCTCTGTTTTTTGTGACAAGTACTTTAGCTCTGTTTTTGTGACTGTGAAGTGAGCAGTGTAACTGTGAAAATGTCTGGGAAGGCCAAGACAACTGTGTCTCTGAGGTGAAGCTTGACATTGTTAAGCAGCATGAGACTCCCCAGGGGCTGTGTGGGTCATGTCTCCACTCCACCCACAAGAGCCCCCTTATAAGGCCTTGATGATGACCAGACTTGTTCTTAATGATGTGGTCAGTGTTCTGTAACTATTTTCTTTTGATTTTATACTTTTAGGAATTTTTTTGTCAGTGACACGTGTGTTATGGGGACTGGCTGGGAACATATCCCATTGAACCCCATGTTATAATGCTCCGTCTACAATATTTCACTCAGCGATGGGTGTTCAGGAATGTAACCCCATTGTATCTCGGGGTTACGTGTACTGTATGTTAGTCTTAATTTTACAGTATTTTGAAAGATGTCTTCAAAATCTTATCCACGAATGTACTATTATCTTTACAGAAATACCAAATAAACCTGCATGAGAAAAGTCTTAGGAGTGATAAAGCCAGAGATCTTCTACCCCAGCTCCAGAGAAGGTGACTTGAGGTGAGTCTAAAGTGCCATTCTTGTATTTTATTTATTTATTATTTTTTTTTTTTTTGCGGGGATTAACCCACCCGGGCACAGGTCACTGACCCACATTGGGGCCTGGGGGGTGAAAAAAAAAATTGAACCATAAATAAATACACAAATGGATAAAAATAAGACGGTGATAAACGATATACAGTACAGTACGTATACAGTATGTTGTGTTGTCAAAGTAAGAGAAACAATTAAGACCCTGCAATTGTGTGTAAATGAGGCAAATTACCAACCTGGGACTTGGTCACAATTTTTGTGATGCCATATGGCAGCAGAGTCTACCATTAGACAATGCATCAGTATAGAGAAGGTCCCCGGGTTATGTATGTCCAATTTACAAACATCCGCTCATACGAATGAAGTCCCATAAAGTTAAACTTTAAATTTAGTTTTTTGATGGGGATTAGCCCACCCAGGTACAGTAGACAACATTTTATGTTTCCAATATCTTCCCAGGCAATCGTACTACCCTGTTTGATAGCTGCCTACTACCTTTACCTGATGGCTTATTTTTTACCTTCATTTACTTTACATAGCGTATTTTGTCATTCTGTTTCTTCCTTTTTCTTATAGGAAGTGATTTTAGATGTATATGAGGACTTAGGCTGATATAGCGGGATTTTAAACATTGTTCTGTATGTATGGTATGCACAAGGGTATGTGGTACGACTTGGTACATTTTCGACTTAAGAATGTCTGTAGGAACGGAACTCGCACGTTACCCGGGGACTGCCTGTATCTCAGATGGGAGAGGAAGGGTAGTGGGTGAGACTATCTGTTACCTGGAGTCAAACAAGGTTTGTACACACACTCCAAGAAATATCTTTATGGAGGGGTCCGATGCATTTCAAAATGAACACTACGACTCCTGTGGCCGTATTCACGATCGTTTTACATGGGTTTTCCTCATGAGGAATCCTCACTGTGAGCTTTGCCTAAGCCATGGGCGTTGGTCGTATTCTAGGTGGTACAAATAGTGGGATTTGTGTGGGAGGGTGATTCAGCAAAGAGTACATTAAATTGGAGGACATTGAATCTCAGCAGCCATTTCTTTGATCATTCTTGGAGCTCACAGAGATCCTTCTGCAGCTCTTCACAGTCCACTTGGTTCTTGATTTCCCGAAATAACTTGGCGTCACCCGCAAACATATGTATGGAGTGTACAGCGTCAGGCATGTCATTTATGAAACAAGCAAACAACAGCTGGCCCAATACACTGCCCTGTGGTACCCCACTTGTGACAGGTACAGATGATGATTTCGTGCCATTAATCACCACACACTGCTTGCGGTCATGTAGAAATTCTTCTATCCACGCTAGGACTTTTCCCCGAATTCCATACCCTTCCAGTTTGATTTTCAGCCTTTCGTGGGGTACACTGTCGAAAGCCTTGGCAAAATCTCGGTTCCCGGTATATATTGTCAATATTACCACCCCATTCCAGAATATGGGTCCAAATATCCAATACCTTGAGCTCTCAAGTACTTTCCATACTATGCTGGTCAGGCTCACCAGTCTAAAGTTGTTCGTGGATTGACGATTGCCCTCTTAAAGATAGGACTCACAGAAGCCATTTTCCAATCACCGGGGACCTTTTGTTCATCCAGGCATTTACGGAACAGGGTCTTCAGGGGCTTGGCAAGCTCGTCGCACAGCTGTCTTAACACTGGCATGCACCAGGTCAGGGCCGGGACTCTTATGGACCTTTAGCTTTGACAGTTTATTCCTAATACCCTCTTCTGTGAACGCAATGTGGGTCAGTGCTGTGTCGAACCGTCTGTCCTCAAACGCAGGAAGGTTAATCGCATCCTCTCTTGTGAACACCGAGGAAAAGAAACTGTTCAATGCCTCAGCTTTATCCTGGTCAGAATCTACGTAACTACCATCTTCAAGCCTCAGGTCTGTTACTCCTACTCGCATTTTTAATTTTGACTTTGCATAGCGGTAAAACGCCTTTGGGTTTGACTTTACCTCGCTTGCAACCAGCCTCTGGAACTCTTTTTCAGCCCTTCTACACTCTATCTTTGCTTGGTTTCTGGCTCTTGCATACATCCTCCTGTCCTGCTCATCGTTTGACCCAACCCACGTCTTGAATTTCTGGGTTTTCTTCTTAACTTTGTCGACCGCTGCGTGGTTCATGTGTAGGGATCCCCTCGTATTCCTAGAGGCACTGGGTTTGGTCTTGGGTATATATTTATCAATCAAATAGGTCACTTTACTAGTTATGATATTCAGCTTAGTGTCTGCGTTCTTGTGCCTTAATGAGTCACGCCAGTGGATACCCCTCATCTCTTCCCTCATCCTGTTGTAATTTCCTTGTAATATTTGCACCTTGGCCTGGCCTTATCTTGAACTAGGTAACAGTTAAATCTCAATGACAACACTACAAGGTGGCTGGTGCCAACTGGGGCTAGATGTTCCAGTTTGGTCACCATACCTTCCTCATTTGTTATGATGAGGTTTAGTGGCTTGGGTGTTTGCTCCCCTCTGTAATGTGTCAGGTCTCTAACATGTTGGAACAGAAAATTATCTCTCAGAGTTTCTACAAAAAAAGTAGCAAGGTTTTTCAAGTCATTTTGGGTGGACTCGTTTCTCCAGTCGATGTCGCCATAGTTAAAGTCCCCCTTGCTAAGGAGGTGGCTAGGGTTGAGCATCACTTGCGTTGTTTATTAAGTTCCTTTGATTTAGTGGGCCACAGTTTGGGGATCTGTAGATACAACTGACAATAAGTAAGTCCCCTCCCTTTAATTTAATTTTACACCACTTGGACTCTTCAAAAACATCCTCTCCCTGTACCCTCGCCTGGCTGGCTCTAAGGTCTTGCCTAGCATAGATAACCACACCCCTCTTGCAAGTTTCTTAAGATAGGTTCATAAATGAGTCATATCAAGCAATACTGAACTCATCCTCTGGGTTGATTCCCCTGTTCTTGTACAATAGTTCTACAACTCCTACAATTTCTGGTTGATGTACCTTTAGTAGTGTTTCAAACTCCTCTCTCTTGTCAAGGAATGTGTCAGTATTAGTGTACATGATATTCAAGCCAAAATTTGTTCTTTTCGGTAACGTCTCTGCTCTTAGTAGTAACTCCGGCCCCCCTCCATTCTCAGAAGCTGCAACATTTGCCAAGTACATTGTATTTTGCAGGGTGTGGTTTGAAATGTCATTGTTTACACGGCGCTCGCCTACTCCTGTCTGGTAGGCGAAGCTGGTGTTGGGTGGGGGATGTACCGCTGCCCCTTGCTCTGTGTCGGCACACTTGCTTCCACTACCCTCCCCCTGAATGTAACCCATGTTCACCCGTCCCCGTTTTTCCTCGACTCCTCCCTCCTCTGCTTCAAGTCCTGCAGGAGCTTCTTGTGCTGTTCCCTCTGCATTACCGTGTGATCTGGGTGAATGAATACATTCCAAGATGCCTCGCTCCTTGCTAAGTTTTTTGCCTGCCGAATAACCTCCCATTTCTTCTCACTCACTAGTTTGATCCTGAGGGGGTGAGGCTTATCCCCCTGCTTTTGTCCAAGCCTCCTCACATCCTGAGGGGGGGGGGATGTTCAGAACCTCTGTACAAATATTCTTAAACTGCATCTTATCGTGTGTTATCCTACTCTCAGTTCCCTCCGCCTGGCTCTCAGGGACTCAAAAAATTATTACCCTGTACGTTGTTCCTGCGCTGGAAACGTTCCCGTTGTTCCTCCTCTCCCCTAACAGTAGTTCCGTTAGTTGCCATCTCTTCAACACACTTCTTCAGAGCCCCTAGCTGTTGTAGAACCTGTTGTGATCCTGCATTACTCTCCGCCACCTCCCGTGGCCCTGCTAAGGCCTGAGCATAACTCTTCTTCGCTACCCCCTTCATTCTATCGGCTACTTCCTCTGTCTTAGCAAGAATCTCTTCCCCAACTTGTTCTAGTTTGGCAACCAGCATGGATCCAGCTTCATCTATTTTCGTCCCTAGGAAACTATGGCTTGCAATAGCCTCTTTCACCTTGACGATGCAGTCAGGGCAATACCAGCAACAGCCTTTATGCTTTATGGCAAATTGTATCATCCTAAGCTCTGTACTGGTCAGGTCTGTACCATCTGTATCCGTCGCCACGCTGCAATAATCACAGGTCAACAGATTTCCTGGTGCCGCTTTAGCCCCAGGTTTCATACCCCTCATGGTTGTTGCTGTTGAGGGGAGGGGGGGGGGGGGGGTGCAGACTGTGTACAGATCTACACCTATTTAAAAATAAAGAAAAAAAGTAGTACTTAACTGCCCTCTGATGGTTTTAACCTCCCCTCGTTCGTCCGTCCAAGACAGTTTGAGTTATCTTCTTTTTCCCCTTATTTTCCGGTTCTCTTCAACGAGTTGTTGGTATCTATGTGCTATCCCTATGTACACTGTATCTTGCTATGAATGACAGATCATATGGCCACTCAGTCCTTTAGAAACACAGAATAAAAAAAAAACTTTCTTAGGACAGCAATTGAATGCCGTTCTAGATAGCCCGACTTGTTTCTTGTTTTTGAACTATTATTTCCTTATACAGTAATTTCCTTTCCAGTTCTCATCAACGAATATATCTCTTTGTGCGATCACTGTGTACACTGTATTTCCCTGTGAATGGTGGATTGTAGGCACAGTTTCAGTCCTTGAGGACGCACACACACAAAAGAAAGAAATTCTTTGTGGCACCAATAATATGACTTGGTTACTGCCGGCAGTGGTGCCTGATTGCTTGCTCCAATTTGTTCTTCACTTCAAATTATTTACAATCTCCTCCATGGTCACTGATGTCACTATGAACTGTCTTAACTAAAGGCACAGTCTACACTATCTGGTTGGCCTTTGGATGGTCAATCACAGCCATGAAAAAAAAGAAGAAAAATTCTTGTCATATGGCAATGGTTGTATGCCTCCCGACCTCGGCTGTACCTCCAGTTTGTGGAGAGTGAATTTTCAAATATACAAATGCGACTAACATTAAATATGAGTTCACATGTGAGTGTGTTAGATTAGAGTAGGCTTCAAGACATCAACAAAATTGAAGGGGTATTTCTATAGTAAGACCTTCATCTATATTCACACTAGATTCATGAATAACATTGAATATACAAAATATTCTAATACACCAGCAAGCTATTTGCTATTCTATTTTTGTTTGAACTAACCTCATCAAATACTCATTTATCCATAGGAAATACAACTGAGATAAACACACCTTGAGCCTTGAATGATATTTGCTATGGTGTTGTCTGCAGATGGGTTTCAAATTTGGCTGTCTGATTTGTGGTAAACAAACGTGAAATATCAAATTTTGGGAATAGAGTATGAATGTCTAAATGCCATATATGTCCTTCTCCATCAGTGAAATTCATCATTTATGTATGATGATTATTTTTTTGACTATACTAGAAGCATTGCAACATTTGTAATTGCAATTAAGTTAAGTCAACATTGATTTATCCTTAAGGCGTGCTTAGGGCGCCCACCCCCTTCTCACGAAACTTCCAGTTATATCCTAGAGCATTGCTCACGCCTATAGGATTCCCTATGCTTCATGAATGCAAAATGTGGGCAATCCCCATAGGGAGATCTCAAGCTAAACGATCTTGAATGTGGCCGTCGCTGTTCTCGGTAGGGTTGTCAAAGTCCTTAGTGTGTTGTGTCGTATTGTTCCACACAAAATAGTAAAGATAATTTTTGGAGTGTGTACTGTACAATATACATTAACACATTTACCATCAGTCGTCATTATGATATGATACAATATGGAACATTGTGAAAAGTGTCATCATGTGGGGATGAGGTCAGTTGGGTGGATCACTGAATTGAGGTGTGATGTGAGTCAACCCGTGCTGAGGTTTGGGAAGAGCCAGGTTCTGGGTGGATGAAGTTACAGAGCCAACACAGTGGTGGGGGAGTACAGTACAGTATTGTTGTTAGGTCACTTAGTGAGGTGTGTTAATGTGCTCCACAGGTGATGTCTGAGGCATTCTACTGTGCTGGACTCACTGCAGATAATACTGTAGTCCTGATGTTTTTTACCTTGGATAATTGGACCACAGATCCAGTCCTGTACTAAACATGCGAGAGTCTCCAGTTATATACACACGGGCCTACAGGGAGGTGTATACTGTACTGCATCTTGGTTAGTTAGGGTCATTTTACTTTATAGATATTCTTAATGTTTTTTGTTGTTAAATCCATAATTTTTTATTTAACTCTTATAGGGTTGGATAATTTTATACCCCCCTCCCCTTCATCTGCACAAAAAGGTGGTCAAAGTTGAAACATCACGTGATGTCAGCTACCATTCTATAAAGAAACATGATGTAATGTTGGTCACCATCATGTGATGTTGGTCACCATGATATAATGTTGGTCACCATCATGTGATGTTGGTCACCATGATATAATGTTGGTCACCATCATGTGATGTTGGTTACCATCATGTGATGTTGGCGAGAAACTGTCAGAAGTAAATGGTTTTATTTTATAAAGATTTATTACTGTATGGCTGTCAAGCAAGTACAGTAGTATGTGTACAATGAAAGACAAAAATCGTGTACTGAAATTTGGTGAAAACATATGCCGAAGGGCTAAACTTTTGGTGCGCTCTGCCTTGTGGTAGGGCTCTCATGATGTTTCACGAGTTATATTTAATCTTCGGACAAAACTGCGACACGACTTTTGTCTTTGATTGTAGATACACAGCTTGTGATGATGTGAGTGATAAGTACAATATTTTGTTGTACAGTGTCAGTGTGTATAGTGAGTCGGTGATACTCAACAGGTTGTAGTTTGTTGTTTCTTGTCTTCTCTCTTGTTCAGGATTTTAATTGTCTCCTTGAGATCTGTCTTATAATGTGTTGCTAGAAAGATTGTAAGTCCCAAAGCCGTTAATCTACTCTGTAACCTTACAATAATTGCCAGTTAAAAGTAAAAGGTTATGAGTTAAATATATAAGAAAGTGATGAATTTAGATTCTTTATAGCTGCATTTATATGTGCTGATACCTGTGCTGTACTGTGGTGTTTGCTGTAGTGTTCGGTTCTGACTTGGGATGCTGATATTCAATGTTATTGCACTTTTCCTTAACTAGTTTTTTTCTTGTTTTTAGCTTGTGAATAAATTAGAATATTGTTGTAAGGAGAAGTGTTTGTGTTTTGTTGATGAAGTGGCACCTCATAACTCCCCCACCAAATTCTGATGGAAAGAGTCAGTTGTCATTGTCCTGTTGTTTAGAGCAGTCATATGGAGAATGATGCCAGTACTGTAGTGGAGTTGAACTCTTCTAGACACTTCAGTACCCATATAACCTAACCTAACCCCAACTTAACCTAACCCAACTTAGACACTTGATTACCCTAATAATTCCCTTTATAATTGAGACAATACTCTACATTAATTCAAGTGTATTGTATGAAGTGAGGCTGTGTACAGTACAGTACAGTATAGTGTTATGCTGTGCTATATCCCTAAGTCATCAAAGCCCATGAACAGTTGGAAGGTGTCTGTTATCAATTGTTTTTGGTAACTCAGTACAGTAAGTTCTTGCTTAACGTCGGGGTTACGTTCCTGAAAACGCGACGTTATATGAAATAACGTTAAGCGGATCAATTTTCTTCATTAGAAATAGATAAAATACATGAGTTACGTTCCTGAGCCTCCCTTTGACCCGTGAAATGCATTACAGTGGTCCCTCGGTTAATGAACACAGTTTGTTCCAGAAGGTCGTTCGTTAACCAAAACCATTGTTTCAATGGGATTTGGGGTAATTGGTTCCAGCTCACCGAAAATTACATACAAAGTAAAAAAAAAAAAAAATGCAGTTAAGTACACTTACTTTGAGGTGTGTATGTAGAAGGCTCCTTGATGACGATGATGATGATGATGGGAATTAGAAATGGGGGTGGAGGAGAAGGGGAAGAGAAGGAAGTGGGGGTGGAAGAAAAATCACCCCATGCTTGATGCTGTCATTTCACCCATAAAATTTTAAGTTCACTAGGTGTAATTCAAGATTATTTTCTTTAAATCAACACTGCACTGTGTCATGGTTACGTGACTGCTGATCTATTTAACTAATGATTCTTATTAAACTCCACGACCGCAAAACATGAGTGAGTTAGCGACTCCTGAGAAGACGTGTTTTTCCCCATAGACGCTACACTTGTGTTCCCTCCCAGAGTCCTGCCTTTGTGAAGACAGTTATCAATGCGTTGTTATTCCACTTTCTCCTGGGAAGCTCAATCTTGAATAAGTCTGTGTAAATCAACTCAAGTAATTCACCAGACCTTTGTCAACTGAGGGTCACCTTTGAATGAGTAACAGTTAGTTTGTTTGTGATTATTGTCATTGCGTGAGTAGCGATCACTGGCAATTCAGAGACATATATACCCGCGCATCACGCAGGGCGAGCGTCCCATGACGCCGCTCCAATGTTTCTCCAGATATGTTTATGTGTAGCCATTCAGTTAATTCATTCAATTGTAGTGAATATCAGTGTTCATCAGTGTTCATGCTTTAACAGTTGAATTGTCATTCACCCAGTGTAAGAAGTAATATAACGTAAATACGTCTGTCGTCTAGACAAGAGATTTGTTTGCGTGTTCATGCTTCCCAGTCCGTCCCCTGACGCCACTCCAATGTTTCTCGATCCCATTGTGATTCTTGCATTGCTCAACAACTGCCCCGGTTGTTGTAGAAACCCAGCAGGGACCATATATGAAACGATGGCACCGATGCGGCCTGATTAGTATGCTCCACTGCCTCGTGGTGCCAGATCCCAGACTCGCCATGTGTCTGGCTACCACCAACTGGCTACCACCGACCATAACAACAGTCGTGAATCTCGGTGTTCTACCTTGGGACGCACCCTGGAAGTATATGTCCACAGAGAGCGTTGTAACGTGTATGTTAGTTGGGTAGTGGACCCAGGTATCTGCTGATTTCATTATTAACGTGTATGTTGAGTAAGGTCTTGTAACTGTACTGAGAAGTACCACTTGGATGTTGAGTAAAGTAATCTGCAATGAGTGCCATGTACTATGTATTGTGAGCAGGGCCAAGGAACTGGTCCTGTTATGCCATGTAATGTAACACCAGTAAGGTTGTGTGCTTTAAGAGTGTAAGATCTGAGCAATTACGGTTGAGTAAAGAAATAAGACAATAAGTAAATAAGAAAATAAGTAAAGAAGAAAGTACTGAGTCTGCAATAAGCCCAGGAGTTGAGCCTGGTAGTTATATGTTTAATAATATATCTTTTTTCCTTTGATTTCATATTAATAAATTTGTTTTAGAGTACTTTAGGTGTATTCATTTCTCCCACAATATTTTACCTTTATTTCCGTCCAAGTGACTTGATACCAGAATTACCATACCCATGTGCTTAGACCCTTGACCATGCTACCAAAAGAATGACCATGCTACCAAAGAATGACCATGCTACCAAAAGAATGACCATGCTACCAAAGAATGACCATGCTACCAAAAGAATGACCATGCTACCAAAGAATGACCATGCTACCAAAAGAATGACCATGCTACCAAAAGAATGACCATGCTACCAAAAGAATGACCATGCTACCAAAAGAATGTCCATGCGACCAAAAGAATGACCATGCTACCAAAAGAATGACCATGCTACCAAAAGAATGACCATGCTACCAAAAGAATGACCATGCTACCAAAAGAATGTCCATGCGACCAAAAGAATAGGTGACAGAACCGAGTAAGAGTAAGAACTAAGATAAGAGAAGTAAGATGACGCTGGTGTAGGTGATGGAAAAACACGCGCCCTCACAACTACACTATATATTGTCAATATGTTAAATAAATTTCAGAATGACCAATAATTGTACTGTAAAAACGTAAAAATATTCTGTGTTCAAGAGACCCACAAGCAAGATGTTTCCTCCACTGAACAGAGATACAAACTGAGGCCTTGGTGAGTGAAGTGGCTGATGGGCGCTCCAAAAACTAGTTCCCTGTACTGCAATTATGTTAAATAATTGTTAAAATGACAAAATTTTAATATAAAACTTGGAAAATTATTGAATAGTACAACCTTCTTGATATTTACTCCAATTTTAACGAATGTAAACCCTGGAACCGATTTCTGTATTGGCGGACTAATCTTCCAGCTGGTGAGCAAGCCAAAGCATGTCGAAACTTTTACGTAAGAATTTCGTTAACCAAATTTTTGTTCGTTAACCGAAATGAAGATTCTTATGGAAGGTAATTCGTTAACCGAGACGTTCGTTAACTGAGACACCACTGTACATATACAGAAAATCATTGCTATTTCTATAGAAAATAGTTTGTTTATATACAGGTAATATATACATAGTATAGTCTGCATTTACGCGGTCAATTGAACCCGTGGAGGTCCGTGTAAAACGAGAAACGCGTAAATGAAATAACAGAACATATGGGATTAATTGAAATAGAGACTGGGCCGACCCCCAAACTCCACTTTTTCTGACACAATACCTATGTTGTAGTAAAAATAACATCTTAATTTTATGATGGTATGCACACACAATTAATAATTAAGAGAAATATCAATAATATTAGGTTTTTTAACACTTACGTTAGTAGAAGAGATGGGTTGGCACACGGGGATGGCGGCTGGTTCTGAGGCAGAGGGCAGATTAGTTGCCCTCCGGTGAATTACTTTCACTACTCGCAGAGGTTTGCAGGGCCTCCCAGACAAACCTCTCAAAGTCCATATCCTCACTGTCAATATCACTATCACTGACTTGGGCTGGCTGTGGTTGTGGTGGGTTGCGGGCGAGGAAGTCCTCAATACTACGTTGACGACTAGCATTGATGTTGTCGAGATAGATCTGGATATATGGCTCCATAAATTTCGTCAGATGGTTATTAGACACTTCATATCGATGCTTGTCTGGGTCGTTGTCAAGGATGAGCTTAAGTTTCTCCCCCAACTCGATGATTTCCTTCACATTATCATGGCTTAGTCCAGGTAATTCAATTTTCTCTGGTGGTGGGGGTCCCGCAGCAGCCATTATGAGTTGTGAGGGGAATAGCGGGCACAAGAGAGAACTGTATACGCGGACTGAGAACAATGAGACAGGCCCGGCTAGGTCAGCGACTTCTTCCCTCCCGTGGCAGGGCACGTCATGTTACATTAAACCAATCACAGCTAGCGGCGGAGGGAGGTAAGGATGCGTGGCCCAATCACAGTCCAATACATCATATGACATCAGCGATAACGTAAGAGCGGCCTAATGCGCACCACTCGCCGCGCTGCTTCCCGCATATGGTCAAGAATGGACCGCGGGGTTAAAAAATGGTGTGGCGGTCTGGATCTCTCCAGCCGCTCGCCGCGTAAATGACCAAATTTACCGCGTAATTAAAACATTTTCATTCTGGCAAGGCACCGCGTAAATGACCAAACGCATAAACAAAAACCGTGTAAATCCAGACTATACTGTGTGGGTGTGTGTGTGTGTGTGTGAGAGATTTTTTTTTTGATGGAGGCGTTATCAAGCCTCCATCAAAATCTGCACACCTGCTGTTATAGAGCATTTTTCAAGAGGACAATTTCGTTATCACGCAGTTGCCTCCAGGTGTTTGTACCCATTTGCTTCACCTACATCTATTGAGGATAAAATCTTTGACCTACAAATTGACAATTACACATTTGCTGTAATCAGACATATCTAAGTTGCCTCAACAATTGCAACCCCAGTTGCAATTGCAAATTCTGTGTCATTACTAAGGAATAACAAAGTCTCGGGTGCGCTCTAAGATTGAGAGAAAACGGAGGACTCGGGCATCCTGAAGCGATGAGAAAACCGACACTTCTGACGGGGGACTCAAATAAAGAAAGCATAGCTACATATTTTGTGGACTACAGTATTGAGCGTATCCTTTTCATCACTTTGTAATAAACGTAGCCATGCCTATGTGTGTTTCTGGTACTTCCCATAACATTACGTATCTATATATTTCGTGGGTCTACTGTAAATGGTCATAAAATGGGAAAATTGGGGTTGGGTCTTGGGTGCCTGGTTCCAATTAGAATAAATCCCATAGGTTCTGTACTTTCGTTATTGCGTTTTTCGTTATCACGCACTTGGCTCGGTCCCAATTAGGCGTGATAACCAAAGGATGACTGTAGTACATTTTATAATGTAAAGTTTTTTAACTGTATTTTTGGGTAGATTTACATAAATTTCTTCATTTATTTTCATTCAGTTACATTCACACACACCATACTAAAAGAAACATAAAAGAAATAAATGACCTAAGTGCAAACTTGTAGTGTACATGTACTAAATGATAACGGAACTAAAAGTTTTATGCCTAGTGCAAATTATAGCATGTTTATATTAAAATTAATCACTATCTTACAAGAATCCCAGCAATGTAAATTATATTCTCCCGCGTCATTTCACCGGCATTTTATAAGAGAGAAGCTTAGTCTCTTAAGGACTGATAAATAAACACACATTAGACCTTCAGCACCAACTGTCAAACATATCACCTCACCTCCCCCTCCCTCCCTCCCTCCCTCCCTCCTTCCTTCCCTCCCTCCCTCCCTCCCTCCCTCCCTCCCTCCCTCCCAGCCAGGGTTTTAGGCTTACAGTTTTTATCTTATATAATATATCAGACTAAAGGTAGGAGAATATAATTTGCATTTCTGGAATCCTTGCAAGACAGTGAATAATTTGAATATAAAAGTCATATTATATATATGCAGTATATATACAGTGACCCCTCCATTAACGAACTCAATCCATTCCAGAAGGTCGTTCGTTAACCGAAAAGTTCGTTAACCGAAACCATTCTTTCAATGGGTTTTTGGGCAATTGGTTCCAGCTCACCGAAAATTTCCTAAATTCAACAAAAATGGTAGAAAAGTTCACTTACTTTGAGGTGTGTATGTAGAAGGCTCCTGGATGATGATGATGATGATGGGATTTAGAATGGGGGTGGAGGAGAAGGAAGAAGAGAAGGCATTGGGGTGGAAGAGAAGTCACCCCATGGTGCCATTTCACCCATAAAATTTTAGTTCTCTTGGTGTAATTCAAGATTATTTTCTTTAAATCAACACTGCACTGCATTATATATTGTCAATATGTAAAATATATTTCAAAATGACCAATAATTTGCTTGGAAACACAGAAAAAAAGAGTTTAGCTGAAGAGAGTCTCAAGCAAGATGTTACCTCCAGTGAAAACAGAGAGAGACTAACTCCTGTTTGCTGTGTTAAGAGGCTGGATGCCGCGCATTAAACTAGTCACTTTACCTTCAGTTATGTTCAATAATTGTTAAAATGACTAAAAAATTGAATATTAAACTTTTAAAATTATTGAATAGTATAAACTTCTTGATATTTATTAAAATAGTAAGGAATATAAGCCCTAGAACCAATTAATGTATTGGCAGACTGATACTACAGCTGGTTGCCCGGTTAGTGCAAGCGAAAACATGTTGAGGTCGGTTCGTAAGAACTTCGTTAACCGAATTTTTTTTTGTTAACCGAATTGAAGATCCTTTTGGAAGGCAGTTCGTTAATCGAAATTACATTAACCGAGGTGTTCGTTAAACGAGGGGTCACTGTATATATATATATATATATATATATATATATATATATATATAGATATATATATATATATATATATATATATATATATATATATATACAGTATATATATATATATATATACAGTATATATATATATATATATATATATATATATATATATATATATATATATATATATATACAGTATATATATATATATATATATATATATATATATATATATATATATATATATACAGTATATATATATATATATATATATATATATATATATATATATATATATATATATATATATATATATATATATACTTCATTTTTAGTCCATATAACACGCGGACTTTGAACATATAATATGTATGCATACAGTAATACCCCGATTTACGCGGTTTTGCTTTACGTGATTCTATATTTACGCGGTACCTCTCCAGAACCGGAATTTCATTTTACGCGGTGCATCTACTCATATACGCGGGTGAAATATAATTTTTTTATTTAGTTCATAAAATTCATACAAATTACCCGGCCAGAATATAATTTACATTGCTGGAATTCTTGCAATATTATGATCATTTTGAATATAAACATCATGGATTTTGCATTAGACATACAAATTTTAGATCTAATGTGATAATTTGGTTTACACAAAGCAAATATTTTATTGTTTGTGCAAAATATATGAAGTTTACATTCAAAATATTCCTTGACCTGCAAGGAATCCAGAAATGTCAATTATATTATCCTAACTTTATTCTGAGGTATTATTTATTACTGTACCTTAAAATCTAGTGTTTTCACCCAAACATTTCTCAAGAGAGGTAGGAGCCAGGAGTGTGGGAAGAGAGGGGGGGGGGGTTGAGTCCATTATTTGAATGGACATTAACCTGGCGACTGTATTTCTCTTAAATATTAATTGTGTGTGCATGCCATCATAAAATTAAGATGTTATTTTTACTACAACATAGATATTGTGTCGGAAAAAGTGGAGTTTGGGAGTCGGCCCAGTCTCTATTGGAATTAATCCCATATGTTCACTTGTTCACTTTACGCGGTTTTCACTTTCCGCGGTACCCCGTGGGTTCAATTGTCCGCGTAAATCGGGGTGCAGTCAGTTCTGCTATAACGCGATAGTTGTGTTCTTGTAAAATATCGTGTTATAGAAAATTGCGTAATAGAAATAACAGGGCTTATGGAGAAAATAGGGTTAGGTGCAGATTACTACATTACTCGAAATCGAAAAAAAATTAGTAGTTAGCCTAACACAAAGGATAGCACAGTCTAAATAAATGTTACATTCATATCTAATAATGAAATCATACAGTAAATGTCACACTTAACCTTGAAAAAATATGAATAAAACTTGATGGGGGAGAAGGTTGATGTTTAGGTTGATAACATCGAGCTTCTCTTCAAGGGTTATAGACTTTCTTTTACGATCATCACTGGGAATGCGATCACCAGAACGCTTCTTGGAGATATTCTTCTTTACCATATTCACAGTTAATACCACAAAATTTGAGAAATAGTAAGCAAAAATCGTGTTACAGCAAACAAGCGTTCTCGTTATACAAATATCGTTCCTCTATTCATAAATCGTGTTAGAGCCAATTCGCGTTATCAAAACACGCGTTATAGCAGAACTCAATGATACTACTGTATATATATATATATATATATATATATATATATATATATATATATATATATATATATATATATATATATATATATATATATATATATATATATATATATATATATTTCATTAGCCCAATAAAGCACGCGGACTTCTACATACCATCAACACCTCAACCCGCCAGGATTCGAACCCACGGCCCGCTAGCCTATGACTGTGACCGGGGAACGCTAACCGCTGGACCACCAGGATACTAAAAGCAGTCCTAGACTTTGTTATATTTCACACAAAGCCTGTTCAACGAGCTTATGGCGCCGTGAATCTCTAATGGGGACCACCCGTATGTAGAAGTCCGTGTGCTTTATTGGGCTAATGAAATATAAACCTAGACCCCGACTTACGACGAGGTTAGGGACCCAAATCCAGGTCGTAAGTCCGACATAGATAAAAAAAAAAAAAAAAAAAAAAAGCAGTTCTAGACTCCTTGCTGGTGAGGTCGTTGATAATATGTTCAAAGTCCGCGTGTTAATTGGACTAAAAATGAAGTATATATATATGTACCTCGCATTTCATACCAGCTGGATTCGGTAAAATGTTACTGACACCACATACGAGGCACGGGCAGTTTCCCAATGAGGTTCACGGCGCCATCAGCTCGATGAACAGGCTTTGTGTGAAATATAACAGAGTCTAGAACTGCTTTTAGTGTCCTTGTGGCCTAGCTGGTAAGCATTCCCTAGTCCCACCCAGTAGGTCGAGGGTTCGATTCCTTGCTGGTGAGGTTGTTGATTATATATATATATATATATATATATATATATATATATATATATATATATATATATATATATATTATAGTGATTTAAGGGTGGTTTAGGGGAATTTTAGGAGTGTTTCTGACTTTATGCATTTTTGGCTTTACTTTGTATATACTTTTCTGTGAGCTGGAACCAATTACCCAATATCCCATTAAAATAATGGTTTCAGTTAACGAGATTTTCGGTCAACGAAATTTTTGGTTAACGAATGACTGTGGAACAAATTGTGTTCGTTAACTGAGGGACCACTGTACGCACATGCGCATTTAAGGATACCGCATCATTTATTTTAAGAATATGTACAAAAGATTCATTATTGTTTATTACTGAATATATATTTGATTGAATTAATGTTTATATCTGTGAAATGAACAATACAATTCATTAATAATATGTAGAATATTAAAACACACAAGAGGATAAGAGACGGCATTGTTGTCAGTGTTTACACCCATAATGTCAGTTATCCTCCTGAAACTGAAGAAAATAAGACCCTGGTTGTTGTTGTAGTAAAATTAATGTAAAAAATATGTATGTTTTAATTAATGTTATTTCATGTACAGAAGAAGTAACCACTGACATTAAAGAAAAAGTGAGACTGATAGTGGAACGCCAATGTATACAGGACGTGTGCACTCAAGGAAAGTCATTTATCTTAAGAATAAGTACAAAAGATTCATTATTGTTTACTACTGAATATGTATTTTATTGAATTAATGTTTATATATGTGAAATAAACAAATGCAATTCATTAATAATACGAAGAATATTAAAACACACAAGAGGAGACAAGACGGCATTGTTTTCGTGAGTGACGATGGTTCTACATAAGAAACTGAAGAAAATAAGAGCCCTGGTTGTACCTGTAGTGAACTTAATTTAAAAAATTGAACACCTGTATTAAACAGGGTTGGAAAAAATCATGATTTTTTTACTAATTGCATTAAAATAGTATTTTTAAACCATTAAAACAGTATTTTTCAACCAAAGCTTATTCAGGATAATAAACAGAAAATTGGCATTAAGATATTTAAGCAGTAGATGTACCAATGGAATTTAACACAACAATATTCTTTTTGTAAAATAAAAGAAAACTGGTAACATATCTTACATTTGAGTGCACAAATCCAAACGTAATAATGAAATTAAACATAAATGCTCTTATAGGATTACAGTGTTTCAAAAATTAATAACTTAACTTCTTCAAGTCAACAGAATAATATTCTCATTTTGTAAAAAAATTAATACTGGTAACAAGTTTATTTTCTTACATTTGTAGGATTATAGTGTACTGTATTAAGAATTACCGGTAATAACTTCAAGTCAACACAATATTCTCATTCTGTAAACAACAAAAATAGTTCAAAACATTTAAATTACCTTAGTTGAACATTGAAATGCTTATGTACTGTGACAAGCTTCGATTCCTTTTCCTGTCCTAGGCGATTTTTTACCTTTGAGTGTACAAATCCATATGTGGAAAAAATTCTCTCAACCCCTGCTGATGATGTAACAGCTGTAAATAATTGCCAAGGAACATCCATTACATTTTCTGTCATATCATTGGCAAAATGCTGCCACCAAGCAAGGGGTGAGAGAGATTTTACATCATCTTTACCAAAATAGACCTCTTTAAATGGTGCACTTCTTCCATGGAAGGACATTAATGTTGAAAGGAAATGTGGAAGAGACTCGCACACATACTGTTCTGCAATGTCTCGCTGCTCAGGAGTCAGATGTCTGCCCTGATACCTTGGATCTATCACATAGCTAGAAAATGGGCAGGTGTCAATGCTACTTTGATTCTTTTTTCAAAATTATCCATATCCTTCTTATCTGCTAAATACTCCTTAATATCAGTTTTCAGTTTTACCCAGATTTCTACAGCATCACTTAATAGGGTATGTTCTCTCTGGACACAGTCCAATGCCACAGCAATAGGCTTAAGTCTCTCTAAATTGTCTTCTGCAGTTCTTTTTAATGCCTTATCATTAACTTTCCTTTCAATTTTCTTATCAATGTCTTCACTATTTTCTTTGCACACTTTGACAAGGGTCTCCCAGTTCTTTAAATAAGATTTAATGGAATCTGTCACTGTGTTTCATCGTGTGTCTGATGGCATTACTAGCATTGTTCCTCCTGCTCTTCTATACAAAGATCCTGGGATGTGATGATTTCTGAATTTCAATAGTGTTTATTATCTTAGTTAACAATATATTTCATGTAAATATATACATTAATAATGAGACCTTATGATATGATCAAAGTTTTGCAAAACTGGAGAGAACCGACTATAGTACAGTACATAATTATGTAAATCCAAATAATGTTATCAGCCTGCTGCATTGCATATACTTTTCAATCATGTAGAATAAAAAGAGAAAACAGTTATTAGTAAAAAAATCATTTTGATTTAAATCATGATTTTTTTACTCTGATTTAAATCGATTTAAATCATGTGATTTAAATCATTTGATTTCAATCATAATAACCCTGCCTGTATATGTGTTTTAAGTATTGTTATTTAATGTTAATAAATGGAACACTAGAAGTAGCTAAGCACTAATGGTAAAGAAATAAGGCGAGACGATTGGGAACACCAACGTGTGAACAGTAAGTGCGTACATGTGAGAACATGTCGTCATTCCTCTACATGTGAATATGAAAGCAACACTTATTACTGTTCATATATGTTTTAAATAATATTTACGAATGTATGACAAAAATTCTATTCACCAATGGTGGTATAGTCTAAAACATAAGGACAGCCAATGAATATTGTGTAAGTTTTTACTCAGATGACGAAGTCATCAGGTTCAACTCTGGCTGAAGCTATAGCTTTCCATGAAGCTGTTGCTGAAACTGTTACTGAACCTGAAGTTGATGTTGAAGCTGCTTATGATGCTGAAGTTGATGGTGTAGCTGAAGTTGATGGTTTAGGCCTTCAAATAATAAAGCTGTCTAAAGAACCTTGCACAGCTGCTTTCTTTTCTCATTATACATCCTTATGTAGAGGTCATTTGTGTTTATTTAAATTTTAATGCTTTGTTCTGTTAATGGATCCACTTCAGAAAATATGTTCATTGCTTGCTCCATATAATATCCACAGACCTCTCACCTTTTTCATATCGTTTTAACACATCTAGTTTCTCGGCTAAGCTTAAACACTTTCTATTAGCTTTTGAACCAACACTATCATCACTTGCTCTCTTGCTCATGTTGAATAGGGATGCAAAAATGCTGTAAGAAACTTGAGAAAGTTTTTCTCCTGTTCCAGATGTGTGAAAACAAAAGGCCTGCCAAGCTCCGACTGTTGTTTACCATTCATTAGCCAGTCGGCTTCTTTGCACAAGGCGCTCTTCATTTTTTACAGTAATATTTCTTTTTTGTTATAATACATATCGGGATTTCGTTATTATTTACAGTTGTCCCTCGGTTAACGAGCACAATCCGTTCTAGAAGGTTGCTCGTTAACCGAAAAACTCGTTAACCGAAACCATTGTTTCAATGGGTTTTTGGGTAATTGGTTCCAGCTCACCGAAAATTTCCTAAATTCAACAAAAAAGGTAGAAAAGTACACTTACTTTGAGGTGTGTATGTAGAAGGCTCCTGGATGATGATGATGATGATGGGAATTAGAATGGGGGTGGAGGAGAAGGGAGAAGAGAAGGCATTGGGGTGGAAGAGAAGTCACCCCTTGGCGCCATTTCACCCATAAAATTTTAGTTCTCTTGGTGCAATTCAAGATTATTTTTTTTAAATCAACACTGCACTGCATTATGTATTGTCAATATGTAAAATAAATTTCAAAATGACCAATAATTTGCTTGCAAAAACAGAAAAAAAGCATTTAGTTGAAGAGAGTCTCAAGCAAGATGTTACCTCCACTGAAAAGACACAAAGACTGACGCCTGTATGGTGTGTTGGCAGGCTGGATGGCACACATAAAACTAGTTTCATTACCTTCAATTATGTTCAATAATTGTTAAAATGAGTAAAAAATTTAATATTAAACTTTTAAAATTATTGAATAGTATAAACTTCATGATATTTGCTAAAATGGTAAGGAATTTAAGCCCTAGTACTGATTATTGTATTGACGGACTAATACTACAGCTGGTGGACCGCCAAATGCAAGCGAAATCGTGTTCAGATTGGCTCGTAAGAAACTCGTTAATCGAGGGATTGCCCGTTAACCGAAGTTAAGAATCTTATGGAAGGTAACTCGTTAATCGAAATCTCGTTAACCGAGGGACCACTGTATAAGAAAATGTAATTTTATTTTATTTTATTATATTTTGGTCGTAAATACGAATGAAATAAGGACGTAAATTGAATTGGGTCCAAAATTAACTAGGGTCTTAAATATGAAAAGTTGGTCGAACCGTTGTTATCGGAGGCTTTACTGTACAGTACTGCACAACACAAATTGTATACAAAAATATCAGTGAGTGAGGGAACAACCTTATTCAATAGCAGCAGAGTATGAACTAAGTGCATGAGCCTACTGCCTAAGATACCGCCCACCCTAATAATATTAATAATTAACGGTTTATTGAAAGAGTTCTGCAGCCCGAAGGCTGTAAATATACATTAGACAAAAATGACTTATTACATACAAAGACATGGGGTGGGTGGGTCGTTTAACAAAAGCTTTCATTACTGAGAGAAGAAGGAACATGAATTGAACATACAAATTATTATAGCTTACAGTTGATGGCCCGGGCAGGTCTCTTGCCGTACTATGTGAGGTCACGTAGGCCACGTGGTGTAGTGACTTGACCGGAGGTGTTGATATATAGGACCTCACATGGTCATGGAGACACCGGGTGGTGTGGTGTAGTAACTCGTCCTCGGGTGTTGATCTGAATGATCTCACGTGGTCATTGACACACTGTGGGGTGGTGTCACAGTACCTCACCCTATGCTAAGTGGTGTTGTTCTATTTTATGGTCAGGTGTAAAGCCGACCCACTGTTGTTCCCAGGGTGGACGGATTAGCACCGCCTGGTCAGAAGATGGTGGTCAGTTCCCAGGGGTGCTTATCTCACTGGTGGGTCACGGCTTTCACTGGTACTGTCTAGTGCTGAATTCACTGGCTTAAACACTGATCATCACTGTTCAACACTGATCCCACTTCTTTCCGAATTGAAATTGTCACTTTTGATTAGGTAGATATCCCGGTGGTGAGGATGGGTCGAGGAGAAGGACTTGGGGAGTGGGCCGAACATTGGCCAAGGGGGGCAGCTGCACAGCGGGAGCATGATGTGTCGGAGCATGATGCAATCACTTGGAGCTCCTGGAAAGATTTTTCCGATGCCCAAAATGGAGAAATTTCTTGGAGGTTTGCTGGAAAATGTGCATGGTTTCATCCTCAAAAATTTGTCTCCATGCCTGGAATGGAGAGAGTTTTTCCAGAAGGCTTAAAATTCATCCTGGCTGTTGGAGAATTCTTGTGACCAGAGAATGCTGCTAATGGACAGATTGCTGTATTAGTTCCAGTATATAGGTGTTGGGGTCTTAACACTGATGGCTGTGATTGGCACATTACTTTAGTCACTGAACTTTGGACTCGGTCATAAATGGGATCAATCCTGTACAGTGGTCCCTCGGTTAACAAACACAATTCGTTCCAGAATGTCGTTCGTTAACCGAAACCATTGTTTCAATGGGATTTTGGGTAATTGGTTCCAGCTCACCGAAAATTACATACAAACTAAAAATTAATGCGGTAAAGTACACTTACTTTGAGGTGTGCTTGTAGAAAGCTCCTGGTTGATGATGATGATGATGATGGGAATTAGAATGGGGATGGAGGAGAAGGGAGAAGAGAAGGCATTGGGGTGGAAGAGAAGTCACCCCATGCTGCCATTTCACCCGTATAATTTTAGTTCACTTGGTGTAATTCAAGATCATTTTCTTTAAATCAACACTGCACTGCATTATATATTGTCAATATGTAAAATAAACTTCAGAATGACCAATAATTGTACTGTAAAAACATAAAAATAGTTTATGTTCAAGAGAGTCAAGCAAGAAACTTCCTCCACTGAGCAGGGACACACACTGACGCAATTTTGGGTGTATTGAGTGGCTGTTTGGCGCGCTAAAAACTAGTTCCCTGTACTTCAATTATGTTAAATAATTGTTAAAATGACTAAAAACTTTAATACTGTATAAGACTTGGAAAATTATTGAATAGTACAACCTTCTTGATATTTACTTAAATGGAACCGAATTTAAGTCCTAAAACAGATTACTGTATTGGCGGACTGATACTACAGCTGGTGAGCAAGCAAAAGCAGGCGAAAACATGTTGGGAAAAATTCGTAAGGAATTCGTTCACCGAAATTTTTTCGTTAACCGAAGTGGAGAATCTTATGGAAGGCAATTCGTTAACCGAGGCGTTCGTTAACCAAGGGATCACTGTATTAAGTATTACTGTACAGTTTCCAGTGTACAACAATTGAAATAGTATTCTCTAAATTAAGAACAATTATAGTACAGTATATACATTGATTACTGTTCATATATTTTAGTATTGTAACTTGTTATTGGATTGCAAAAAAAACCAAAACTTTTATTTGCAACACATGACTCCCCTTGGAGGCAATAGTCATGATAGAAGAGTCTCCTGGCCATGTTCTCACTGAATATCTCCTCTACCTTCTCCATAACGTAGGCAACGGCCCACCATCAGTGTTCCTGCTGTGCCTCCCTCCTTGTTTGTGGACCATCTTGGTGAACCTCTCTTTCTGGTCCACCACTCCACAGTTTGCACTTATTCTGTCTGTGCCACACCTACAGTCACTCCAGTGTTTCTTACCTCCTGTTCTCTTAACCTCAGACGTAGCCTTCGGGTAATTCATTTCTATTGGGTACCTGAATTTTAGAGCATTTTATTTCATTCCAAGAAAGGAAGTATTATACTCTTTCACAGTTGTGTTGTTACTCTACCACTAAGTATGCGTTCCATTTTCTTAATTAGTTCCCCAGTCTCGCTCTTCCTAGGTACAGTATTTGCTCTCTCCTCAGGTGTAATCTCTTGTCACATAGGCCAGTTTTACATTGTGTTATTCCCAATTATAACATATGGGTTATTAATATTACTTAAAATTAGACCATGCACATTATTGACCAGTTGTATAGTGTAGCTTGCTGTGTGCACTAACTCATGAAGGCAACGTTGTACCTTGATCACTTACCTTCTTCTTATCATTACATTACAGTACCTACATATTCTTGCTCTCTGTTGTAGTATTGTGTGTAACTTCCTCGCTGTATTCCTCAATTTTTTGTTCTTTTATTTATTGACAAATTTAGATTGTCTTTTTGCATAAGCTAAGTAGTTTGGATTTGATGTGTGAAGAATAATTTATGCTTGCCTTTGTTTTCACAGAAACAAAAATGGTTCCAGACAGCATAATAGAAGCCATTGGGCAAGTGTTAGAAGACCAGAATCGCCCTCTAAAGGAACGTTTTCGTGCCCTCTTTACACTGAAGAATCTTGGTGGAGAAGCTGCCATAGTTGCTATATCACAGTGTTTTAGCGATCCTTCAGCACTCCTGAAACACGAGTCGGCATACTGCCTCGGCCAAATGGGGGATACACGCGCTATCCCCACACTTACAAAAATATTAAAAGACGTTGAACAGGAACCCATTGTACGTCATGAGGCTGGAGAGGCTCTGGGGGCCATAGGGGACCCCTCAGTCTTGGATCTCTTAAGGTCTTATAGTAAGGACCCTGTTACTGAGGTAGCAGAGACTTGTCAGTTGGCTGTAGGGAGAATAGAATGGTTTCAGAAGGAGTCTAATAAAGGCGAAAAATTTGAAGGAGCCGATAAATTCTTCTCTGTTGATCCAACTCCGCCAGCAACCGATACGGATGTTGAAAAGTTAAGAGAAAGGTTACTTGAAGAGTCCCTTCCACTTTTTGACCGTTATCGTGCAATGTTTTCTCTTCGTAACCTGAACTCCCCAGAGAGTGCCAAAGCTCTTGCTGCAGGATTTAAATGCAGCAGTGCCCTCTTTCGTCATGAAATTGGTTTTGTATTGGGTCAAATGTCTAATGATGTTGTAGTCAAAGAATTAACAGCTGTCGTGCAAGATGAAAACGAAAACGAAATGGTACGTCATGAGGCAGCCGAGGCTCTTGGTTCAATAGCCACTGTAGCAGCCATGGCAGTATTAAAAGAATACCAACGAGACAAAGCCCGTGTAGTACGAGAGAGCTGTGAAGTAGCGCTGGATATGTCAGAGTATGAAAATAGCTCTGAGTTTCAATATGCCGATGGACTCCTTAAGATTGAACAGAATGAAAATGGAATGACAGGTTAAATGTAATCATTCATTATTAAGAAACAAAATCCAGTCATGCAGGCAGAGTCCAAGGTGGCTGGAGGCAAGAGCAAACACACGCCGTCTTTATTTACTGTAAGCCACTCGACACCGTGCTGCTCTATCATTCGTATACGCTGCTGCTTCATTAAAACTACAGTACAGTACGTTCATTCATTATGTCATTACTTGTACTAAAGTCAAGATGTCACATGTAAAATGTTGATCAAATTTGTCACCTCCAACTATAACTTCTCATAGCATCTTCTGACCATCATGGTCTTATAGTTATCTGCTCTAACATTTCTTTCCACATGTCTCGTCCAGAAATGTAACCACTAATTATCAGATAATGTTAATAAAGTAAATTGATTTTAATACAGGAATGTTATTCACCCGGTTACTATAGTACAGTATATTTATTAATTTGGATGTAGGTACAGTACAGTAGCAAGGCATTAAATTTAAATGATTTTTGCCATAAAGAAGAATTTATCTAATATGTAAGAGAAATATTGATGAATTTTCTTTTCTTTTATTACTTATCCAAGTGGAGAGTTTACAACCACTGTATTGTTTCTATACCAACTATAACTTTATGACCATACTGGGGACCTATGTCAGTCAACCTTTACTAACCTACAAAAATAGCTGCCAGGGATTACTGCAGTCTGAAAACAGTTAATCCTTCCAGATGACTCCAGAGCCAAGAAGTAGTGACAGTCAATGCCGGCCCCAGCTGTGTGTGGCTGCTCAGGGCCCTCTCCTGAATACAATATATTTGCTTTTAGTAGGATTTGTATTTCAAATCTGGTGTGTCGTGTGGCATGCGCATCCCAAAACTGCAGGCGAGTGCGTTTCAGCCATCTGGCACCGGTAAGTCTGGTCTATGACGGTTTCTGTCTACAGAGTATAAAATCCTGGCAATGGTGTCAGATTCACACCCTCCTGGGGAAAGGAAGGACAGGAGTGTCGTTAGTATTTATGTTTGTATCTGTTATGTGTTCACAGTTGTAACAATAGAAGTTGCTCATTTATAGCTGTTACCGCCACAGTAAGATAAACTAGAAGAGAGAGAGAGGGTGAAAGGAGAGACAGAGTGTTGACAACGAATTTTGCTGAGGTGTTTAAATGGGCGCGTCGGCCACACTGGTAGCAGCTGTGACGGACAGTCTATCGCCTTCTACTGTAGAGACAACAGCTAACAGGAGGATATTATATTTGTTCTTGTTGGTCAAACCCTAGACCCCAAAACGTGAGTGTGATTGTGAACTATTAAATCCTCTAAGAACTCTAAATAACTTTAATAATTTATGTACTACTGTATATTGATCGTATTATACAAACTGTGTCCTGATGTATCAGTAGTTGTAACATGTGAGCTATATTTAAGAGGTTAACAGGATATGTACTGTATATTGATCATATTATACAAACTGTGTCCTGATGTATCAGTAGTTGTAACATGTGAGTTATATTTAAGAGGTTAACAGGATATGTACTGTATATTGATCATATTATACAAACTGTGTCCTGATGTATCAGTAGTTGTAACATGTGAGTTATATTTAAGAGGTTAACAGGATATGTACTGTATATTGATCATATTATTCAAACTGTGTCCTGATGTACCAGCAGTTGTTATATGTGAATTGTTCTTTATCAGGTTTTGACCGAATTATACTCATCGCGTCAACGACAAGGGTCTTATTGTCCTGCAGGCCCCAATAACTCTCCTATGAGCGTTAACAATAACCAATGAAATGGGTGTGTTCTTTTTAATTAATTATTAGAATAAAATAAGAGTAAAGAAGGTAACTGTAAGTGCTTTGTTGCCTTTGTTTACTACTTTGAACTACTGTCTTTCATAATTAATCAAGTGATATGTTGTAATTGTAATCATAAGAATCGATTCAATATTTTTTGAGAAATCGTAATCGATTCCAGAGAAAAGTAATGATAATAATGATTACTGTACAATATGATTACATGAAGACTCAGCTGGTATGAAATAAAGACTGTTGCTCTTCATAGAAAATAATAAACTTTTTGAAAATGAAACATGATATGAAATTGGGGTTAACTTACCAATAAACAAACTAGATATACAGTAATTACTTACACATTATTAATGGTGGGTGAAGGACTGAGGACGGTGGGAGGGAAGCCAGGGACGGTTGTCTAAGGAATGGGACCTTATCTTGAACAGGGCCCCCAACCATTATCTTGAACAGGGCCCCCAACCACTATCTTGAAGAGGGCCCCCAACCATTATCTTGAACAGGGCCCCCAACCATTATCTTGAACAGGGCCCCCAACCATTATCTTGAACAGGGCCCCCAACCATTATCTTGAACAGGGCTATTCAGAGGCTGGAGCCGGCCTTGATAACAGTACAGTATAGAATATTTATATATAAGGTTTAAAAGATAAGTTTTCTCCAGTGAAGGTGGGGACAGGGGGCTTTATTTATACTATACTCTCTAATGGTTAACTTTATGGTGTCAGCAACATGTGTGTGTGTGTCATATTACAAGGGATGTCTGGTGGTTTTCACTTAATTACATAATTTGGAGGGGGGGGTCCACTAAGTCATGCATATTGATGTCTTTTTGATCAAGGGGTATGTATTGCTGAAGGACAGTGAGGCCATCTGGTTGGGTGAATTTTTAGAGTTCATTCATATAGGTAAGACTTTCAGGGAGAGATGTTTAGTTAATACTGTACTTGTAAGATCAGGAATATATATATATATATATATATATGCTGATAACCACCAGGAAAGAAGAAAACACGAAGTTCCCAAGCGCTTTCGTGTAATTCACATCTTCAGGGGTGAGTACAGACTAGATAGAGTAATGCAGAACAAGATGAATATATACAGAGGAGGGTGAGACCAGGTCCACAATGGTCAGGTAATGACCCTACTAATCTTTAAATGGCACACAACGGTTGGTGGTTGGGTCAGATGGGACAGTGACCCGCCCTCTCACCTGATCACAAATCTTCTTAATTACAAAGTTGTCCAGCTTGTACAAGCCGTTACTCAAATTCATGTTGAATGCTTCGGTATGTTTAATAAGACTAGATTCTATGATGTTCCTACTATCAATTGAATTACATGGTAATATTGAGGAGGCATTATCCCAGTCAATGCAATGCTTGTTATCCCTCAAATGAACAAACAGAGCATTGGATTCCTGGCCTGTCCTGACACTGTATTTGTGTTGTTTAATTCTAGTTACAAGATCTTTACCTGTCTGGCCTAAGTAAAACATATTACATTCCTTGCAAGGAACTTTATAAATGCAACCAATTGTGTTGTTGGGGGAGTTCTTGATTAACATTTGTTTAACAGTGCATGAGTTTTTAAATGCCACATTGACGTTCCAAGATTTTAGCTGTGCCGGAATGTGTGAGAAATTTTTGTGAAATGGTAATATTAAGATATTCTTATGGTCATGGGTGGGCTTGGGATCAGTTCTATAAAAAGTTTTCTTAGTAATGTTTAAGCATTTGTCTATGAAAGATCTAGGGTATTTAAGGTTTGAGCCAATATTATATATATATTTGTATTCCTCATCGATGAATTCCGGACTGCAAATTCTCAAGGCACGTAAAAACATTGTTGTAAATACTGACTGTTTGACTTTATTATGGTGGGCAGAATAATAATGAATGTATGAACACACATTGGTTGGTTTTCTATAAATACTGAACTTGAAAGTGTTACCCATTCTGTGTATCAGACAGTCTAGGAATGGCAATTTACAGTCTTGCTCTAATTCCACAGTGAATTTGATCGAGGGGGCTAAGTTGTTAAGTTGTGGTAGGAAAACTTTTAGGTCCTCATTACATGGCCAGAGACATAATACATCATCAACATATCTAAACCAGACTGCTGAGGGTGGTAAAATATTACTTAATAGTTTCTTTTCAAAGAATTCCATATATAGGTTGCTTAATACAGGTGAGAGTGGATTACCCATTGCCATACCAAATTTTTGAGCATAATATTCCCCATTGAATTCGAATTTGCAATCCTTAATACATAGTTTGATGAGTTCGATGAAGTCATCTTTCGAGACGGGCAGTGAAATGTTATCCAGGGAATCTATGAGGAACTCTAGTAAATCATCAACTGGGATTAACTAGAATTAAACAACACAAATACAGTGTCAGGACAGGCCAGGAATCCAATGCTCTGTTTGTTCATTTGAGGGATAACAAGCATTGCATTGACTGGGATAATGCCTCCTCAATATTACCATGTAATTCAATTGATAGTAGGAACATCATAGAATCTAGTCTTATTAAACATACCGAAGCATTCAACATGAATTTGAGTAACGGCTTGTACAAGCTGGACAACTTTGTAATTAAGAAGATTTGTGATCAGGTGAGAGGGCGGGTCACTGTCCCATCTGACCCAACCACCAACCGTTGTGTGCCATTTAAAGATTAGTAGGGTCATTACCTGACCATTGTGGACCTGGTCTCACCCTCCTCTGTATATATTCATCTTGTTCTGCATTACTCTATCTAGTCTGTACTCACCCCTGAAGATGTGAATTACACGAAAGCGCTTGGGAACTTCGTGTTTTCTTCTTTCCTGGTGGTTATCAGCATATACCTAGATCACGCGCACCTACAGTGATTTACTTGCATATATATATATATATATATATATATATATATATATATATATATATATATATATATATATATATATATATATATTATATCTCTCTCTCTCAAACAGGCACTGTATCTTTGAATCAGTTTAAGTTTGTTAATTCTTGTCTTTGGTGACTGGTCTACTCACCTCTGGTCATTATCCGGGTATTCATTGTTCGTGGATCAGTAGTTACGAGCTACAGTATATGTAAATATTTCCCAATCTTATGAGGATTTCACTGATGAATTCTGTGAGTCTAGATCATAAGCGTTCAAAATACCCTCCCACCTCACATTCTCTCAAAGTTTATCTTTCTCGCCTGCGCCACGCATGCACAGTAAGAGTAGCCTGGAGTGCCCCAGTCTCAGAGATGTTCGTCGTAAGCATCTCTCCCAGTGCCGGGGGGGAGACAGGTCTTGCCATCTGTCTCTGGTGCTGGGGGGAGGGGTGGGTAGTGTGGGAGGGGACGTCCTCTCTTTTGTGGAGGAAGCTTGACTTCTTCACAAGCTTTGAGTTTTGTGTATTAAGGTTTCAATGTTTTTTTATGAAATTTCTGTTATTTTTTACTTATGTTTTTTGCCTTTTATTATTTTGTTATAGTCTTTTAAGCCTTTATTTTAATTCAGCTACATATAAACTAAGCTGTTGTGTCACCAGGGATGTAATTAGCACAACCAATGGCCTGCATCCCCACACCTTGTTTTGAAAGTGCTTCAAGTATTTTTGTTACTTTGTTGTGCCTTTGATGACATTGGTGGAATTTTTTGTAGCCATGAGTTTCAACCTGAAGCAAGGTCCTTCTGCTATAGTCAGTCCACCTAGTCTGACCTCTCTCTCATCCTCTGACTAATGCTCCTCTCCCAACATCCACCTCCATCCATACAATCAAGCCCAACATCGCTACTTTGGAGGGTAAACTAATAATAATTGATATGTTGAAATTATTATTTTTAAAACATTTTAATAACGTGTCTTAGTGAAACACTTTCACTTCCACTGAAATGAGTGTGTGGGTGAGCGTGTGCGCAGTCGTCCAACCACATGGTTAGGCAGCCTGCATCGCATCAACACACAACAATGTTTCTAAGGTATACAGTATATAGTATATATGTTAAAAGATATCAAATTAAACTTTGAGTGTCACTGAAAATGTGATGGTCTCAATGAGACCCTATTCATATTAATTCTCATGGGAATTAATTCCCCTTTATCACTATCCGAGTCATTTTTCTGGTCCCCATTAAGCTTGGATAACGAGAACCACCTGTACTGTGCTCTACCTGTACAAGGTAGTATGTAACAAAGATTGGTGTCCCTACTCTGACCTGTTCCTGTACAAACTTGGTCTACAGCAGTGGTGCTTAAATTGATGGCTGCAGCCATTGATTTATTTTTTTATGTCATTGTTTCACCACTTTATCAGCTGTCCGGGCGGTTGGTCTGTCCACTGTTACTACAGGAGGAAACCTGCTATACTTGGTAGAGTCACACTGGATAACACCCTTCTCATGTGTGTCCAGGCTAGTACTCAAACCCATGACACAGTAGTGAGAGGTACTCGTATTACTGCTTATAAATGCAGAACGTTGACACGTAAACTTTGTACAGCATGCATAAATATGAATAGATAATGTGGTAAAAAAAGACTAAGAGTCGACCTTTTTCTAGGCTTTATTGTTCATATAACTGACCAAGGGCAGTATGGTATCTGGAAGAGAACAAAAGAATATTCTAGTAAGTGAAGGGAACAATGAAAATATCTAATATAATATAACCCCAAACAAAACAAAACCTAATGATAAGAAACATAACATACACACATAACACGATAGAAGACATGGGTTCAAGTGTGGCATAACTTTATTACAGATACATAAATTGATAAAAAACTATAAATATTCACATGAAGAGAGGGTGATTGTCTGTGTGAGAGTATAGTAAGGTGTGTGAAACTACCTTGAGGCAGCACATGGTTCCATACTGGTGTACTCTTGGATAAAATGTCGCTCCTGTGTTGCATGAGGACAGTGGCTGAATTGTTCCTGCTCCACACTGATTAGTAGTGACTGTTTAGGAGGCATGAATAAATCTCCATCACCAAGTTATTAGAACAGCTGTTGTGTATCTTCCTCGTCATGCAAGTACAGGTAGGGAGTTCATGTATCAATTTGGCTTCTTTATTGAGGCTCTCTCGGGGAAGAATGGACGACGATTGATCTGTGATGACTTTAATTATTGGGTTGACAATTCATCTCTGAAACCTTTTTCCTCTTGAGTGTTTGGGAATTCTCGATCTAAACTATTTTGTCCAGCGTGTGTCGTCGTGTTTCGATATATCTTTCTGGACACACACTAGACCTAGTTTTGTCTCCTGATCATGTATTAGATGTTGCAGTTGACCTGATTGATCCAGCAGTCTCTGACCATGTTTTGGTTACCTTTGGTTTTAATATCCCAAGACCTTTCTTACAGTAAAACAATTACTTTCAGGAGCTATAGAAACATTGACCAGACCCATGATAGATCAGGAAGTTGACATTGTTTGAACTGGGGCGACACCTCATTTATGTCCTATGAGGAGATGGTTAAATAAAATAATGATGTCTTCCAGTTCATTTCAGACCATTATTGTCCAGAGGTCACCAAGAGAAATACAATATGAGACTGCTCTCCATGGTATGACTTAACTGTAAGTTCTCCTCTTAGGGATCACAGAAGTGCTAAACAAGAGTGGCGTAGGTGGCGAACAGACCGTACTACATCAGAATATGTGACTGTGCATAGAGCTGTTGTTTGTTCAATGAGGGCAGTGATCAGAAAAAATTGTAAGCAGTTATGAATGGGCTGGAGGTCTGGAACTACTTTGCCTTCTTCTACTTTTAGATGCTCAGTTTTTCTCAGATTTTTCCTTGTTTTTTATGACAGATACCACATATAAGAAGTGACCTTGATGGTGTTTCTTTAATTAAGAATTTTCAGTTGAATATCAACTGATTTACATCATAAACCTCACTCTTTCACCATTTTGTCCTGTTAAGGTGAACAACATTCTGTTGTCTTGGTCCTATAAATGTATCTAAAGTACCACTCACTTATGAACATGTTGCAGAATTTATTTGTATACAGTGACCCCTCCGTTAACGAACTCAATCCGTTCCAGAAGGTCGTTCGTTAACCGAAACCATTGTTTCAATGGGTTTTTGGGTAATTGGTTCCAGCTCACTGAAAATTTCCTAAATTCAACAAAAATGGTAGAAAAGTTCACTTACTTTGAGGTGTGTATGTAGAAGGCTCCTGGATGATGATGATGATGATGGGATTTAGAATGGGGGTGGAGGAGAAGGAAGAAGATAAGGCATTGGGGTGGAAGAGAAGTCACCCCATGATGCCATTTCACCTATAAAATTTTAGCTCTCTTGGTGTAATTCAAGATTATTTTCTTTAAATCAACACTGCACTGCATTATATATTGTCAATATGTAAAATATATTTCAAATTGACCAATAATTTGCTTGGAAACACAGAAAAAAAGCGTTTAGTTGAAGAGAGTCTCAAGCAAGATGTTACCTCCAGTGAAAACAGAGAGAGACTAACTCCTGTTTGCTGTGTTAAGAGGCTGGATGCCGTGCATTAAACTAGTCACTTTACCTTCAATTATGTTCAATAATTGTTAAAATGACTAAAAAATTGAATATTAAACTTTTAAAATTATTGAATAGTATAAACTTCTTGATATTTACTAAAATAGTAAGGAATTTAAGCCCTAGAACCGATTAATGTATTGGCAGACTGATACTAATGCTGGTTGCCCGGTCAGTGCAAGCGAAGGAAAACATGTTGAGGTCGGTCGTAAGAACTTCGTTAACCGAATTTTTTTTCGTTAACCGAATTGAAGATCCTTATGGAAGGCAGTTCGTTAATCGAAATTACGTTAACTGAGGTGTTCGTTAAACGAGGGGTCACTGTAATCATAAATAAATGTTTTGTAGAGGGTAATTTTGTGCAATCTGACAAACAGGCTTTATGTCATCTGCTTTTAAGAAACCTAGTCTTGCTACTGAAAATGTCAAATTTTCATCCTGTTTCCAACATTCTTATCAAAGAACATGAGCCTGCTATGCTGGATCACTTACTTCCTCTGTGAGAGAAATGGAGTGATCCCTCTGGTCCAGTCAGCCTATAGGAAGCATCATTCAACTGAATTTGCCTTATGTAAAATTCACAATGATTTAGTAATAAACACTGCACAGGAAAGTCTCTGCAGCTTTTGACACAGTGGATCATCATCTGTTGCTTCAGGATCTCTGGTCATTTGGTGTCACTGATCGAGTCTTATTTGTCAGAGTAATCTCAATGTGTGATGGCTGGTAGAACCATTTCAGACCCGGTCTCTTTGCAGCTTGGAGTCCCACAGGGATCAGTTTTGGGACCACTTCTGTTTACAGTCTACACCAGTAGTCTTACATCTCTGCTGGATGCTCATGATGTGGCCTACCATTTCTGTGCCAAAGATACACAGTTTTATGTGAAAATAATAAATGTTGAAGAGATAATGAAATCCTTGATGTGTGATATTATGATTTTGGATGACTAGGAGAAAACTTAAGGTGAATGACGGTAAAACTGTGATTATTGTCATCCAAGGAAATAAGAGGGGAGACGACACTGATGAGTTTGGCTCTTTAAACTCTGGGAAAGTAGAACTCATTCCTGTCGATTTTGTTTGTAATTTTGGTGTGTACTTTGACTCAAAACTGAATTTCAAAGAGTATAATAATTCAGTAGTTGAGAGTTGCAACTTTCTAATTTGAATTCTGTAGTACAGTACAGTATACTGTTAAACAGTTTTTGAATAGACAATGTCTTGTGACACTATTACATTTACTTATTTTGTCTCAGGTTGACTATTGTAATTCCTTATGGGTCTACCCATCTAATTGTCTACAGAAGAAAGTTCAGACAGTGTTCAACAGGGTGGCCAGGCTTATTTTTGCTCTCCCACCGAGGACTTCCACTACCCCATTCTTGATTGAATTACATTGGCTTCCAATTAAAGCTAGGATAGAGTCCAAACTGTCTACTGACTTTTAAGACACTAATGTTTGGTGAGCCTAAGTATTTGGCCAACCTACTAATTCCACTGAGCTACACATCGTAAATGATTCTGTGTAGTAGTGATGATCCTTCACACCCTGAGGGGCCTAGAGCAGTACAGGAATGTTCTTTTGCTGCCTGATCCTTTTCCTATACAGCACCCAGATTGTACAGTCATGTCTGCATGCATGAAGCAGCTGACTTCTGTGGAGGCCCTTAAGTAACAACTTGAGACCTTTCTTTTTTGGAAGCTTATGATCCTGAACAGTGTACAGTGATGGAGAAATACAGGGTTTAGGAAGTGTTACAACAAAAGGGTATATGAGTGATAGAAGTTGAACAATTATGTTTTGTGAGATCAACTTAACAATTAGAACTGTAAATGGAATATGCTTGTTTTGTTGCTATTATGATATGAAATGTAAGTAACAAGAGACACTACATCATTATCAATGCACTGTACTGTTCCTGCCTGTGTTACCTCTGAATAATTATTTACTGCATGGTTTTATACAACAGCTGCCTGTATATAGATTATAAAATATAATTGTAAGTGAATCATACAGTATATTTACTTCATGTTTATATTGATATCAAACTTAATGAACTGTAATAAGGTTGTATACAGTACACACAAGCATTAGGGGAAGAGAAATTGCCTCGTTAGGGAGGGTGTGGGCAAGATAGTTTTAGATTCAATGGTGTACAGGACTGACACTTGCTTTCATATTCATTTCTTCTGCAAGACTTATTATTGGATTCTCTTAGGTTTCTTGTGTCCATCAATTACAGTATAAGATTTTAATTGCTAGATGTTGAGGGCTCTTGTAGAATATCCAGTAATGGGCTTAGGGTCTTTGGATATGTTTTCAAGGAACTGAAGTACAAAGGTGAGTTTAGCCACTCTCTTATTTGAGATGCTCTTTTTTATTTTTCCGTATAAATGTTGGGTGAATTATCTTTTTTGTCTCACTCCTCTTACTTTTGTGTGCAGTATACTGAAGCAGGTCTAGATTGAGGACTGGCTCTTGTATCTTAGTGTGAGCAAAGACTCTACAAAGTTTAACCTCACATATACAAGTATCTTATAGTAGTCACCTTTAGCAATTTTTTGTACTCCCCCCCCTCCCCCCAGTTGCCACACTGAGTGCATGTCCTCAGGATGTGAGTCCTGAAATGGGGGTACAGTACTCAGTGGTTACTCCCTTACCATATTTTAGGGCATATAAGACACTTTTTTGTCTGAGAAGTGGCAAAAAAATCAGCCTGTTTCCTGTGACTTGTCTTGACGCTACAGTGTTAATATACCGGTTGACCAACTTCAGCTCGGTAGACCACATGCTATAGTAGTGTACCACCACTTTAGTTTAGTCTCATCTATTGTCTAATGAATAAATTTTGTTTTGTTTTGTATTGCAAAATACTTTGTGCCTATTTTCATTTGATTATCTTGTATTTTTATGTATATTTTATATATTTTGTACATTTTTTTAAATTTTATTGATTAAAGTTTAAATAATTGTACAGTTGGTCCTCCTATTACGCGGTCCCACAATCCGCGTTTCACCGTTAATGCGGTGCCTTGCCAGAACCTAACATTTTCACATTCCGCGGTCGTGAACCCCATTACGCGGAGAGCGGCTGGCAAGCCGCGTCATTTTTGGATCCAAACCTCCCGCCATGTTGTGTAAGAGGCGCGAAAATGGTGCGCACAAGGTCGTCCAGTCATCAAAACATTACCGAGTTCTTCACCCGCCACCCACTACAGCCGGCCCAAGTCAGTGATAGTGATAATTATAGTGAGGATATGGACTTATATGAACTTTGGGGGGTTTGACAAAGAGGCCCTGCAAGCCTCTGTGGTGGATAGTGATACAAGTGATACAGGTGAGGGCCAATAATCTGCCCTCTGCCTCGGAACCAACCCCCCCTCCCCGTGTGCCCAGCCATCTTTTCTACTCATGTAAGTGTTAAAAAACCTAATATTATTGATATTTCTCTTAATTATTAATTGTGTGTGCATGCCATCATAAAGTTAAGATAATATTTTTACTACAACATAGTTGTGTGTCGTCAAAAAGTGGAGTTTGGGGATCGGCCCGGACACCATTTCAATTAATCCCATATGTTATGTTATTCACTTTACGCATTTCTCACTTTCCGCGGTACCCTCCGGGTTACATTAACCGCGTAATACGAGGACCAACTGTAATTGGATATAATTTTGTCATACCTTGAAATTTTGTTTATTGATCTGGAAAGATTCAGACACAAATCTGGTAAACTTTGTTTTTTCATGAGTGGCATCACCTGCCGTCCAGTAAGGGTGGGGGCGAACCTTACCCCCTCCACTCTGACTGTAACACGAACTTAAGTCATGAACTGTACGTTCACCTCATGCCCAAGTGTGCATACGCATCTGTGTAGGTGTTCAGGCTCTCCCGTAGATCACATTCAGTGTGAGCAATGAGGGTGAGGTCGTCTGCATACTAAGGTTCAGTGATGGAAGCTGCCGACACCTTTGTTCCTGCCTGGAATCGTCTTATGTTTTAGAGACCCTTCATCCGGTACTGGATGTCCACCCCGCTGGCTAAATTAGCACTATACGGTTAAGGAAGGCAGCAAATAAAATGAAAAAGAGAGTTGGTGTTAGTACAGGTACACACCCTTGTATTACCCAGGTTGGATGAGGGATAACTCAGACTGGGTGCCGTTGTGCAGGACACTGCCATTCATGCCATCATGGAGTTGCCTCACAGTAGTGATGAATTTTACTGGGCAGCCAAAACGGCTGAGGGTTCGCCAGAGGGCTTCCCTGTTGACCGAGTTGAAGGCCTTGGTTAGGTTGATGAAAGCCAAGTACAGGTCATGATGCTGTTCTCTGCACTTTTCCTGTATCTGGCGGGCAGCAAAGATCATGTCAGTGGTGCCACGTGATGGTCTAAAGTTACACTGACATTTTGGGAGGAAGTTTTCCGCCTCAGGAAGAAGTCTGTTTAGGAGGACTCGGGCAATAATCTTGCCAGCTATTGACAGCAGCGAGATCTGTGGTAGTTGCCACAGTCTGACCGGTCTGGAGGGCTGTTGTTAAAACTTCATCTGGAGGGCTGTTGTTAAAACTTCATCTGGAGGGCTGTTGTTAAAACTTCATCTGGAGGGCTGTTGTTAAAACTTCATCTGGAGGGCTGTTGTTAAAACTTCATCTGGAGGGCTGTTGTTAAAACTTCATCTGGAGGGTTGTTGTTAAAACTTCATCTGGAGGCTTTTTGCCTTCACCTTTTTGGGGTGAGGTGAAGTGAGACCTTGGCTTTGAGGAGCTAATGATCTGTATCACAGTGGTCTGAGCTGCACATGAGGACATCTCGGCGATCTCTTCGTCTGACAATGTCAGCCTGCTTATACGAGGTGTTGGTGATAGTGAGGTCGTGTTCAGCACACTTGCTGAGGAGGAGTAGGCTGTTGGGATTACACTTGCCTAGTCCATTTCTCCCTCTGGTTCCCTGCCAAATGTTAGCAACTCTGGCAATGAAGTCACCAAGGAGCACAACCTTGTCTTCTCTGGGGATAGAGGTTAACTGTTGAGGTTGGCTTAAAAGGCCTGCTTGATGTCATCCTTGCATCCAGTGTTGGGGCGTATGTGATAATGAAGGAGGCATGACGAGAGTGATTCAGTGAAACTCGAAGCGTCATGAGGCGCTCATTGACCTCAACAGGCATTTCAGTTAGCCTGTGTAGGATGGATTGACGAATGGCAAAGACAACTCCATAGCAAATAGTAGGCAGTAAGCAGCTACCAAAGAGGGAGGTACTACCGCCTTGTTAGATATTGGAAGGTAAAACAAAAAACGATCCACTGGTTCACCAGACGAAGAAACATACCGAATAGTGAATGCATGTTGGTCAGTTCTTGAGGTATCGGGTGTAGACTCTAAACATAATGAGTAGTATTTTGCACTCTGAATCTCTCTGCAAACAGTTGACAAAACCTTTTTTCCCATTAACAAAATGAGTTCATCACAAATGGTGGAGCTCAAATAACTTGGATTTCCTTTGCTTTTATTTCCAAACCATGAAATGTGATCAGCCAGAAATGGATCAAACTTACTTATTAGTTCAAAAATACAGTACCAAGGATTCAAGGAAGTTACCATTATGGGGTGATCCTATGACTTGATCAGATCCTCTGAACGCTAATCCACGCTCACTCAAAAACTTTATTACTTCTACCAAACACAAAAGTAATGAGTGCCGATATTTCCTCTCATTTTCAATTTGATGACGGAGTCCATTGCCAATACAATTACCGATTTTTGATCGGTGTACATAGGCTAGAGTTGTTTTTCTGTGATCCACTGAACATTCGTGTTCCCCAGGAGCTCTGCTGGTGTGTGCCCAGTCATTGAAACCATGCACAAATGGTGAACTTGTAGATGTACTAGAGAGCAAACATGTGAAACAGTAGTTTACCTTGTGATTTAGAGAAGAGTAACCATTCTCTCTTTACTGATTCACCATTACTCAAAGTTCCGAAGAATGCAGACTTAGAGAGGAAACGGCATTTCTGAACCATACGTTCTTAATGTTCCTTTAAACTCAGAGTCATGATGCTGACTACTGTAGTATCTGGCCCAGCCATTGACCAGTAAATTTTAAGTTCCTGTGATATTGGTCTTCTCCATTTCCCAGGACCAGTTTCAATGTACTGAATATCATGCCGTTTAATCTCATCACTTTTCTTTGATTGGTTAGTTGTAGGTGTAGTGTAACTGGCCGAGTTCTTCTCATTTTATAATTTACCATCCAGATATTCTTTTCTGTTATTATTCTTCCATTCTTTATTTATAAATATACTTTATATTCTTATACAAGTAATTCTCTTCTCAGTTATGTATGTTCTTTATATTAAACTTTTATGATGTATTTATTTAATAATTTCTATGCTGTGTCGTTAGCTCCACAATGTACATACATGTCTTATCTTTCTTTTCTTGTACTTTCCAAGTCTTTCATTTCTTTAATGTATATTATATTTATTCAGTTTCAATGTTCTTACCTTTCTGAAGTATACTCTGTTTTACGTCTATTCTTATACATGGGTTAGTCTGGGAACCATGTTATTCTCAGGGCACTTATTATACTTTAGGCTGTCACCACCAGACTTTTGAGTTAGAAGATAACATAACTCATGGAAAGCTTTGGGCAGTGTGGTAGATGTATAGGCACATGAGTAAGTATTATTTTCTGGGAACCAATGTTTAGAAGGAGTAGAGTGGTGATACTCATAGATTACTAATTCAATATTTATTAACACAGTGAGTGGAGAAGATGCATCTTAGATTCACTCAGACAAAACAGAACTGCAATTAACTTATTAAGTCATCAATCACTTCAAGAACTTATTTCCTCATTAAACACCTCCAAATACTTATTACTTCATTAGACAATTGTGGTATTATTACCTTGACAAATGAGATTCAGTAATTATTATTCACAAGATATCACTTGACCCTCAGGTCTTACTTTAACAAGTAACAAATTACCTCTTCAATGCTTGGTTACAACATTTAACAATCATTATATTATTTCACTGTCACTGCAAGTGAATAATATGACACACTTGATATTTTCCCGAATTAAAATAGTCCTTATAACAACATGTTATTTCGGTATGACTGTGACACTTTAACGAGTATTCAGTGGTTTGGTGGACTCAACTCCGAGAATAACAATAACCCTGGTACCACCAACATTCATGGATTCAATACTTAACCTGGGATGACTATATTTCTGCTAGTCATCCCCAAGCAGGGATATTAATACGGTTCCATACATATAGCCGAGAACAGTAGATGGACCACACTCAAGACGGAGTCAGTGGACCAGAGTTGTTTACAGGCTCGCTCGCTAGCTCGGAGCGCCTGGCCCGGTAAGGGTTGACTAACTTGACTCGTGGCGGTAGGCTGGCCGTGGCGCCTGCCAAGGAATCTCGCCACCTTAAAGACATCCTTCGATAGACATCGTGCCCATAGGCGGCTCCCGAACTTCAGGAGTGTTGCTAACCCCCACAATAGCGTGGAGACGTGGAGAAGAAATCACAGAGGGAGTGAATATTTAACTTCACTATACAAAACATACGTCTGGCACAGACAATAGCTAGATCTCTACTTTACTCGACTCAATTGGCACGGAAGTTACCATGTTAAAACCTGAACACTAATATTCACAAAATTGACTAAGTTCAACTGAATTAATATTGCGGCGTGGAACACACGTGAACATACCTGGAGACGTGGAGGAGAAATCACAGAGGGAGTGATTTTTCCTCGCGCGCCGGCATTTATACGGGCCTGAGGGCATATTCCTACTAGAAAGACTAATTTTACTAACAATAGGCCCTCTATTCAAAGTAGTCGTTGGACACCTAGCTGTGACCGTCAGTGTCACAGATCAGGCTAATTTTCTACATCTATATTTATGATCTAATCAGGGATTGAGTTTGTCAGTAAGGAGGTGAAATGGAGTTATATATGCGTTCCCAACTCTATTGGCCTGACCGCAAACCACATCCCAGGTCAAACGGCCGTTAAGTCTTGGAGAATTTTGAGTTTGACAGGAACTGTTCAGGAGATTAATGACTTTCTTAAATAGACAACTGACTCTAACTAAACTATGAACATCAGATTCTCTGATGTCGGGGCGACAAAATAATGTGACTTCAGTAGCGATCAGAAACCCATGGGTATCCCCACGGACGACATAAAATACACCACTCCAGCTGGCAAACTCGACACTCACTTGACACGTCTTACTAACAATAAGGACAGTTGAAGCGTTCAACACCACTCACAATGGATCTTGAATGTTCCAACTGTAAACAGACATATCTAAGTTGACTCAAGACAAGGGTGTTCTCTCTCACATTCAAATTCATTTTATAGAGAGGTTGGTTTCAGTAAGTCAGAGAAAATGGGATAACGGAGGCCTGAGGTGTCTTGAAGTTGTGGAGGTATGAGATATTGGTTCACACTCAGGACGGGATGGAGAAAGGAAATTCACAATGTGCTCACTGTTAACGAATTTCTTACGAACCGACCTCAACATGTTAATGTTAATAAATGGAACAATAGAAGTAGCTAACCACTAATGGCAAAGAAAAAAAAAAGATGGATTGGTAGCGCCAACATATACGTGCACATTTAAGGATACCGCTTCATTTATCTTTTTAAGAATATGTACAAAAGATTCATTATTGTTTACTACTGAATATGTATTTGATTGAATTAATCTTTTTATATGTGAAATGAACAATGCAATTCATTAATAATACGAAGAATATTAAAACACACAAGAGGATAAGAGACGGCATTGTTGTCAGTGTTTACACCCATAATGTCAGTTATCCTCCTGAAACTGAAGAAAATAAGACCCTGGTTGTTGTTGTAGTGAACTTAATTTAAAAAATTAATAACTGTATGAATGTTTTAAGTATTGTTATTTAATGTTAATAAATGGAACACTAGAAGTAGCTAACCACTAATGGTAAAGAAATAAGGCGAGACGATTGGGAACGCCAACGTGTGAACAGTAAGTGCGTACATGTGAGAACATCTCGTCATTCCTCTACATGTGAATATGAAAGCAACACTTATTACTGTTCATATATGTTTTAAATAATATTTACGAATGTATGACAAAAATTCTTCTCACCAATGGTGGTAAAGTCTAAAACATAAGGACAGCCAATGAATATTGTGCGAGTTTTTACTCAGATGACGAAGTCATCAGGTTCAACTCTGGCTGAAGCTGTAGCTTTCCATAAAGCTGTTGCTGAAACTGTTACTGAACCTGAAGTTGATGTTGAAGCTGCTTATGATGCTAAATTTGATGGTGTAGCTGAAGTTGATGGTTTAGGCCTTCAAATAATTAAGCTGTCTAAAGAACCTTGCACAGGTGCTTTCTTTTCTCATTATACATCCTTATGTAGAGGTCATTTGTGTATATTTAAATTTTAATGCTTTGTTCTGTTCATGGATCCACTTCAGAAAATATGTTCATTGCTTGCTCCATATAATATCCACAGACTCTCACCTTTTTCATATCGTTTTAACACATCTAGTTTCTCGGTTAAGCTTAAACACTTTCTATTAGCTTTTGAACCAACACTATCATCACTTGCTCTCTTGCCCATGTTGAATAGGGATGCAAAAATGCTGTAAGAAACCTGAGAAAGTTTTTCACCTCTTCCAGATGTGTGAAAACAAAAGGCCCGCCAAGCTCCGACTGTTGTTTACCACTCATTAGCCAGTCAGCTTCTTTGTGCAAGGCGCTCTTCATTTTTTTACAGTAATATTTCTTTTTTGTTATAATACATATCGGGATTTAGTTATTATTTATATGAAAATGTAATTTTATTATACGTATTTTTATTATATTTTGGTCCTAAATACGAATGAAATAAGGACGTAAATTGAATTGGGTCCTAAATTAACTTGGGTTTTAAATATGAAAAGTTGTTGGTCGAACTGTTGTTATCGGTGGCTTTACCGTACTGGTATACAGTACTTTGTATGTACTTTTTCTGGGAGTTGGAACCAATTACCCAAAATCCCATTGAACTAATTGTAGATATATGAGACGAATATGCTGTAATATGTAACTGTACTATTTACCATTATTGATTCAGGTCTCTGTATTATATGTTATAATCATACCCTCTTTTGTCACTGAGTGTAGTTCAGACTTTGAGCACATGCGCGCTGTACGCGCATGCGCAGATAGAGATACCCAGAGAGAGATTCCACGACAGGACGCTGTTTACCCTGTCTTAACTCCTTTTGTGTGTTTGTCCCAGAAATAGAACTTACGAACTTGACACCAGTGTGTTTCCTTTACCCCTGATTGGAAGCATCATCTGAGTCTCCCACATGGCGCAGTGATTAGCTGGGACATCACATTATTCAGAATTGGAGTGGACGCAGAATCTCTCTCGGAGCCGCCATCTTGTCAACTCCTCCTGCCCAGTGAATATCGGCGCGTACCTCTCAAGATATTCCTGGATTTACAGTGCAGTGTTGTGAAGTGCTTTTTCAGTGTTGTGTGTGCCCTTTAGTGTCTTTAAAGTGTTTCCCCGTGTTCCTGCACTTTTTACAAAAGAGGGAAGCCCATTTAAGACCTAGGGGAGAGCTCAAGTTTTGACATCCTTCCCCGCTCATGACTCGGCTGGAACTGGCGTGAGGGAGCGAGAGGAGTTGCTATACCGCCAGCCACCCGCTCTCTGGCCAGCCTGCTCCGAGTACACGCACGAACGAACGCACACACACACTCACTCACTCACTCACAGACGCTCGCAGATATCTTCCATTTAAAGACAATTGCTTTTCTGCTCACTTATTAATTACAGTAATTGTGAGAGAAATAAACCAGGCCTTATGGAAGATCAAGAATTTATTGGGTTTTCTCCAGATACCCAACAAGCCCAACATCAGACTGATGTCGGTGCAGTAAGTGGACTCCAAGTGGAGCGGGAAGTGGATCAAGCGGCCCCACCCACCCTTAGCCCCCACTACACACGTCCGCAACCTGCCACAGGCGGCGACTTCCTTCGTTTAATTCAGTTTTTGGAAGAAAACCGACGACAAGACGACATCAGGAGGCAACAGGAAGAGGATCACAGGCGTCAACAAGAAAATGACAGATTCAGTGCCATGATCGAGTTGTTGACACCTGTGAACCTTCGAGCAGCTGCCACACCTGCCCCTTCGTCCACAGGCGCGCCCGAAGGGTCCTCTCCAACTTCTTTGCCCCCCCCACAGAAAGCACTCGCTCAGAGTCCACCGCCACTCCAAGCTGATGCCTCGTTCCAGGTATTCCGTGAATGGCGTCGGAGATGGGACGATTATTCGATGATGGTCGACTTATCGAGGTTGCCTAGGGAGAAACAGCTGATCCAGATGAGGATGTGTCTCACCCTAGAGACGCAACGTATCCTGGAGCACACCCTGCAAATCCCCCACAACACAGACAAGACTGTGAAGGACGTCTTGGATGCTTTACAGACGCATATCAAGGGTCTCCGCAACGAAGCTCTGCGTAGGAGAGAGCTTCTCAGTTGTAAGCAGCTGGAGGGTGAGTCATTTGCAGATTTTTACGTACGACTCAGACGCATCGCTGAGGAGGTTGACGTTTGTCCGGGGAACTCGTCGACTTGTGAGGAAACACAGCTGAAGATGATTATCCTCATGGGTGTGCGGGACGAAGAGCTTATTCAGAAGCTTATCTCCCTCAACACTGCCTCCTCTCTACAGGATGTTGTCACCACCTGCCGCTCTTACGAAGCCACCAGAAGTGCGACTTCTGCTATTCGTGCTCCATCTAACCAGCTGTGTGCCATCTCCGCATATAAGAAGAACAAAGGACGTGACGGGACTTCAGCCTCACATCCGACTTCAGCTTCACATCCGACTTCAGCTTCGCATCACTCTTCAGCATCACTTCAGACTTCGACGCCAGGCCACCCCTGCCAGTATTGTGCTCGTCGGCATGGTTCTGAATGCCCTGCCGCTGACAGCACCTGCAATAACTGTGGCCGTCGTGGCCATTGGGCTAGGACACTGAAGTGCCCTGCCAACAACGTTCAGTGCCGCTCCTGTAGCCGCATTGGACATTTTGACAAATGCTGTCAGTCACGGAAGAAAAAGGATACTACTTGCAAGTCTCAGGCGGCGAAGAACAAGATCTGTTGTCGCGTGGGATCATCTTCTCCTGTCAGCAAGACACCTCAGCCCATCTGTGTTCACCTGTCATACGGCGACATTACTTCCCGTATCCAGATGCTTCCTGACACAGGTGCGGACGTCACAGTCATCGGCACAAGACACCTCGACATTCTGGGGATCCCTAGGAGCAGCTTGCAACCACCGTCAACTTCTACAACGCTCACTGCAGACGGTTCTACAATGGCACCTGCTCTGGGTACATTTCAGGCTACCCTCACCCTAGGTAAGCAGTCATGTTCTGCCAGGATTCAGGTCCACAAAGGTGTTCAGATGCCACTACTGTCATACGGCCACTGTCAAGAGTTGGCCATAATATCTTCAGACTTCCCTAAGCCAATTCTGGAAGTAAAACATGTCAACAGGTGCAAGGAGCTGCCCCTCCCACCCAATACGTCACCTTCTGCAGCCAGGGAGCTCTTCCTACGGCAATTCAAGGACGTGCTGGTTTCCAAGGAGGACCTAAAGACGGCCTCACTCAAGCCAATGGCTGGCTCCCCCATGAGAATACACCTGAAGGATGACGCAGTACCTTTCGCCATCCACACACCGCGACGGATACCCTTCGCTTTCCAGAGCCAAGTTAAGAAGGAACTCGACTCTATGGTAGCCCAGGGGATCATTAAGCCGGCGGGGGACGACCCCTCGGATTGGTGCCACCCCATGGTAGTAGTCGCCAAGAACATTACTGGAGTGCGTATCACCGTCGACCTCACCAAGCTGAATAGCCAAGTTTCCCGCCCTACCCACCCTTCACCAACACCCTTCGCCGCTATACGAAGTGTGGACCCGAAGGCAAGGTACTTTACTACAGCAGATGCCTTATGTGGGTACTGGCAGATGGAACTTGCGGAAGAAGATCAGCACCTCACGACGTTCATCACACCGTACGGCCGATTTCAGCACTGCAGAGGACCTATGGGTTTCGCCGCTACAGGCGATGCTTTCTGCCTCCGCGGTGACATGGCCCTTCAGGGTGTGGCGAACTGTGTCAAGGTCATCGACGACGTGCTCCTATATGACGAGGATTACTCCACGCATCTTGAGCGTATTCACCAGATGCTCACAAGGTGCCGCAAGTACGGGATCACCCTCAACAAGGATAAGTTTGTGGTCGCCGCACCTAGTGTGAACTTCTGTGGGTACACCCTCTCAGGCAAGGGCATATCGGCTGATCCTGGAAAGGTCAGCGCGATCCGGGACTTCCCAACTCCTGCCAACCTGACCGACCTCCGCTCGTTCATGGGCCTGGTAAACCAGTTGGCCGAGTTCACCCCCGACATCGCCGCTGCAGCACAGCCCCTACGCCCCCTGATGAGCCCCAAGAGAACATTCACCTGGACAGCTGACCATGACGAGGCATTCCGTAGCGTCAAGACAGCTCTCCTCAGCCCACCTGTTCTCGCGTCCTTCGACCCGGCCCTGCCAGTTGTCCTCCAGACTGATGCCTCTCGCCTCTACGGGATTGGATACGCTCTGCTACAGGACCACGGCAATGGACGCCTTCGTCTGGTTCAGTGTGGCTCTCGGTTTCTTACTGACGCCGAGACTCGCTACGCCACCATCGAACTGGAGCTGTTAGCCGCCGTCTGGGCCATGTCCAAATGTAGGTTGTATCTGATCGGCCTACAACACTTCAACCTCATGACGGACCATCGGCCACTCATCCCGATCCTGAACCACTACTCCTTGGATGCGGTCGAGAATCCCCGCCTCCAACGCCTTAAGGAGAAGACCTCGCCCTACCTCTTCACAGCTGCGTGGCGTGCTGGCAAGCTGCTCTGCATCCCTGATGCTTTGTCACGAGCCCCAGTCAGCCACCCCACACCAGAGGACGAGATCGCATGTGCTGATGCTACGGCACACCTCAGGACTGTAGTGACCGTGAACACGGTCATCTCAGAAGAGTCTCTACCGCAGGACGCCGACAGGACTCTTCAGGAACTCCGAGCCGCGGCAAGAGCGGACCCTTCGTACATCCGTCTACTGAACCGCGTGACCTCGGGATTTCCTTCCAACCGGTACGATTTACACAGCTCTTTACTCCCATACTGGAAGATGCGGGACGACCTCTATGCTGATGGCGACCTCGTCTTGTACGGAGCAAGAGTTGTGGTTCCTGCCGCCCTCCGCCGCCGCACCCTAGCCCACCTGCACGACAGCCACAGGGGTGTGGAAGCTACAAAACGCCGGGCGAGACAAGCTGTGTTTTGGCCAGGCATAGACTCCGACATCGCTAGTTCCGTTCAAGCCTGCGAGCCATGCCAGGTGCTGCAGCCTAGTCAGCAGCAGGAACCCCTCATGAACAACGACAACCCTACGAGGCCCTTTGAATCCGTCTCTGCGGATTTCTTCGTTGTGGCGGGAAAGTCCTTTCTCGTCATCGCCGACCGGCTCTCGGGGTGGCCTGTTGTCATTCCCTGCGGAGGCAACACTACTGCCTCTCATACAGTACGTATGTTCTGTGGCTACTTCCGGGAGGTTGGTGTCCCTCTCCGCCTGAGGACTGACGGCGGGCCCCAGTTCACCAGCAACGACTTCCGGGACTTCATGGAGCGATGGGGAGTTCATCATGTGGTGTCCTCGCCACATTATCCCCAGTCCAATGGACATGCCGAGGCTGCCGTAAAGTCCGTCAAGCATCTCATCCTCAAGACGGCACCCTCAGGCAACATTGACTGTGAGAAGTTTGACCGGGGTTTATTGGAATTGCGGAATACCCCCAACTTCACAGGTCGCTCCCCAGCACAGATGTTATACGGCCACCCACTACGGTCATGTGTCCCTGCCCATCCTGAGTCCTTCTCGAGGGAGTGGCAGGCCAAGACCGAGGACTGCGATCGTCGTGCAGCCGCCCGTGCTGACCAGGTAAAGGCACAATACGATCAGCACGCCCGACCCCTTCCCAGGTTGAGTATCGGGCAAACAGTTCGGGTTCAAGACCCGACGTCTCACCGCTGGGACAAGGTCGGGGTTGTCATGGGCTGCGGCAAGACCAGGGATTACGAGGTCCGTCTCCCTAGTGGTCGGGTATGGTGGCGGAATCGCCGCTTCCTTCGTTCAGTCCCGTCCCCTAGTGGTGAACCCCTCCCCCACATCCCTGTGAACCCTTGCTGGGACGAGAAAAGTAAGTCCTCATTCAGTGACCCCCCAGTTTTCCCACGTCGCTCTCAAAGGCTCCTGGAAAAAGAGTCCGCTCGAGATTGCACTACGAGCGTGAGGGGGAGGGAGGTGTAGATATATGAGACGAATATGCTGTAATATGTAACTGTACTATTTACCATTATTGATTCAGGTCTCTGTATTATATGTTATAATCATACCCTCTTTTGTCACTGAGTGTAGTTCAGACTTTGAGCACATGCGCGCTGTACGCGCATGCGCAGATAGAGATTCCACGACAGGACGCTGTTTACCCTGTCTTAACTCCTTTTGTGTGTTTGTCCCAGAAATAGAACTTACGAACTTGACACCAGTGTGTTTCCTTTACCCCTGATTGGAAGCATCATCTGAGTCTCACACACTAATAGTTTCGGTTAACGAATTTTTCGGTTAACGAACGACTCTGTGGAACGAATTGTGTTCGTTAACCGAGGGACCACTGTATTTAAAAAAGACAAGTAACTTTTCTTTCTTTTTTTTTAAGTTCAGCAGAAAACTGCTGTTGATTTGACTTAGCAGCTCCACTTCAACTTTTGCCACTCATTATATTAATACTGTAACTGAAACTGAAAGCCTGAAATGCAGAATATAATATGAAAAATATCATAAATTCACAAATTTTATGCATAGGTAAACTGGCAGATATTTGCAGTTCCCCAAATTCACATTATATCATAACTCCAAAGCATAGAATCATATTCACCCACTGCACAGTAAACTTAGTAAAGACATAAAATACAGTGATAAATATGAGTCAATGAGTGTCACGCCGAGCAGCTCTCACACAACACACCCAAGCAGGTACGTGGCGATCGAACGTCAACACAACGAGACTGAACGAGTGACTGTTGACGCGGCGTATTTCTGCTCCGGGGTGGGGATGGGGAGGGGGTGTGTGCTAGTATTCATATTTAGACAAAAAGATACTGCAAACTGAGAAATACCAGCATATATATTTATTAGTACTATTACTAATATAAATAATATAATGTGTCCTTATACAATACAGTACTTCAAACATTTATTATTTACGATGCAATGTA